>CM047873.1:3225973-3825973 GCA_026212405.1 Petrea volubilis | reverse complement strand
CATGCACCTGATTCTAAATTTTTCATCGGCTCAGATTAAAACTCCTGCTCAGTTGGAAGCTGCCTTTTCATTTCTTTCTGCTACTGCATCTGACAACCTGAATATTGGCGATTTTGAAGCTGCTTGTGGTGTTGGTACGATTTAAGGATTATTGCACCTGATGTATTTTAAAGTAGTGAAGATGATTTTGAATTAAATTAAGATTTTTGGGACAGCAGCATTTTTGACATTGAAATTTTCAATCACCCTCAAGTTATCGTGTTTCTTTGGTATTTTTAGTGTGGTATTAGGAATTTATGTGCATTAATATGTAAATATTCATCTGTAGTGGCAGATTTAAGATTGATTTGCCTTTTCTGGTTTGTGTTTTCTCTATTTTAATGCACTCATCCTTCGGTACATTAATTTTGTTTCACCAACTGTTTTCATGCAAAGCAATAGTTTAAAATTGTTTCTTTTGGTCTGTATATAGGAATTGAGGTCTCTCTGGATGATATTAAGAAAGCAGTTGATGAGATATTTGAAGAGAACAAAGCTGTTATTGTGGAGCAGCGCTATCGTACAAATGGTCAGTTTACATTTTCATAGGATGATATAAGTTTTTTAATATGGTTTAGTTCGATGGTGACTATCACATTATGAGGTACTGTTAAGCAGTTTTTGAGATGATTTCTCTATAGATCTAAATGTACAAAAAGCCAGACTGGACACCCTGATTTTGCCTGTCAGTCGACTTGCAGCTTCTGCATATGCACGGACTCTGTTATGCATAGATGATTAGCGAATTGCTTTATGAATTTTACATGTTGAGTGCTTGGACTCTGATACCATCTCTTTTTTATGTTGCTCAGTAATATTGGTCGTACTACTGCTGCATGGTCTCCACATTAGGTCTGGATGTCTCAGTATAAGGGTAATCGGGCAGCTATTACTACTGAACATTGGATGGCATCTAATCATATATGATTTTATGATTTTCACTGTGCATCCATAATACTTCCATTCAAGGTGCTTTCGCTAAATAATGTAAACTTTCTACCTACAAGGAGAAAGAATTGTAATCAGTTATTGATGTAGACTCCATGGTTCTGGCTGTATGAATTGAGGATCAAAGCCCTTGTGGTTTTATATGAATTGATGCCTAAAGTATACAATGATAGCTTTATATGGAACTTTATCAGCTTTGGCACCTTGAGTAATTTATAAGGCTTCTACTATGGATGTTATAATATATCGCATTAGCTTTTGTTAAGTGTAAGTAGGCCATTTAAGTACTTTTTTTAAAGTATTTTTGGCTTGGAGATTTTGAAAATTTTGGTGGCTTATCAAATTCTAATGAAATTAAATGTCTGGATCTTTAATTTTTCTTCATATTCTTATGATCTGACCATTCTTTTTGACTGCCTTTGTTATAGTTGGGGAACTATTTGGTTATGTGAGAAAGAAGCAGCCATGGGCTGATCCAAAGATTGTCAAGGTAAATTATTGACACATTCTGCATGCCCTGCTTCGCAATTCTTATTCAAGAAATATGAAATCTTGCAAAATGAATTGAACATTTCACTTCAGCTTCTTTGTCATTTATTTTCTGACTGGATCGCTTTTTCCAATCAGCAAATTATTGATACAAAAATGTATGAGCTACTTGGAGAAAGAACAGCTGCGGACAATGAGAAGCCGACTAAAAAGAAAAAAGAGAAGCCTGTCAAAGCTGAGGTGAGCGCCCTGTGCGGAGTTGCTTTATTTAAGCTCCTCCTCTCGCTCTCTCTCTCTGAAGTACCCTAGAATATGAGATTCTATTAGTGTTTTTTGGATATCTGAACTAGAATTATTTATATGATTGCATGGTCTGATATTGGAGGTTCTTCAGAAACTAACTGTATGTTTTTTGGACCTTTTCATGTTGGCTTATTTTACGAGATTTATATCCCGACGGTTGTGATGCTCTATGCAAATTGCAGTGTATAAGTTACTGTCATTTGCTTGTCTTTCCATTTGTCAGGAGAAAGCTGTTGTCGAAGAGGCAGCTCCGCCAAAACCATCTGAAGAGGAAATTAATCCTTTTTCAATATTTCCTTCACCAGAGGAGAACTTTAAGGTAGCTAAGACTAATTTGAGCCCCCTTTTGTTGGGCAAGTTGCTGGCTAGTTTTACTTCATGTATGCAAATTGCTTAGTTATTTGAGGGAGAGAGTTAAGAATAAAATATATTATGAGAAGCTAAAAGTTGTGCACGTTCTTTTTTGAAAGATGAAAAGTTACAATATTGGGATAAGAATAAGATCTAGGTTAAACAGGAGTTCCATGGTATCAAAACCTGAGGGTTAGGCTTGCATCTTACATCTAGATAAAACTTGACTTGCTCTTAGTATTCTACTAAACATCATATAGTGGTCTATATCGACTTGAGATCTGGACACACTATCTCAGTTCTAACATTAGGAAAGTTTTAGCAAAAACTCTTATATTTTCAAGTGTGAGAATTCATGGTTCATTAACTAGCCAACTGATATTGGAAGATTGGCCATGTTCATTGCTACTTCATCCTATGAGGGATTGCTGAGGGAAAATAAACATATCTGTGTCGGGAGTAAATTGAACTTAATACCCATAATTTTGTTCTTCTGGACTTGCGTGAATTGTATATTTCACTATTCAGAGCTGAAGACTTTTTTCGTACTTCTTCTGTGTATTTTCATAATTTGTTTCTATTTTGTCTATTTTTAGGCATTTATTAAATAAAATAATTGTTGTAATTAAATATTTTTTAATTTCAAATACGTTATATGAAATTTTTAACATCGTTTACTAATTTTCCACATTTTTTTGCAATATACATTTTTTCCTATTTTTTGCTGTTTATAGTTAAAAAATTAAATTAATATTTTTGGAAATTCGATATTTTTTTTATTACACAACAAGAATGAATTTTTCATTCAATTTTGGGGTGAAATGCAAATCCCAAACAAAATGAACATTGTTTATTGCAAAACCCATAAAAAATGTGCTTCCACATTGCTTATGGGCTTATGGGGGTGTTGGGCTCTGGGTGCCAAGGGATGTTTCATGTTGTTTCTTCTCTTCTGGAGATGAATAAGTTTGGGCATGAACAAAATCTGATTGCTTGTGAGCAGCTTGTTCATTTGCTGGAGGTGCATGATTTGGATGAAGTATTGGGGTATGATAATGCCTATCTCTTTTGAATTTTTAGACCGAAGAAAACGATATTCCCTTTTGTCTTCCTGCTAATTAAAACCATCTAAATCTTCATATGATATATTGAGTCTGTTAAACATCTATAAAATCAGTGTATACTGATTGTCTTGATTTGAACCCCACTAGTCTTCCCCTGAAATTATGTGAAATGAAAACAACACAGTTTTTATAGTCATTAGTATGTTGTTTGATTTGGCGGGAAATATCGCCATGAATTAACTACTGTCAGGTGCGAAGCTTCTTATAATTTTTCTCGATCAAATTATCATAGATTTTATCTATCTGACAATATGAAATCTGTCGACCACAATCAGAATATATTTCAAATTTTGTCATATATATGTTTTCAACATTGATTTTTTATTTGAAGCTAAAAATTTGAAGCATAAGATGCTGATGCCGTCTTTGTTGGCATTTCTGTTCTTACTCATTTTTACCCGTGTTTATGCTGATCTCTAGGTGCATACAGAAGTATATTTCAGTGACCGTCCTGCGCTTAGGGCTTGCAATTCAAAGGAAGTGCTAGACAAACACTTGAAGGTCACTGGGGGGAAAGTTTTCACCCGCTTTCCACCTGAACCCAATGGATATCTGCATATAGGTCACGCTAAGGTGGTTGTCTTCCCAACTTAGTCCATGAGGTCATTTAAATCTGGAACTTCATTTTGTGTTCTTTATTGTATACCAATTGTGTAGGCTATGTTTGTGGACTTCGGCCTAGCAAAGGAGAGAGGTGGATGCTGCTACCTGAGGTCAGGAATGCTTCTATACTTACCTTCTTCTACTACCTTTTTTTTTTCCTGTTCTTTTTCTTTTCCACCATGAAATGATTTTATGATTTATATTATATATTGTGTGCTATTCTTGGCTGCAACTTTTTTAATCTGCTGAGTTCTCTTCTCATGAGATTCTGCCTCTTCCTTTGGTTTTTGCTGATGTGGTGGATGGGGAATATATGCCTTTTTAAGGAATTACACATTGCTTGCTTGTCTCACTCATAAATTGTTCGAGATTTTTATAACAGCCCATTTAGAAGAAGTGTCATATGTACTTGACAATGTCAATCCAAATAGGACCCTGCTTTATTTTCGCTGACGGTAAAATTGCAAAAGTCCCCCATGTGTGTTATGTTTTAATGGCTAAAAACCCCCCTTTGTTTCAAATATAGGCATATTACCCCTTTTGTTTTATTTCCGCTTGCACACTTGCCCTATTTGACTGTAAAATTTAACACTGTTAAATTTTTTGCTACTTTGACCGTTTTACCCTTGGACTTTTAATGAGTTCTAATGACATTTACTCTCATTTCAGAGAGAGAGAGAGAGAGAGCCACAAAAGGTTCACACACACATATTACATATATATCCATTATTTTTTATTATTAAAATTTATATATATGCATTATGTTTTCACACACACATAATTTTTTTTTATATATATGCATTATTTTTTATTATTAAAAATTTATTTGTCAAATAAATAAAAATTAATAATATCATGTTTATGTAATATTTTTAAATAAAAAACGAAATTTAAAATAAAAAAATCTGTATATTTTTAATTTGTTAGAAGTGTAAATAATTAAATTAAAAAAGTTTGTAATTTTATTTTTTTAGTACTTTCATATTATAATAAAGTATATATGTTTTTAAAAAATAACATAGTTTGGGTTAGTTTATACATTTTTAACAAATTAAAGGTGTCTCTTTGTGATTTTAGATGGAAAATATAGTATTTTAGAATTCAAAAGTGAAGAGGTAAAATGGTCAAAATTCTTGCATTTTAAATCTAAAAGATGCCAAAAAATCATTCATTTTCGCGCACTAAAGCGCATGCACTTCAACTCCCATTAGTTTTGACGGAATGGGGGGTTTTGTGCTATGTTTAGTAAATCAGAGGAGGGTTTTTACTCCTATTTTTAGTTATTTCACGAAAACACATGGAGGCGTTATAGAATTTAACCATCACTGATTGATGCCAGAGGGGGAAGCTTTGTTTGTTGAAATTGATGCGGGGATCATTCCCATGATTCTGTAACGAAATTTAAAATTTATAACATACGCAAGCTATTCCAGTTCATTGTTTGATTATTCCCTTCCCTGGAATCAGTTTGAACAATTTTTGTTATTTGTTCCTCCAGTAGGCTCCATGAATTCTAAACTTAGTCTTGATAGACAGGTATGATGATACCAACCCCGAAGCTGAAAAGAAAGAATATATCGATCATATTGAGGAAATAGTTCGATGGATGGGGTGGGAGCCCTTTAAGGTATAATTTCCTTTCCAAGTCGTTAACCGTTTATTGGGTCTACAGCTTCTGATCATGTTACAATTTTCTAGATTACCTACTCCAGTGACTATTTCCAACAACTCTATGAACTAGCAGTGGAACTAATACGTCGAGGTCATGCTTATGTTGATCACCAGGTTGGTCTGTGAAACACTAATTTCATTTTCTTGCGCCAGATATTTATTGAACTTGTTTGACTGTCCAACAGTACCTTATACTGAACCATTCTTGGGCTAATTACAAGTTCCATTGCTAGAATGTGGTCTGTAATCATTGAGAGATGGCAAATTTGTCGCCAAGGTGGTTATTTTTTTCATTAATGACAAAAATGTCTTGCTATTTAATGCAGACACCTGATGAGATAAAAGAATACAGAGAAAAGAAGATGAACAGTCCCTGGAGAGATAGACCCATTGAAGAATCTTTAAAATTGTTTGATGAGATGAAGCGGGGAATGATTGATGAAGGCAAAGCAACATTACGAATGAAACAGGACATGCAAAGTGACAATTTCAATATGTATGACCTAATTGCTTATCGTATCAAGGTTAGTGTTTGAGCACAAAGATCTGACTTATGAAACTCAGTAGACTTGCTAATATTCTTCTCTTACTGTCCCTTGTCCAGTTCACCCCTCATCCACATGCTGGAGACAAGTGGTGCATTTATCCAAGTTATGATTACACACATTGCATTGTTGACTCTCTTGAAAACATAACACATTCGGTACGCCTATTTGCTTCCGCATTTCATTTCTTGATTTACATTTTCTCGCAACTTCCTTGCAGAACTCTTTTCTTGGTGTAAATTTTTTCTTTTCAATGGGGAGAAAATTCTTGGAAAAAGAGGCCTCCTTTTCTTTATTGATGTTATCTTACGACTTTTGTCTGACTTACAACACAAAGGGTTCTCCTGAATTTTTGTTTTGTCAAGAATGGTTACTTATATTAGTATGTGCTGTAATAGCTGGTATACGTTTGAACCTTTTGCTAAATCTTTCGGTTTCTATCGGTCAATTCAGCTATGCACGCTTGAATTTGAGACACGTCGAGCATCATACTACTGGTTGTTAGACGCACTGGGCCTTTACCAACCTTATGTATGGGAATATTCCCGATTGAATATCACCAACACAGTGATGTCAAAGCGTAAGGTGAGATGATGTTGGAGAAAGATCATGGGTAATGTTTCAATGCATCTGATCTTTGTTTTTGGATTAAACCTTATTGGCATGTTACTGCAGTTAAATCGTCTTGTAACTGAAAAGTGGGTCGATGGTTGGGATGATCCTCGTCTCATGACTCTCGCTGGGTTGCGACGTAGAGGGGTAACCTCATCTTCCATGAATGCTTTTGTTCGAGGAATTGGAATCACTAGAAGGTTGAGTGTTCTACATCGTACACATGTCTTTGTGCTTCACAATTATGCTTTATCTCTGTGTTTTCTGATGATTGTTCTATGCTGCAGTGACAGTAGTATGATACGGTTGGATCGCCTAGAGTACCATATAAGAGAGGAACTGAACAAAGCAGCACCTCGTACAATGGTTGTTCTAAATCCGCTGAAGGTCTGTATCTTGCCCAATAAATTTTCGTGTTTGTGAGTGGATAACCTGTTGTTGCTGCTCACTTCCTCTGTGTGCAACATGTATGAAGTTACTAATTTTGATGTTCAATTGGTTCCTGTACTTGAGGTTGTCATTACAAACATGGATGCCTCTATAATGGACCTTGATGCAAAGAAATGGCCTGATGCTCCAGCAGATGATTCTTCGTCCTTTTATAAGGTAAGACTGCATTTGTCTTAAATGACTATTTTAAACCTGTAACATTAACTTCTTTTATGGATCTTATATCTTGATGTTGGATTGATGTGAATCCTTTTGCCATTTAATTGGTGTTACTTTGACATCTTTGCATCTCATGCAACTTTTTGATGCCTAATTACTTCAACATTGTTGACTACAGTTGTTTGACATTATTCCTTTCCTGCTCTTGTGTGAAGGTTCCCTTTTCTAAGGTTGTGTATATTGAGCAATCTGATTTTCGGATGAAAGATTCTAAAGATTATTATGGACTTGCTCCAGGCAAATCTGTCCTCTTGAGGTACCTATAGTTTGGGATTTGCTGTTCCATTCATGCATTTGTGTAGATTTTGCATGCAACACTAAAATGTGCTCGTTTTGTTTTATAGATATGCTTTCCCTATAAAGTGCACAGAAGTAATCTTTGGCGATGATAAGGAGACAATTCTTGAAATCCATGCTGAGTATGATCCATCAAAGAAAACCAAACCAAAGGTAGTCGAGTGTTTTGTATTTATTTGTTGGTAAACATGAATAAAATCTCCATATTCTTAATTATTCCTCTCATTACTTTGATATTTGATCTTCAGGGTGTGCTGCAGTGGGTTTCGGAATCTTCACCTGGGGTTAATCCGCTCAAGGTTGAAGTTAGATTGTTTGACAAACTCTTCCTTTCCGAGGTCGGAACATTTTTCGCTTTTTGATGCTAGTTTTCCTCTTATTCGATTTTTGTGTTTCTTGAAACTTGCTTTGTTTGTGTATAAAGCTCAAGTTGTTTGTTTTGTATTGCTTACAGAACCCTGCTGAACTTGATGATTGGCTTGGTGATTTGAACCCACATTCTAAAGTTGTTATAAAAGATGCTTATGCTGTACCTTCACTGAAAAATGCTGTGATTGGAGACAGATTTCAGTTTGAAAGACTTGGTAATTTCTTTAACCCTTGTTCGAATATACGGTCCCTTTTCGTGTATGGGTTTAAATCTCGTTTTTTATTTATATTTATTATTATTATTATTTAATTTTATTTTTGAATTTGTTGCAGGGTATTTTGTGGTTGACAAAGACTCGTCTCCTGAAAAGCTTGTATTCAATCGGACTGTTACATTGCGAGATAGTTACGGTAAGGGAGGAAAGTAATGAGAATGCACAAGGATAAACAAGCCAGGTTTAATTTAAAGTTATACACATTCATATTTTGTATCTCACATATATATTTTATGAAAGCAAATATCATACAGAATTTTTGATCGTGTATCGTCGCTTGCTAGAAAATATTAATGTTGTTTTTTTACTGCTATTAGCTGTGGGTTTCTTGAATGTCGTTTAATTTTTAATATGTAGCTCAAAACAAAACCGGCGATATGATTTATATCAAATCTGTAGATTTATATCAAATGCTATCTTGCTTTCTATAATCATCTTGATCAGTTAACGTTAATATATAATTATGGCTTGGAATTTTATCTAATGGCTATGGTATATTTAATCTCTTGTGATAGAAATTTTGATGCAAGTGCTTTTTTAACTCTCTTGTTCTATGTACTTTGGTTGTATTAACACTAATATGCTAGTCAATGATAACTTGATTTAACACGTAAAGTAACTCTTGTATCGGCCTGCTTCAGTTGTACAACCACGACTTTCAGAACAATTAGATTAGGGGTTTTGAGTTTCAATATTGTAAATGTTATCTTATATGTTGATTATATCCATCTGTATTGTTCCTATACAAGAAAACAGAACAATCAATGTGTCACAATCACTCGAAGCTTAGTGCCTCTATATACATGTTAGAAATATATGAGAGAGAGAGAGAGAGAGAGGAAAATCAAGAAAACGCAAAATAGAGGCATATGATTGTGGCTTCAAGCATTGGAATGAAATGAGGGCTCTCAATTCAAGTGACGGATCACCGAACAAAAAGAGTCAGCTTATGATGAGGTATATTCGTGCAAGAAACCTGAAATCTATTCTAATGGATGACAGATAAAGGGGTCAATCGGAAATGATAGATAAACCTCTTGTCAAACTAAGGATAAGTATCATTTCCTTTTCCTGTGATTGTACTGCTTAGTAGTACTGCACACTCGGGATCATCTCAAGTTATCATGGAATATTTATTGTATTCTTCTTGTGAGATTTCTTCATAACAATGATGAAGTCACGTATAAATTAAGGAGTGTGCTTCCATTCTCGATTTTAAAATTAGATTATTTATACTATCAATAATCTGTAAATAGTAGGTGGATTTCTTAACTTCGGGATCTGGGCTTTGTCATTGTTTGAGAAATTGACTTCATACGATATATTTTTTGAAAAAAACTGAAGACTGTAAAAATAAATACATTTTTGAAACGGAAAATATAAAAATTGAGTGACTTTTGATGATTGAGATTCGATGGGAGTTGGATAGAGGAGAAGTATATGTTCTTTGAAAAAGTTTTAATCTCCACATGAAACCTTAGCCTGTTCGTTTGGTCACATGTCCATAGCATAGCATAATAATAAATACTTTGAATGATCGATGTGACTCTGCTAGATTAATAATCAAATATCCCATCACGAACATCATCTTAAAGTTCATTTCGTGCTTATTCTATATATGCTTTGTGCCTGGTTAGCTAGGACATCTACACCAACTATAGAATAGTATATATGCTGCCTTACAAACACGAGGTTTTATTTTTGAAAAATGTGAAAGGACTATAATATTTCTTAAGCGAAAATCTTTAAATTTTAATAAAGTTATAAAAAAATATTTGATTTAATATAAATTTGATTTGTGTTGGAATTAATTTTGGCCTCAAAACGTCAAATTTGGATCACATCCCTTGGCCCTTGAGCTCCAGTGCACCTACACCTGTGTGGCTGTGCCCTAGCAGGCATCACCACAGTCTGTTTGACACGAACCCCATTCTTTGTTGCTTTATCCTTTCTTTTAATTTTTATTCCTTGTTGGCCCTTAATTATTTCTAGTATCAAAGCGTGTTATATTTTTTATTAATTTAATTAATATATATTACATATATTGATAAGTAGTTAAGATCAAAAAAGAAAAATTTATGATTTGAAAAAATTTTAAAGATTCTTTTTCTTAATTATTTTAACAGTCTATCAATATATGTGATATTTGTTGATAAATAAAATGAAAAAATACTGCACGATTATATAACAAAAGATAGTTGGTCCCTAGAATAAGACTACCTAATCGGACTTCCATATTTAGTTAATTGCACACTAAACTGGTAATTTCATTTTCAGGAAATGTCAAAACTATATTACCACAATAAATGCATCGGATAAACCCACTTGAGTTTTTTATTCTATGATTTCATTCCACCTATGTATTCAACCAGATTGGATATATGATAAATATCTAATTTTTATTTTGTTTCTGTTAGAAAATTGATTTATAAATTGGTGAGTGACTAACTTTGATCAATAATTTGATGAAACTTTATTTGTTAATTTGGAAAATAAATTGAACACTCACAATCTACTTTGCGAGTAGATACGAAAAATGTATTTAATTGCTCAAAATCAATTTCGGATGAATGAGAAATTAAATATACAAAAGAGCTTGGTGAAAAGTTAAAAATAGAGAACTGTATTGTAAAATGTGATAGTCCCACATTGAAAAAATAATACAAGAATATCTAGTATTTAAGTGGTTAGTTACAAATAAGGATTGGCCCCCCTTGGGGATTACAAGTGTGTAATAGGAAAATGACTTGTGGATTAGTAGGCTTGAACCAAACTCATGCACGCAACACGCATGCCGTCGTCTAGTTAACTCAGCTAGGCATGCGGGACAAGGCTCAATTAAGGTGTATTCCTTTTGGATATGGTCCGAATTGAAGTGGAGCATCGTGTGTTAGACTGAGCCGGAGTGTGCACCTGGGTGCTGCTCAACGACTTGGGCTAGACGAGCTGGTTCAAACCGAACCAGTGCGAACCCGACATTTGCATCATTTTACCCAAACAACCACAACCTTTCAACCATTATAAATATCCCCTTGTATTTGTTATTTCCATCAACAAATTCCGAAATAATTTTACAAATTCTGCATTTCACTCCTTAAAGTTTCCAAAGCATACATAAATATCCAGCAAGTTCAAAACACCATCTAAGTTTGCTGTTTCTTGAAATTTGGAATCTTCCTATTTCGAAAAGTAGGTTGTTGTATTTTGGGAGATGATTGCCAAGAATCGTGAGCAGGTACAGGGCAATTTCATCTTAAAGACAAAGAGTCTAATTCTCGTATCGAACTAATACTATAACCTAATTGCCAACAAAAGCACTAATTCCCAACAATTTCATATATGCCTCTTGCATGCAAACAATAAGTACATGGTTGAATACAAAAATTGGAATAGAAATTATAATGAGAGAGAGAGAGAGAGAGAGAGAGAGCTATACCCCTGTTTGCTATTAATACTTTTTTCTTGTTCCGTGATATCTCCGGATAGAATGGAATTTTTTTTTTTAATTTTAGGGAGAATAATAGGTATTCTAATTCACGGGATAAAATAATCAAGAATTTAAAGAAAGTGAAATTATGTAAAATATTATGTTATATCAAGTTTTTAAATTATTACGTATTTTTATTATGGAAGATGTATACATATATATACATATATGAAATAATTATATAAACATTTAATAGTATTTTAAGAACTATGTTTATATTTTTTCCCCAAAATGAATCTAAAGAAAGCCAAAACAATTAATTAATTACTTGGTACTATTCTTTCTCCCACACTGTCTAAATAGAAACTTTTGCAATCCTGTTTCCACATCCGTATGATTAGACACCACACTGATCCTTTGAAGTTGTCACTTCGATGTTGTTTCCATGAACTGACTAAACCGTTTATCTTTTCTTTGGCACTATTTTGGTCAATATATATATATATATATATATATATATATATATATATATAAATATGAGAAATACCAAGCCAATATCTAATTCTCATTTTTTCCCTATATATAAACACAGTAAGAAAGAACCTTATTTATTTATAAAAATTACGACAAAATCTATCTTTAACAAAACGAAGACATTTATGATGGATTTGCAACTAAAGATTAAAAACAACAATCAACAATAAGAGTCATTTACTAGTAAGATTGTAATAAATATAATTTGTAATTTTGTAACGAGTTTCATTGAATTTGTAATGGATTATTCCGTTTAACAAAAATAGTACTTTCATAGAATGGAATACTAGAACAAAAACAACAATCAATCTGGCATGAAATTTTTTTACCTTAACTATATATATATATATATATATAATATTTAACATTGAAATACTCTTTTTCTACATCATTTGTAGCATGCTTAAATACTAAATGTGAACATGAAGCCCGTGTATTTCTTCACAAATGCATGAACTGAGCTCAATCAAGAGTGGCCAACAAGAACTTAATCATTACAACATATGATAAAAAAACAAAAACTACATAATCCAAGAACCTTTTTCCAGGGCCCTGCTGCTAAAACAAGAGGGCCATTTGATCAAATTCTAATTATGTCCCATCACTCTCTTCGTACTTCCTAAACTGCCACAATTCATCAGTACTGTCCCAAAAAGAACCACTCCCCAACTCCTCCCCCAACCAATCAACGCCCCCCACGTGGCACCCGTGGAGTGAAACGTCTTGGGACTCCAATTCTTGCATGCCATAACCCACATAGTAATAATGATCATCCTCAACATTAACCGTATAATTTTCACACTGATCAATTTTAGCACTGCTTAAAGCACTTGGTAAATTTAAATTTTTACTGTCTGAATCATTGTGAATTACCACGTTGGTGGTGGTGGTGGTGTTGGGACAGGGGGAGGGCAGATCAGGGGCATGTTTGGGAACTGCAGGTTTGGGACTTTCCAGGGTCGAGATCGAGGACGACGAGGGTGAGGATGTTGAGGATGAATTTTGTCCCATTTTTTCGATCAATCTGGGCATCCAAAACGTGCGAATCGCTTCGACGAATTTCTTGCTGTTCGAATCGATCTTGAGTTGTCGGGCCTGTTTTTGCACCCTGGTTCGCCAGTAGTTCTTGATTTCGTTGTCCGTCCTCCCGGGTAAATGCTGCGCAATTCTTGACCACCTGGATTGATCAAAATAAGAAATTAATGCCACATATAGTGAAAAGAAATTAATTTAGAGTCGTTACAGGGGAGGACATGGTAATTTTCTTATAAAAAGAAAAAAATGGGGTTAATTTATCGTTAAAAAAAAAAAATTCACCTGTTTCCCCATTTGGAGTGGAGTTCAAGAATCAAGAGTTGTTCATGTGGGGTGAGATTGCCACGTTTAATGTCAGGCTTCAAATAATTCAACCACCTCAATCTGCAGCTTTTCCCTGTTCTCTTAAGCCCTGCATATACATATTGTCATAAAGGATGAAATTCACACACACATGAATGTGTAAGCGTGTGAAAGTTAAGCTACATGTATATGTATATGTATATGGTTATTAATGTATATGTTTATGTATGTATATACCGGCACATTTGGCTAAGGAACTCCAGCGGCCTCCACCATGGCAGTTTATATACTGAATAAGAAGATTGTCTTCCTCGAGGGTCCACGGCCCTCTTCTTAGCTCGCTTCCAGATTCATGCAAGTTGCTGCTTGTGCTTTTGGGATTAATGCTTGAACCTTTACTCATGATCATGAAATGGAGAAAAGGATAGGAAAAAGAAAGCTATGTTGGAGAAGTTATGTGCTTGAATGTCCAACTGAAAGCCCCCAAGTGACTTTTATACTAGTTGTCAACCAGGTTTATTGCAAAGCCCAAAAAGAAAAAGAAAATTAAAATTAAAATAAGAGAGAGAGAGAGAGAGAGAGAGAGAGAGAGAGAGAGAGAGCATGGGTGTCTTTTCTGTTTACTCTTTAATGATGGCGTCATGGAATTTTCTTTGATTTGAGGGTGGCGAGTGGGTGCAATGAACTAAGAGAAATACTCTTTGAGTGAGCATCTAAGTCTGCGGCAACTCCACTCACTATTTCAATTGAAAAAAAACAAAAGAAAATAAATATTATATCAATTTTCTTTTGAAATTAAGATTTCTACTCAACCCATGAGAACTTTTAAACAAAAATTTTGCAATCTTTTTTTTTTTTTTTTTAATTTCATGTAATTTTGGATTGTTATTCACTAATATAATCATAATCGTGAATTGCTGATATCACATAACAACTTGAGTAAATTAAGTTAAGAACCCCAACATTTGAGGTATTTTGCGCTTTGGTATCCAATTTTTGTAAATATGCGTTTTGGTACTTAATTTTTATTATTTGTGCGTCAATAATATTTTTTACCCTATTTTTGTGGAATATTCCTCAATATCCAGAAGAATATGCCCGAATATTCCACAAAGATTCCATCAAAATAAGAAAAAAATACCATCAACGCACAAATGGTAAAAGTTATGTACCAAAGTACCAAACACCCCAAATGTTGGGGTGCTGAACTCAATTTACTCTAACAACTTTGATTGAAATGATCAAAGTATCAGAAAAAATTATTTTAGAAAATAATTTTCTATTTTGAGAAATTATTTTGAGAAATGTCAAATAGAATAGAAAAACGATAGGTTTGAGATAAAGGACTAAATGTCAATTGGTATAAATTTACAAATACACCATACTAAGCCAAAAAGAAAAAAAAAAATATAGAGATTTCTCAAGTGGGGGTCGGACGTGATATATGACCATATGAGCCAAGGTGCATGCTCTTTGTGTTTTCTCCTATATAGACGATATATATTTTGACGATAATATGGGGTATAAATTGAATGGATTGAGGTCAATTCTTATATCAAGATTTGACATAATTACGTGACATTTTTGTAATCGAACAAAATTATCGATATATATGTATTATTCATGACCAACTACACTTTATAGTTAATATCCAATTTTATCAACTTTTTAAAAGTCGTTATTTATACTAATCTTCGCTCTGAATTGATTTTATTGGCTCGATTTCCAAATATATATGGTCAAATTGAACAACTAGATTACGTTAGTATAATGTTTTACATAATTTTTTTCTAGAGGGAGGAAAATGGTCATGCTATGTATCCACCCCACAGCACCAGAATGATAAACATATTTACATGAGTGAATTACAAATTTAAAATTATAAAATAAACTAAGTCAACGAGCCATAAAAATTCCAATAAAAACTATTAACGTACCTTTGAAAAACTATGATTTACCTTTAAATTAATTTGTAAAATACGTATTCTGTTATGATAATATTTTATCTGCAATAGATAGAGCTTGTTTGAATGGGTTTTTCTTGAGAAGAAACTATATTTAAGAATACACAACATTCAATGACGAACTAATATATTACAAACTTAGGTTCAGCGACGAATTTCGTTTATGACAATTCCGTTGATAAATGTCCACTATTTACATTAAACTTTATCGTTAATCCATTACATATACTTCAAATTTGTGATAAAATTTTTCCATTACAAATTTCCTGTTAGTGAAGGGAGTGCTTTCTTATAATGAAAGTAGCACTTACTTTTAGATAAAATGTATTTTGGAAACAAAAATTGTGTTTGGCTGGACTTTTTTAAAAAGACAGAAACTAGAAAAAAAGCCCAAAATGGCTTTTCTTACAAACTATTCAAAGTAAGTTCAAATGAAAATACCTTATGAAATACTTTTAATTATTATATCTAAATACTAGAAAAAATATAATTATAAAAGTATTTTTTATTTAAGCCTATGAAAACGGACCTTAACCAAACAAGTACAAATGTAAGAATTTTAAATAACATATTACAATAACCACAAAGATGGCTACAAGGAAACAACAAGGAAACACCTAGAGAAAAAGAAAATGAAACCAAAATGTGTCTTTTTATGGGGAAATGATATTTCTATGTTTCTTCGTTATCATGGAATTTCTATGCAAAGAAACGTGCTTGACTAGTATGGTTATTAATCTGTCTTCGAATAAAAACGTGGGATTGTTCTGTTTTTTGAGAAGTAGGGCGGCAGCTACATTATTGGCTTGTATAATATATTTTATGGTTAGATCAAGAGAATTGGCTTCCACAGATAAGTATCACGAGCCCATAACTTTGATTTTCTGTTAAGCCATGGCATTAATTACCCCAAAAATTCAAACTCATTTTGGTACGTAACATGGCATGCAGCACATATGTGCCAATAATTGGGACATATAATCATGTCATTATTTGGATATGTACATTAATCAATTGATATTTATTGCTTAATGGAAATATTAAATGATACTTTTTTTATTAGCAATATTAAATGATTCATATGTTTATATATTTTAATTCGAATTATTTTTCATTTACAAGTTTAAGTATATTCACTAATAACTATTAAAATAAATGATATAACTATTAAAATTAATGATATTTGCTATCATTTTTAAAGTTAATACCAAAAGAACAATCATTACAAAACAAAATTGCTATTAATATGTGAAATATTTGGAGGAAGCAACAATGTTTTTGTACATATGTCATCATGTGTATGGAGTTGGGTCGACTAAGTGGAGAAATACAGTCCATAGGATGCGATAGCAATTGCTGAAGATTGTGTCGGATTCCTTCTCTTAAAACACAAATAATGACATGATTTAGATCATTTGACTCATATATGAGGCCAAACATGTGAGTCGTATAAGAATTTTTCAGTTGGAATTACATAAATTATGAGTACAAATTGTAATGACAACACATAAAAAAAAAAACGATTTATTAACAAATTTTTTGTAATAACTTCAATTTTACTACTTAACTAATATTTTTGTTATTGTGTATCTTGTTTTTACTTTTGTACCAGACCTCAACTTCTCGTATTGTCTCTCTAAATATATGAATAAAATGATATCTATTTATTGATATTGAATATTGGATAAGAAAAAAATATACATTGATATTGCGTAGATGAAGCATCAATGTAGAATTTTTTTTCCTTTAATTGGGAATTCCAATCTCTGAATTGGCTTTGTTGAGAACCAACTTTATTCTAAATTTCATCCACAAATGTCATAATCATGGTACAAGCCGACAAGGCAATTTATCTTGGACTAAAATTTGGAGAAAATGAAAATGTAAGATGATGTAATCTAATTAACCCATTGCAGGGGAGTTGTTAGGAATAAATGTCCTCTAAATTTGAAAATTCATTACATTTATTTATGTTACAATTTTATTTTATCCTCGTGGACATAACAAAGTTATCTTTTAAATTTTATAAAAATTCAACTGGGACCTAAATTCACAATTTTTGACTTGTTTAATTTGTTTTAGATAGAAGTGCACTGACTAAAACTTACTAGATCAATAACATGAACCCAACTTTTATTGAAATTCTATACTTGTCCCGGCTTATCCTCTCTTATTCACTACAAGAATGTAACCACTTCAATGACAAATCAATACATTATAAATTTAGTACATGCGATGGATTTTCATTTATAACAATTTTGTCAGTAGTCACAAATATTTTAAATCTATGATAAAATCTCTTCGTTATAAAGTTTTTATTGGCGTAGATAGTGCTTTCTCGCAGTGATTGTGTTGGAGCAGAGTTGTACATTTTGACCATAATAAGCAACGACTTCCCTTAATTAGAGATGATGAATACTTGGAACCACGATGCTGTCTTTTTCGAACTTTCATGTTTACACTAAAGAAAATTCCAAAGCTGTCAAACAGAGTTTCAAGTACCTATCTAATATTGTGATTAGGAAAATAATGTCTACTACAAAGTGACCACATAACTTGAAATATGAGCGTTTTTGGGTGGGGGCCTAGAAAAGAGATGATTTGAAGGCCCCATCACCTCCATGGTTGTACTATAACTAAATAAAATTAGAGGATATATGGGAATGGGAAACGGATAAAACTAGAGCCTACATAGGATGAGAATCAATTATATTGGGGGGTGGGGATGGGCGGGCGGGGGGAGGTGGGGTTTGTACACCCCATTTATTGTTAAGTGATCCAAACCGACTCGGAGTGAAACTCCTGTAGAGACAAGTAAAGTTGGCGAGTCATATAATAGACAATTATCTCCTACGATTCCAAAAATAACTCGGTTGTTAGTTAGTACTCCCTTGTTTTTAGGATAGATATGTGCCATTCAATAAATAACTCGATATAAGCTGTTGAATATGGTATAAAATGATTTTTTCTTTCATGAACTAGATTTTGGACATTACATATGCACCAAATAATTCAAATTGTGCTATATTATAAACTTATTTGAAAATGTATTACAATCCAAAATATAATATAATTTAAACCGTTTGATAAATATCTATACTGTTATATAAAGGGACAATACAACACCCTTTAATAACTACTTTTAGTATGTTCATTTTTTTGGTTTGTCAATTTCTTTTTTTCTTTTTTCTTCTTCTTCTTCTTCTTCTCTCTCTCTCTCTCTCTCTCTATATATATATATATATATATATATATATATATCCTCTTACATGTCCTTTTTATTTTATCTCCCTTGTTTCCCTTCCCCCTTCGTCTTTTCCCTCTCTATCATATTTTATCTTCCAATACTTTTCATTATCTTTTTTTTATTTCTTTATAATTGTTTTCTTATTTTTTTATTTTAAATTATTTTATTTTTATTTATTACTAATTTTATACATCTATAAAAAATAATTAAAAATATTTTGATAGTATAGATATCATCAAAAAAAATTTAGTATGTTATTAAATTAAATTATTATTTTTATTGTACACACGTATAAAGTGTGTCAATATTACTAATATGAATCATAACTTTTGGTATGCAATAGAGATGTCGGGAAATTCTTTTATGCACCCAATTTGGACCCTATACATATATCAAACCATGTGCATTATACTGCATCATTAACTCATTTAAAGAAAAAAGATATCAATATACAAAATATGATATAAATCGAACTGCTTGATTCACATGTGAGATTCAAATACCAAATTCATGTAGATATTTCCGTGCCGTGAGAAAATAGTTTAATTTGGATATGTAAAAGGAAGACGTTTTCTAACTTTAGTAATATGTACACTCGGGGAAGATTGATGGTTTGTTTTTTATCCAATTTTGGGTGGTAAGAAAACTAGATACTTTTCATGCGGCCTTAGAATTGTAATTATTGTTCTGATTCATCAACATTATTGCAATAATTGAGATATAGATGTACAATGTAACGCGTGTGAGGTGGAGGCAAATGAGTTTGCGCCAGTTGGAACGAAGAGGTGCAGACAGCAGATAGCTGTTCGATGAAATTGAGGAAATAAATGAATGAAGGCGTGATTTAATGTAGTCCCACATCGAGTTTGCCATTGGCTGGTGTCTTAAGAGTTCGTATGAATCACGTTAAATATCTTGTTCTCAATTTAAAGCGTATTGCACATTTAAACTTGACTTTGATTAAATCGTTGTCGTGTTGAACACACAATGTATAGTGGATTCGGTGGATAAAATCATCTATTTTAAAATAATATTTTATTTTATATTTCGTAATTTACGTTCATATTATGTATAAAAAATTAAATATCCCATAGCATATGAGGATTGGCCCAAATAACCACCTTTAGGATATTTCTTCACTCGCTTGAGAAAATGATTTGCTCTTAGTTTTGTCCGATAGGTAAAAAGAAAAAAAAAACAGTAGTAATGGCGATGTAATATTCGGATTCTTCTATTTCAATTGCAAACATATTTGTCTAAGTAATTGGTGCAAATACTGATCTTGTCTGCTTAGTTCCACTATAAGAGCTCGTTTGAGTGGGTTTTTTTTTTTTCCCCAAAGAAACTTATTTTATTTTGAGAAAAGCATTTTTGTGAAAAAAAATAGTATTTGATTGAACTTTTTTTTTTATAAAAAAAAAAAGGCATTAGAGAAAAATCGCAAAAAATCGACTTTTATGGAAGCTATTAAAAGTAGCTCCAAAAGAAAAACACATTTTAAATCATTTTCAAATTATTGCATCGAAAAAAATTCGATTACGGCACAGTGATGGCGAAATGGGGCTCTTAAATTTGATACACAAATTATGGTTCATGCTTTAAATACTACTACATGTGATATGTCTACTTTTGGGTTCATAATTGATGATTGTAATTTGTAAGTCTATTAAGCAAGATTTGGAAAAGTTGTATTTACAGTTTGTTAAAAGGTTTGTGAATCAGGTGACGTATCTTATAACTAGGTTATCAGATTATGTGTCAAGCTTTAGTGATAGGTAGGGGTGGGCATCAGGACGGGATTCGTGGATTTCGGGCAGGGTATCCAAATTTTCGGGTAGCAATTTTAGCTACCCGATCCCGTCCCGAATTTGTCGGGTACCCGAAAATTTTGGAATCAGGTACCCAAATTTATATATATCTAAAAAAATCCCTGCTGGCTACTGCTACCGTTGGTGTTGTTCGCTACCACTGCCCGTTGGAGCCTAAAGAGTGAGAGAGTATGCTAGGTAAGAGTGAGACTAGAGACTTGAGAGTGAGAGATGAGACTTGAGATGCGAGAAAGAGTGAGAGATGCAGAGACTTGAGAGAGACAGAGAGAGTATGCTCGGAGCTTGGGACTTAATTTTAATTTTTGAGTTTTTTTATTTTATTTCTTATTTTTTAAATAAGGCCGGGTGCCCGATTGGCAATTCGGATAGAATTTCCCAAACCCAAATCCCGTCTGGATATTATTGTTTGGGGTCTGGTACCCGTCCCGAATCTACGAAGCCCAATCGGGAAAATCCCCACCCCTAGTGATAGGTATGTTTGTCCACCTTCCTTGTATGCTGCGATAGTGGCTAATCTATCATAAGAATAACATCTAGTTTTATTTAAGCAGAAAAAAAAAATATTATAAAAAATACATGAGCTTGACAACCATTTATTGTAAGACAATTTAAACGGTCCTTACTTGTAGCTTGTAGAGGTCAATGTCAGCCCGTATTTAATCTAAAGAATACGCAACTAACAAACATTTATAAGAAACGCAAATATCGAATTGCATTCAAGAGCTAGAGGTGTATACAGACGTTAAATGGATCGAATATGTTGTTTTCATATCGATATCCGATATCATCTCTATATCCATTTAATTTTATCGGATATCGATATGAATACGGATATGACGAATATGTAAAATCAATATCCATACCCGTATCCGTCAGATATCGGACAAATATTGAATATATTCATATCCGATTGTAATTTTTAAAAATTCAATTCAATGATAAATATTTACATATTCGTATCTGGTTATGATTTATGAATATTCAAGTATCTTATTCAATTATAAATAATTGATATTCAACTGCAATTAATTGAATATTTGAATTTGTGTGTATACACTTTAGTCATAGTTTTTTTAATATATTATTCAATTATTTACAAAATATTATATATATACATACATACATAGATATCATACACTTTCATTGATAACACCTAAAGTTCATATATATATTTATTTATTCCTTTTATATATTTGTAAGTTATAAAGATATGATATTCATTAAAAAAATTCATGTATTTTATTTGAAACAACAATTTATTATTATTATTATTATCATTCACATAAAATGATATTATGATATACTTATTTTTTTATTTCTATATATCTTATAATATATTAAATATAATGCATATGATTATTAAAAATATAAGTTTTTAAAAAGTATTAACCACAAAATAAATTTTACAAAATTATATCAACAAATAAATCAATTAATTTTAAAAATGAAATATTACTAAAAACACATAAAAACTTTAGTATACATATACGTTAATTTTTTCAAACATTATTTATTGGATATAATTAATTGATACAACTAAATTACAAATAATCGTACATATAAATGGATATGTATTCAGAGTATATATAAAAAAAATCGGATATTTAATTACCATATTCGTATTCATTTATATTCGGATACGGATAATATTCGCTTTAGGTGGATACGGATATTTTGCCATATAAATGAATATAGATGTAAACGGTAATCGAATTTTTCAATTATAAATTTACAACCCTAGCAAGAGCACATAACTAACAAATATCTCCTTTTATATTTATTTGCCTTGCTCATGTCATTCATAACATTATTGATTGATTTCTTAAGCTGTTTTACAATTGATGGGGAAATTAGGCCTCGTTTCAGTCCATGAGCTTTGATTGTGAGAGGCCCAACAATATAACTTTGGGAAAAAAAAAAGAAAATTACAAGTTAGCATAAACCTTAACGCCCAACACAAGAAATGCACAAAATTGTGCCCCAAATAATTCAAACCTACTGCAAATTACCAACGAAATTACCTACACTTCACCAAAATATTCAATTTTTGCATCAATCTTCGTCCAGAAAAATGATCAACTCTTCAATCACGCCCCACACTCACGTGCCCACTCCGGCCCCACGTGCCTGCCCGGCCACCGCCTTTGTGTCACGTCCTTCCCCGAATATCCCGGCCACCGCCCGCCGGAATATCCGGCTGACGCCTCTCAGATTTTCGTCCTCTCGGGCTAGGAAGAGTTGCAATGCTGTGGCGTTTGACGTTAAAGGTGGACAAGGGTACTCGAAATTGTCTTGTAACTATTCAAGTTTTGCCTTGTCTTTGGATTTTGGTTTCTGAAGCGACTATTATGGTTGAATTTGAATGGGTTTTGATAACCTTGATGAAATGTTGATGCTTTAAAATTCTTGAATTATATTGTTGATTGCTTAGGTTTGCGGTATCTGGTCTGTAGTTCGCTTCTTTCAATCTTGATTGCATTAGAAAGCTTAAATTAGTTAGTTGGCTTCAGCAATTTTGCGAGGTGGGCACAGTAGGCTACTAAGCATTTGCCTCTGATCTTTTACACACACACACACACCCCTGCACGCATCTAACTAGTGTTACAGTGCTGCTTATATAAAATCTTGAAACTTTTTTGGTTTTCTTTTCAGAATGCAAGGTTTCCATGAAGTAGAACTTAAAGTTCGAGACTATGAATTGGATCAATATGGTGTTGTAAATAATGCTGTTTATGCAAGTTACTGCCAGCATGGTGAGTGTGCTTTTTTGATAATACATACATTACCCACATATGCATACCTAATAGGATTTGGACCCTTGCATTACACTCCCCATGCCTTTAAGGCATAGTACATTTTTATTAGACCAAAGGCCTAGACAACATGGCGAGTGTGCTTGCCCATATCTTTATGTCATGTGATTTAGCTCATGGACTTTCTCTTTAAGGTTGATGAAATTTATGATCAATATTCCATGTAAAAATCGAAGGGACACATGTTACTATTAATCTGCATTATTTGTGATTAGCAAACAATGCAGCTTCTATGATTTTCGTAACTGAAAAAGAGCTACTTGATATGTCCCTGAGGAAAAATGACTATTAGTTATCCAAAACATATATACTTCTGGAATAGAAAAGGTGAAATGAATTTGATCCAAGGCGCTTTTTGGAGTTTCCTTACCTGTTCAATATTTGAACAGGTCGCCATGAACTTTTGGAGAGAATCGGTGTAAGTGCAGATGCAGTTGCCCGTACCGGCAACGCACTGGCTTTGTCAGATTTATCCCTCAAGTTTCTTGCACCTTTAAGGGTAACAAACCATTATACACGGGCAATTTTTCATTACTTAGTTCATCATTTCGCAACCCTCTAATGTTTTGACTCTGTTATGAATAGAGTGGAGATAGGTTTGTTGTGAAGGTACGGGTATGCGATTCTTCTGCTGCCCGGTTGTTCTTTGAGCATTTCATCTTCAAGCTTCCCACCCTAGAGGTATTGCATATATCTGGACCTAATTGTAAGTAAAACTATAGACAATGCCTATGAAATGGCTGATCCTAATACTATTGAAATCGCGTATTTTCGTCTGTATAGCCCATTTTGGAGGCAAGAGCCACAGCGGTTTGGCTTGACAAAAACTATCGTCCCGTCCGAATCCCTCCCGACGTGAGATCTAAGTTTGTTCAGTTCTTTCGGCACGAAGAAGAAACCTGATGTATATTGTGAACTAATTTTGAAATTTGCCTTTCTCTATTTTTCTTGTATCCTTTAGCTATGTTTTGGTTCTTAAATCTTGGAGAGCAAAAGGGCAAGAAAAATAAGCAAGTTGAAAAGATACAACACAAAATGTAATCATCTAAAAGAAAATACATTCTTTTAGTATTCTCTCTCACCAAAATTTAAGTGCCAATTCAGGCACTATTCGAGGTCTTCCTCCAAATGGGGGATTTTACTATTGGAAGCAAAACGTAGAAGACATATTTACTGATTGATATGTTCGTTGAATACTTAAAGTCTTGTATTTAAATCGTTTGGCATATATTTATAGTGTATTTAACCCTTTATTTAATTCTAGACGCACAATATTATGAATTACACATGTAAATTGTATATATATATTGACAGATTCTAGCCCAGTTATTGCATGTTTAAGATGAAAGTAAAAAAGGCCTGAGGATGGGGGGTTCTTCCGGAAGAAGGAATTGAAAGACGAGACACTGAATGTGGAGTATTTATATTAATGAGGTAGTGAGATTAATTATTAACCTTTGTTCTAGTAGAATTTGACTCGTTTGTCTAGAAGGAGTAGACTTTAATTATTAATTTGTTCTATTTTGAATAGAATTCGTTCAAGTTAATACGAATATTTTACTTAAATTATAACATGTTTTTTATTGGATAAGATACAAAGTGATGAAAATAAGTCTACTGAATTTGTTTGTGCATGACAAAATTTAAGATAACACGGAGTTATTGTGTGTTTGAATGGCATCAATTTCCTTCTTTCTCCTAATCCTACTAACCTTATGATTAGTATTTCATCTCCTATATATATATATATATATATACATACCTCGTTTACACCAGGCTCACCGTGATTTAACCCTCAACATGGAAGAACCATTCGTCGTTTACTCGGATATGACTATACAGGCGCAAAGAATTTCGACAGCTCCTGGTTCTCTGCCACAACTCCACATAAACTTTCAACTCTCTTGCGACCCTTATTACTTTGACTGGATAACATCCCTAGATCCCACGGCGGAGTCAGAGCCACAGCTTTTATCAGAGTATAACACACCCCGATTAGAAACCCATATCTCTTTCAATGATAGGGAGCAATTCAGGCGCCATGTCAGACAAATCATGGCCCGAGAGCTCCAACATTGGCCCCTGTCATGCATCTGCCGCCAACATTTGATCAGATGCGCAATTAGGGAAGCTAACAGAGCTGCTATGGACAGGCCTCCGGATCACAGCCTCGTTCATGTTTACATCCATGTGAGTGCGGTTATCCAACGCGTTTTTTATCAGGGACCCGTGGCTTATATCGATGACAATCAGATATTAATGGTGCCGGCTGAAGATTCAGCGATAGAGTCGCTGCTGGAGACTGTGATTATTGTTGATTCGTGTGATGAAGATTGCACTATTTGCCTGGAGGAGATTGGTGTCAAAAAAGCGGTACGCATGCCGTGCTCGCATGTTTTTCACGGAGATTGTATCAAGAAGTGGCTGAGGACCAGCTGTTATTGCCCTCTCTGCCGCTTTGAGATGCCCACGCTGTCGTCGTCCTCCTCCATGGGCCGGGGAATTACTAATTGATGAACTATATATACATAGTTTCAAGAAAGTTGATGATTATTGCAATTAGTGTTGTTAGCCTGACTAATATATCCAGGATGAAGTACTCCATCATGACACAGATATGATTGTATTTAAGATTTTGCACAGCAAATCAGGTTTCTATTTGAGTTGAGAAAGGAAAATCTGTAATTATTGTCTTGTTGATGCCTCAACAAGGTACTCTGTATGTCCTTCAACACGCATGTATATATATATATATATATATTGAACTTAGAAGTATGGTTCTCTTTTCTTTCTTTCTTGTCTTTTTTAACTTGTAGGTGTAGTTTGTGAAAATATATAATTTAAGCTACAGTTATATCAGTTTAACTACAACGAATTCCTTCGTTTCTGATCGATCCATCAGCAACTTTGGATGAAATGATCTGTTTAACAAGGCAAATTATTATTTGTTCTACAATTACAAGTCGTTTCCAGATTTGAGTTTTCTTTAAAAAGATAAAACGATTTTGAACCAGTTAGACCACGCCAAAAAAGATGAACAAATTAAGTTAGAGCAAATTACAAACACGTCCCCTTAAGTTAAGTGACCCCTCAAGTGTTGAAATTTATAACCACACATCCTGAAGGTTATCTATCCAATAAAAAGCTCCTATCATTAGGGTTCTGTCCAACAAAATTAAGATATTACCATTAGTTTTGTTTTTTTTTCTCAAAAAAAAAAATATTCGCATATCATAAGTTTTGTTTTCTTTTTTCAATCGTCCACCAATACACGTTGTGTGTGTTAATGAGTGAGGGAAAAAATGTGGCACTATTTTATGACATAGGATCCGGACTGCATATTTGGTTTATGGGGGAAATTATGAAAAGCTTTTCGGTGTTTTGTTTTGGTAATTTTGATGATCAAGAGGATGAGGAAAAGATTGAGACTCGTTCTCATAGACTCATTTTTATAAAATTAACATGTAATATAATTACATTCCGTTACAAAGTCGACTTCAGTTAAACTTCCTTGGGATATTCCACAAAATGCTCTCCAAAAAAAAAATGTAATATGCACCATTAAAATTTTTGGTCATGATGTTAACATTATCATCTTTAGCATCCATAAAGTGGTAATACCTTTTATATTGTCAATAACGATATCTAATGGTGACAATTGTTGTTTATTTGATCATAATCAATATAATTTATTGGTGATAAAATTACTAATTTAAATACTATAATAATGAAAAGTACCGAGTGATTGAAAATGGATGATATTTCCAAAATTCTCGTCACCGAAAAAGTTATTTTTACGGGAGTTCAAATTATCTAATATAAAATGTTGATTCACAATATCTGTGTTCTGTAACAAAAATACATCGTTAATGCTTCTTTTTTTTTTTGTTTTTTAATTCAGAATTTGCCCTTAGATTAAATACCATTCACACGAATTCTAATTATTAACACTAACCTTTTAGAAAGGCAAATTAGTCAAGTAGAGCATGTGAATCGTAACTATTAAATTTTTCTAAATATGTGTGATACAACCTCGAATAACTATGATTACAAAACGGAGGTAGTATATGATTATGTGTGTATTCGACTAGCACTAATCATGTATTATTCATAGTTGCCATATAATTCATTTCGATTTGGTCAAACTGACTCAAAAATTAAGACGTAAATATCCGATTAAGAACTGCTGCAAGGCGTACTCCAGCTTGTGCTATTCTCAGTTCCACAATGGGTGATCTCGTCTCAAAGTAATTGTCTGCAAAAACAATATTGCATATTTAGTTTTAAAAAATTACTAAAAATAATAGTAAAATAAGAACTTGTTCACAATATTAGAAGAAGTGAAAAACCTGTGAGTATTGAACCGGGGCGCACCCCCTTGTAAGCCCACTCACAAGCTGCTTTGATACTCTCTGCTGCATACCTGAAGTTCACATATAAATTATTTCATGTTGTGTAGTCAATTATGGGCAAATTGGAGCTTTTTTGATGAATTATTAGTTGAATGACATACGTGTTCGGGCATGTTTTCTGATTACCGAGACAAGTTTCCCATCGACTAGTCTGATTTGCCCATTTGCTCTGTTTAAAGAAAAGTAAACAGATAGTACTACGCAAATTACTGTATATACTTGACAGCTTTTTAAATGAAGTTACAAACCTTAAGTCCCTGTTGAATTTTTTTGACAAAACCATCTAGCGTATTCGAGGCATTGAATCCTCGTTGCTGGTCTGTCCTGATCAAATCGGTATCCCAGACCTGCAAGTAACAAAAAACATCGGCGAAAGGGTTCAATGCATTTTTGCTTTTAATTTTCACTCCTCGGGTGTTTCGCGCCATTTTTTTTTGCAATTTATACCAGTAAAAACACATTTATATCGACGATATGTAAACTTTTGGATCATTTTTAATAAAAACAAGTTCAACTTACATGGTGCAAGACTGATTTTCTTTGGAAATAAGTTACATTAATTGTGTTACCTCCCCTGTCTGAGGTAAATCCAACATGCAATGGCTGCAATACATTAATATTTCATCGATGAGAAAAATCAATTAAAATTAATTCACAAGGACTTCGATTCTATTTCTCTCTTTCTATACCTGATGAATGTCTCCCATGAAATGAGACAGGAAGAGAAGCGCTTCCGTGAGATTATCTACGGATTTCGATGTTCGAAAAATGCGCATAAGAACATACGAAAATTACGAGACGACATTCTTAATTTAATCAATAAGAAAACAAAACAAAATAAATGAAGGATGAAAGATTGGTTTATTTACAGCGGGGCTTTTTATCCTGGTAAGTCAAAAGCTGACTAGTGTAATTTTTGATTGCTCCGACCAGGCACCTGCCCGTTTGTCGATTTCTACCCCCGCAATCCCCTGTAAAATTCTATCATTAGTACAACCTGAATTTGTAAAGATTTTATTTTTCTTTCCTCAAAGCATCAACGTCTACAAGTAAAGTTGCGCATTTTTAAGTAGTTATAGAGAGAGAGAGAGAGACTAACTCGTGTATTGGTAGGAGCAAAGACGATCAGGGGTGTTGATAAAATGCAAGTCGGACGACCAGCGATAACGGGGCCTGATTTCATCAGCCCATGGGCATAATCGTCCTAAATAATCCTTCTCCGTCGACGACAACACATTTTTAACAACTTTTGTGGCGACTTTGCTTAAGCGTGCCTCAGCAATTTTGCAAACGGCTATATGACCATCATATCCCCAGCCAC
Source organism: Petrea volubilis (assembly GCA_026212405.1). Classification (NCBI taxonomy): domain Eukaryota; kingdom Viridiplantae; phylum Streptophyta; class Magnoliopsida; order Lamiales; family Verbenaceae; genus Petrea; species Petrea volubilis. The sequence continues at coordinate 3,796,793 of CM047873.1, read as the reverse complement.
AAGCAAATGGAATCACAATTAGAAATGATATTAATGCAAATGACATACGCAGGGGTCCTCTGCCACTTCCCATGTTGCCTTAATCCTATACTATCTAACACAAATATAATCTGTTAATATTTTATATTTATGCGGATATAAATACTGGAGAAAAGATTGACAAAAACTATATGTGAATGGTTTGGGAGTTGAAAATGTTTGTCTTAAAGGTGGATTCTGTGGCAACAATGAGGATCAAAATGGAAGATAATTTGACTGTGAGGAGGAATATTGCAATAAATTCCAATATCCAGCTACAAAAATGAGGCTAAAGGTTTTATAATTGCCACTGCGTTCTTTTTCGATGGGTTTTAGTATTATGTTTCCATATCCTTATAAATTTATTGAGGCAGTAAAAGTTGCCATGGCGTGGATTCGAAGGACTAAAATCGAGAGACAAAAATTTGTCATGACTTCCTCACCTTTTCAGTGAATGGTAAATAGCATTTTATTCGTGCGAACGCTACACCGTGTAGCATTTTGTCCCGTCAACTTTGTAGAAAGGATTGAACTTCCTAGCAGAAAGGATATCAAGAACCAGTATAGTAAGGGACGATAATCGATTGCGAACAAGATGTACTCCCATTGGAGATATGTCATCAGTGTAAATCTTAATCCGAATCACATTAATGACACTGTTATTTGTTAGATTCTTCGATTTTGATTGGTTTAGATAATGCTTTATAGACTTGTTTCAAGACATATATCTCTCTGCCAACCCAACTCCCATAAACTTATGTAATTCAACCATACGTGTTAGATTATACTTAATTATAACTTACACATTATAATAAAGGTGTCCAAAAGGTATAAACTTTCATTACTAATATTAATCAAAAACCAAAGTAGAGTCTAGGTCGGGGTCCGAGTAGTACCGCCCCATTGTCAAGCCTAGGCACTTGATTGTAGTAGAATCATAAAACTTGTCAAAAACGTAACAATTAATTGGAAAAATACCAATTGGCTTACCTCTCTCAGCGTGCTTGCAAATATTGTTAACCAGATCCCAAGAAACATTAAGATGAGGTAACTAATGATACAGGTACTAAATTAATTTTGTTTTAGGAACTTGCATTGTGATCAGTTACCCTTACAGGCTTGTGCAATAACATAGAATTAATATAATGTTGTGTGTTTTAGGTGGCATGAGTTGTTGTAGGATCATGCGAAAAACAAATAGCACGTATAATGACTTAGGTCGTATAAAGTGAGTGCAGGTGTGAGTGTACGAGCGAGTGCGGGTATACGAGAGCGTAAAAATCAAAAAAGGTTGAGTGTAAAGGCGCCTTAAAATGTCTAATAAAAAATATTTTATATACAATACTAAATTATATATATTTAATGCAAAACATATTTGAAGAGATAGTATAAGCAATATTAATTTTATTAAATGCTACACTTGAATGATAACATTGATAATTTAATATAATTGACTAAGTTTGTTAATTTTTTCTTACGATCTAAAATTCTTTTCATACGATTTAGTTAGGATATGCATTTATTTTTCTCAATATGCTAAATCAAAAATGTAGGTGAAAGAGTTTATCCATCGACTGAATATCAAATCTTTAGTATTTTTTAATATTATTGTCTACAATATAAGTGCACGACAAGCAAAATTTAGTGTGAGAATTAAGAAATCTTAAGTCGTCTTCAAATGAGAATTGAGCACTCAATTCGCTAATTCAAGCACTGAGCGAGAGCGGCGAAAATGATAGGAGAACTATGTGACATAGGTACTGACTATGGCTGGAAAATGACACGTGGTGCACACGTTATGATTGAAAATGCATATGTGTGCGCCACATGTGTGCCATGTCATTAGCCAAGCGTGTGCCTGATCATTTTTCAGTAATGACGTGTACGTCACGTGTAACTTTTCGGCCAAAAATAGCAGAAGAATTAGCTGGAGTCCTAACTATTGCAAAAAAATAGAAAAGTCATGTCCTACATTTGCCACCCCTAATAAAAAATATTCTTAAATCGAAAAATGGTATATTAGCTATTCTACAAATACAATAAACCAAATAAAATAAGTGGTTCTTCTCTCAAAAACCCCATCCAAACAGGTTTTATGTTTGCCTGAAATTGTGTCGTATATGTTATGTTTGTCTAGTCAAATCAAGACAAGACACTTGTTAGAATAAATAAATAAATATATGACATCAATATAAATTTTGCACAGAATTCACATCAGTTCAGGATTGCTTAATATTCCATCCGTCACACAATTGTTGTCTTTAAGGTGATTGCGTAGGGATTAAGGAAATGTCCTATTGATAGTCTTAATTATAGATTAATTTAACTAAAATTGGGATATATTTCTTAGAATTTGCAAAATATATTGATTAGAATTTAAGAACATATGACGGAAAAACAAATCAATAAATTCACTTTTAAAATGTGAGAATAACATATGAGACAAAAAAAAATATTACTAAAACCTCATATACAGTAGAATGGAGGGAGGCATTGGGACTAGATTGGCTGCATGCACAAGATGGAGAGTTGGACTCGAGCCGGACGATCAGGGTGTGGGACAATAAATGGGTTCCCTGTCCGTTTGATTACGGTGTTATCTCCCCATGACTGGATCATCCCCCGGACGGACCTCTTGCTTCCCGATGGCATGGGTTGGAATGCGAACACTTTGAATTATATCTTGCTTCAGATAGATGTAGAAGTGATTCGAGCTATTCCAATAGGCGACCCATCCAATGAGGAGTTATTGGTTTGGCGTTTTAATCGAAATGGATTGTTCACAGTTAAGAGTGGGTATCATCTAGCAATGAAGCGGGCATTGAATGAACAAGCCGGTACACATGTAGATTCAGATTCATGGAGGTTCGTTTGGGGGACAAAAGTGGTTAATAGAGTTAAAATACTTATTTGGAGACTTTGTCGCGAAGCTCTACCCACAGTGATCAACTTGCATCGTAGAGGAGTTCACACATATGATGGTTGCCCTCTCTGTTTAAATGAGGAGCAAGATACATGACATGCTTTCCTTGATTGCCGGTTCACTCGTCAAATTTGGGCTCTTTCTCTTATCCCTTGGTCGATCGTTTCATGTTGGTCGTCTTCAGCTGAAAATTGGCTTCGGACTTTGCACATTAAACTTAGTATATCAGATTTCCAATATGTCTTTATTTGGTTTGGTCTCTTTGGTTTTGCAGGTGTAAATGGCTGATAGAAGGCGAGTTTAGGGAGCTGCTGCAATTGGTTCTCTTGGCGCGAGATTCTTGGGCTTCTTATCAATCTGCTATCTTTGTTGGGAGTTTTCATTCACCTTCTCAACGGCTAAGTGCTCGGGTTCAATGGTCCAAGCTGCCCACGGGTTTTGTTAAAGCTAACTTCGATGGGGTCGTGCTTGAGCATGATCAGTCCGTAGGACTTGGGATGGCTGTGAGAGATCATGATGGAAATTCTATCAAATGGAGGTCCTGTCGGCTATATGTTCCAGGTGAGGCTCTTCATGCCGAAGCCTTAGCGGCTTTGGAAGTTATAAGACTGCTTCTGTCCCTTGGATTTGACAAAATCATATTGGAAGGGGATTCAAGTATTTTGATAAGTGGTCTCAGGAGCAGAGACCAAGATTGTTCATCCGTTGGAGCTATAGCCCATGATATTCGTAGACTTTGTGCCAATTTTTCTCAGTTTTCTTTTAGTTTTATTCGTAGGGGTGGAAATATTGTTGCCCACAGATTAGCACGAAACACTCTGTCAGATTTTGTGGAGTCATCGGTTCTCCCGAATTTTGTAGCCGATATAATTCTGGTTGAAGCCCAGCTCTTCTTGAGGATTCATACCACACCTCCTTTTCAAAAAAATAAAAAATAAAAAAGAATGGGGGGAGTAGTAATAAAACTTTCCATGTATTCGTGACAAAATGCTTCCCAAAATTAATTTTTCTCTTTTACATATCGAATAATTAGCATTGTACAGTATACCAAAATTGCATTAGTACTAAATTTTGGTTAAGTGATTTAGATTTTAATTAAATTATTAACTTCCCTATCTAGATAATTTGACTTAGGACACTTTCGCTATTTTGGAATGAATATAATAAATATGTTTAATAATTTAATTTGCCATTTACTTGTAAAATTTTAGGCCTATTATTATATAAAGACCCGAAATTATTTGACAGATTTATTCAATTATAGATCAGGCCTAAAAAGGTGTGATACTTTTTTTATTTCTTTTATTTCTTCCTTTAATGATTTTGGAAAGGCAATCTTACCCTTTTTTTTTATAATAATAACCTCTTTTAAATCCATATTATCGGTTGACTTTTACATAAATATTCAAATTTTGAATGATTGTAGATTTTTCAAATTTTGAATAATTGTAGATTTTACAAGAAATGATCTAAATAACAATATTTTCAATCAAAGTTCATCAAACAAAAAATATATGTTCACTATATTAATTGATATTCAATATTTATATATTATCTTAATAAATACAAACTTTAGATAGGACAAGTTGAAAAATAATTTTAATTATCAAAAAATTGAATGTTCACAATATTATGACTTATAAAATCAAGGGCAATTGCATAAAACCCTCTTGTGATTTAGCAAAATTGCGTCAAACCCCCTGTATTTTAAAAATAAGCAAAATACCCCTTGGGGTTTTGTAAACTATGCGCGCTTTGCCATGATAACGGTGTGTGCATGTGACGCGCCTGAGATGAGTCTCAGCTTGGAATCTTGCTGCTTTTTGACTTTATTGAGGCGTGTAAAAGACTAAAAAGCCCTCTACTCTTGGTATAAGACAATGAAATGAATTTGGAGTCTCCATTCTTTGGTTTTGCTTTGCAAGAGAGTGGTACGTTGCAGGTAGGCAATTTTTTTTTCAATAAATATAATAATGAACAAGTTTGTTTTCAGTTAACCTCTTTTCAATTAACCTTATTTAATAGTTTTTTTTATTTTTAATTTTTATTTTAATTTTGTTACAATATTGTGATGTTTTAATTCTTTTTTTTTTTTTTGTTTATTTGGAAAAATTACAGAATGATCCTTCAAGAAGCTCCAACTCAAGGAATAATAGTATGGATTTCCTTGATTTAAGATACACAAACCCTGATTGTTGTTGCAAAAGACATGTTGCTATTAGGGTTGTGTGACCTACTAAGGAGATGGTTGGAAAATTTTCACTTGTTGCCGTGATAACAAATGTCGTTAGTTTGAAAGGCTTGAGCCGGACTCAATAACTAGTGGTAGTTATGGCGTTAGTAAAATGCCAGATTTGGACGAGATTCAATCCAAGAAAGAGGAAGTTGAGATAAGTCTATAGAGTTGGCAATATTGAGGGAAGAGCTGATGACCAAATTGAAGAATGTGGAGCACACTGAAAGACTGATTAAAACACTGATTGTCGTTGTTATTATGTTAGTTGTTGTGTTACTTGTCAAGTAGAGGACTTAGTGGTGTTTGTAATATGTATTTTGAAAGGGAAATAGCACTGTCAAGGTATGTATTTTGCAACTAAAGATGCTTTGTAAATCATTCAAGTTGTCTAATCCAAGTATGTTATAGTTTGTTTCTCATATGTTTGTAGTCTCTGTAAAATCATGTCATTACACATCAATTGTAAAGCTAAGGCACATATAAAAAGAAACAAAAAAAAAACCCATAGAGATTCATATTGCTAAGACATAATGTGTGACTCATTATACTGCACAAAGTGTGCACATCAGAAGGTAGTTTGTGCACGTACATAACCTTAACAATCCAAAAAACACATAAGTATTCCAATGACACCAAGAAAGACAAAAGACATATAATGTAACCGTTAGTTTTTACAATCCCTAATGTTTCACACAAGAACCAATCAAACCTAAACACATTTTGTCACTTAAACCAATTTGAAGAGGTGGCAGAATAGGATGGTGCAGGTTGTTTTGGCTTGTATGAATTTGAAACCTCCTTGAACCTTGAGGAAATAGTTGGCCTTCCGTATGTGGCAATTGAAGGTGGCGTGGTTTGTGATTCTGGCCTTTGATCTTGTTGTTGAGAATTCTTTTTAGATAATTGTTGGGGTTGTCCTTGTTTTCTTCTCCTTGGGTGAATTCGTGGTTCAGCTTCAACTTGTGCAGTAGGTACCCTAGTATGTGAACATTGTGTTTGTGGAGGAGGTCTTCCTGATAAGCTTGGGGGTATAGGTATTTCTGATACAGTTGGAGGCATTGATTACCTTGGAATCTATGCTAATGTGCACCTTGTTTATTATGAATGATGTAATAACAGTGTTAATAATTTAATAAGGTAAATTAAATTAAAAGTTTACCTGGAATGGATGATTTATTCTGATATAGTGATGATCAGTTCTTCTTTGACTTGTTGAAAATGCAACATTTGAAGGTCGTGGCACCTACATTACAAACACATTAGCAAGAACAAGTGAATTGTATAAGAAAATCATTACAAATTTGTATCTTACATGTGCTTGTGGAGATCTTGCATTGTTTTCTTGTGTTGGTTCAGAATGCTTCAGGACTAGTTTTCTGTAGCAATAGAAATTTGCACAATATTGAGACTATTACATGTAATTTAACTAGATCGTATAACATCAAATGGTTAGTAAATCATACCTTGTAATACTTGGAGTTTGGATGTGTTGGTCTTTTGCAAGATCTCTTGTTGTGGCCTGGTCCCAAACAATTAGAACAATTGGTGGTAAGGCTCCTTCTTGAGATAACTGTCTCATCTCTTAAGATCCCAACCTTTTGTAATTGTCCAATGTCTTAACACCTCCCTATACTTCTCTCTAGTAGGAAACCTAAGACCTACAAACAAATCTGCATTTCTTTTCTCCATGTCATCATCCCAAACTGGATATTTGAATGTGTCATCATCACTCCCTCTTAGTGACTCTAGGTCATCATCGTTTTCTGCCTCACGATACCAATCCCCACCCTCAAAGTTTACACCATCATCAGTAACCACTCTACTCTTTTCAGCCTTTCTTTTTTGCCTTATCTCTCTCTCTCATAGCTCCTAAGTTTTTTATACATATTCTTTTCTTGTTTAGGGGACCTATTAGCAAAGATATTTTCATCACCTGATCCCTCTAAGTCTTCAACCATCCAAGATGGACGATCTGATTCACAATCAGACTGTCCATCATGCCCGTTTTCATCATGAAATTCATCATCATCTTGCTCATTTAACCCATGACTACCATCAACCACATCATCATCGTCATTCCTATGACTACCCCCAACCCAATACCCTCACTACAATCTCCCCCTTCATCACCCTAAACACCAACACCCTCATCAGACTCACCCCCATCATGATCATCCGTAACGCCTATACCCTCATCACAGTCATCCCCTCAGCACCCAAACCAACATTATCAATGTCAGTATCATCATAGTAAGTAAGGGCTAATATACTCTCTTCATTCCTATTCCTAATTACAGTGCATTCACTGTCAGTTGCTAAAATAGGACCCTTTTTATTTTCTACATACAATAAAATATCGGAAACACCCTTGTAAGCCGTAATTAGCTCTAAAATACCTTCATCCCCCCTAAGAATTCTAATGCCATTATCTAGTTCATGATTAGGAAGACAATAATATATTACTATATTGCAAGCTTTACCACCTCTTTTTACATACATATTAACTAAGTCACCATAAAAAAACTCTTTCCTTGTTCACATTAGGGAACTACACTTTATACCCACCCAAATATCTAACCCTAGGGACCTACTGAATAACAACCCCTAATCCACAAAAAAAAAAAAATTAGCATAATCCTCCAAAGTCATATTCTGCAAACATACAAACAAAGAAACCCTATTATTAAAAGCCAAACCCTATCCCACATCCAAACATACAAAAAAAATTAGGGCACAATACTAAGTCGAAATAATTAAAAAATTGTGCCAAATAAAGTAGACACAATGACACAAATCAGTGAAAGATTCACGACTAATATCCCGCGGGGACACATGTAAGCGCAAATAAGAAATGCCATCTAGGGAGGGGACTAGTTTCTACACAAAAATCCATCACGAAATCATAAAAATTCATTTCCAGTAAATCCACCTCGAAAGAACACGAAAGCATAAAAATCCATCACCTTTTTTGGGTCAAAATAAAAAACTCTAGTAAATTTCTAAAATCGATAATTTTTCCTCACAAAAAATTGGGGGTAAACATACCTGGGTCTCCAAAGAACCTTGCAAGATTCCAAAATCCCTATCATCTTTCAACAAATTCTTCGATTTGATAACTTTTCACCAAAAATTTGTGCGTTTTTACCCGGCAAGAAAGAACTGTAAAACCCTAATTCCTCTTTCTTTTTTAACTGTGTACAAAAGTTTCTCTCTTTACGAGTAAAATGAAAGTTACCCTAATTCAGAGTAACATACTAACAAGGGTATAACAGGGAATAGACAGTCATGTCGTGTACTTAGGGTTAATGGCAAGGGAGCCTCAGGGCCCGTGAGCATAGTTTACAAAACCCCAGGGGTTATTTCGCCTATTTTTAAAACACAGGGAGTTTGGCGCAACTTCGCTAAACCACAAGAGTGTTTTATGCAATTTGCCCTAAGAACAAATATACTAATTTAAATGAAATTAATTAAATAAATCATATCAAACGGTGGATGATAGTTTTAAAAGTGAGATAATGGGTAAGTATATTCATAATTGAAATGGTGCTACAAATTTTGAGTGTAAATATGGGAAACCCTTGAAAAATGAAAGGACAATAAATTATTTTTTCATTTAATCTAACATAATAAATCCACACAACCAAACAATAAACTAGTAAAAGCATGTAATATCTTGAATGAACAAATAAGTTAACAAACAATAAATGACTAAGGATTTGATATATTTTCTTCATTAATAATCCATATTTCGTGGATCATATCCAATCATATTAAAAGTAGCAAACATGTCCTTATTTGATAAAAGATAATTAAATATGCATGCATTTAGTTTGAGAAAATAGAACATTATGTAATTCTTAGATGGAAACATCAAATTCAATTAACTCATGAAAAAACAATTAAGCTATTAATTATAGCGTGTGTTATGTGATTTAGGGGGTGTTTTGAAAAACTTAAAAAAAACATTTTGCTGCTTTTAACTTCAAAGAAACTACTTTAAGTGTTTGGTTTTGGAACTTCTGCTTAAATTAAGTTGGAAAAAAGCAGAATCTGGGAGGAAGCTGCTTCTACCAGCTTAAAACTGCTTTTCGGTATTTTTGTAAATAAATTGAACTTTTTGAATTGTTTTCTACCAACTTTTAACTATTTTCCACTTTTATTTCCAAACACTCAACATTTTTACTATCAACTTTTAACTTTTATTTGCAAACACTACCAACTTTTACTACTCAACTTTTTTTCAACTTTTTCAGCAACTCCAACTTCTCCAAAAGCAAAAACAATCCCAAACACCCTCTTAGTTAAAATATTTTTTTTTCCTTTTTATGAAAATGACATGATATTATAACTTCAAAGAAAAACAAAATCATATATTGAAAAGTTCAAGTTTTTCAATTTTATATTAAATAGGCAACTTAATGAAGTGTGGTGGACCGGCCCAAATTTCGGTAAATGTTTTAAGGCCACGTTTGCTCATCCAAGGCCGTTTTGTGATAGCACCAGGGCCCCGATCAAGTGGTTCCAAATTTAATTTTCATTGTGCACTTGTTAAAATATTTGTGAATTGTGTATTCTTTTGCTACAAGAAATTATTTTCTTTACTAACAAAATTTTATGATGAAGAGATTTTATCACAAATTTAAAGTATATGTAATAAATTACTGACAGAATTCAATATAAACATGATTAAAAAAACAATTAATGACAAGATATTCAGTATTCAGTAACGAAATTATTATAAACTAAATTTGTCAAATAAACTAATTTATAGTGTATTGTTCGTTACTGAAGGGTTTACATCATTTTTGTAGTGTTCAACTTAAGTGTGTACTAATGCTGACTTTGAACTATATTTGACTCTTGTGGTGCTACGTTAATGGAATGAGCGTTTGTATTGGTTGTTTAGATGTGATATTTGGCAATTGAGTATAAAAGTCCAAAGAAAGGAGGTCTTTTGTTGGTTTTGTTCATGCTACTCAATTAGGTATAGCTCAATTAATATTTTTAATCATTGAATTTGAATATAATGATATTAAAAAATATTTAAATATATATTATATCATAATACTCGATCTAATAATTAAAAATTCAGTTGAATAATATTCAACTGAGTAATATCTACCCTCCCCTTTTGGATGAAAACTGTCTTTTCATTTATTTCTATAAATAGGATGCTACATAACTCTACATCTATAGCCATATATGTGAAAACCAAACCTATTATATTGCCAGCTAAATATCATGTGATCGCTTTTAAGAAGCTACGTTATCTCTTTCCATAGACCGCTAAACTTTTGGCCCCTAACTTCCTAATTAATTAATTCAACGCGGGCAAAAGTCCTCTTAACTGATTTATAAAGGTGAAAAACATTAATTAAATTAAACTCGTGCATTGTCAAGATAAGGTTTAGCTATTAATTCCGCTAATATTATTGCTGACTGAACACACCACAAGAAAAATGAAAATAAGTTATGGCTATATATCACTACACGAGCACCTTCGACTAACGAAAATTTATCACAAATTTAATAAAATCATTCTGCTACCAATTTTATTTTATTATAATTCCGTTAATGCATGTTTTATCACTTAGTTGTTTTATGACAAAAGTAAATTTGCGACACCAATTATCGGTTAGTCAAGCGGGATGAAACGTTAGATTTCTTAAGCAACGTTCAAAGTTCAAATCGTGATGTTGTGAATGGAACAACTGGATTGGGAGGATCACCCCCATAATAGGCCATTACAGTACCCGATCAAGATTAATCGATTAATGAATCGGAACCGGATGGTTAAGACCAAAAAATAAATAAATAAATTTGCAACAAATTTCCAACCATGTGTTAGTATCTCTGTAATCATGTAAAAACATACAAAATTCGTGGTGAAAAATTAACAAAAAAACATTATCACAAAGTTCATCTCTAATATGTTAGTAATTTATCCTAAATTTATCACTGATATATTTTATTTGTGATGAAATTTTGTCTGTCATAAATTATCCATTAGCAAATGAATATTTTCTTATAGTGTATTAAGTGACAATTGCAAGTTATTTCATATATCTTAACAAGGATATTCAAAATATTTAATAGTGACAAAAATTATAATTAAATAATCACTATTAATAATTATTATTGCATTTATAATGACATCAAAAACCTCATTAAAAAATCAGGGCGACATTTCTTAGCGTCATTAAATTGTTATGATACATGTGTCACTGATTATTAGTAAGTGAATAGCAATACAATATATTAATTAATTGTTGTAAACATCAAATCATATTATAACGATATAAAGTTTACCCTCACCGAATTGACATTATTGTCATTAATACCATGTCTTTCTATTTATTTTCTAGTGACAGCACTCGGTGCTACTCATAGAACGCCACCAGAACATTAATTCCTTTTTGAAGATTATACGAAAAAGTGACCCTCGATAAATCATTTCTTTTCTTTAAAATTAGATATCACGATTTATTTAAAATATTATAAATAAATTTAACGAGACATATTTTGAACAGAAGTTGTATTGCATGTCTACAAGTCTATAAATTAAAGTTTTTCTCATATAACGCCTTTCTAGTACTAAGGCCGTATGTGAATTAATGAATTTAAAATTTAAATTGATCGAAATTGTCCCTTATTTTGTATTTAAATTGATTTCAAAATCATAAGCTCTTCTTTCAAATTACCCTTTGAGCCATTTTCATAAATTTCAAATGCAGTTAATATGAGATCATTCTAAATACTTTTCTTTTGATCAACTACTAGTTGGTTTAGCAAGATACGGCGCAAGATCCATTTAGAGTTCAAATTTTGGTATTGTAAATTAGTAATTGGGTTAGGAGCATGGTTTGCCGTAATGGTCGCGGGGAACGGAAAGCAGGTCACCGTTCCAATTCAGTTGCAACGTCGCGGAACGGTCGCAGCTGTTCCGCTCATTTTAAGGTTTAATATGTCCAAAAAAGATTTTAAAAAATTTGAAACGTCGCTTTTTTCCCTTTACTTCTTATCCCCTATTTGCAAGCTTTTACAAATTCTCCCATGTTCTGTCTTTCTTTTATAGATAATTCCACCATTGATGAATTTTACAAGTTTTTTGCAGACCAGAGAGGAGTAATTGACTCAACTCGTTCCGTTCCGGCCGTTCAACCCATTCCATTGTTGTGACAATGCAAAAGAACGGTGGAAAGGGTGTTATAACGCCACGACACTTCAATCCGCATCAAAGACTGGAACAACATAACGGAGGCCGGCGTTCCGGTTCCTTTCCAGCCCATCCGGCCGTTATCGTGGGGTTCCGGCGAACCATGGTTAGGACGGTCGCCTCGGTGATGAGCTTCTATTGTATCAAATTCAGATTAGTCAATTAATGGATCAAAATCTAGTGGCTAATAAAAAAAAAACAAAATACCTTTCTTTTAAGAAAAAAATAATAATACTGCAATGTAATATATCGGATGGCGTTAGACACAAACGAAGCCAGCACACAGTGCACATATATTGACACGAGCACAATACGTCTATTATCGAGTCAAAATTATGAGCTGTATGTTGAGCTTATAAATTTGGGATCCAACCCTATGATTGGGATTTGGGACTCAATATGTCCTCAATCATAGCTCTCCTGTGTCGAATGAAAGCGATCATCAATATATATCCATCCCAATGTCGGCACTCTCAACAAAAGGGGGAGGGGCAGAGAGAGAGAGAGAGAGAGAGAGAGTTTTAAGTACAAGAAAACATCAGTGGGTCGATTACTGGGATCATAGCTATATTGGAAAAGGTTTAATCTAAACTTTCACCTGCTTTATATTAAATTAATGGCGTGGCAAATAAATTCACACTTAATTCATTATAGTTACATAGTTTAGCGATATATATATATATATATTGAATGCTATTCACATGGGTGTTGTCTATTTGCATACAAATTGAAAGAAAAATTGATAAAGACAACATTTATTTCAGTCTGCATGCAGTCGAGCATAGCTTATTTGAATGGTATTTTTTTTTTTGGAATAAATATTTTTTACCATTCAAACTTTTTATGTTTTTGGACTTTACTATATGAATTTATTTTTTTTATCGTTTTCCATCTAAACTTTGTATTTTTTTTATATATTACCATCTAAGGGTATTTTCCGATGGAATATTTCACCAAAATTTCATCCCATGCATGTCACGTGACTTTAAGTAAGGGAAAATGTGCCATTTTACATAGGATAAATACTTTTAACCCTCCAAACTTTTCGCATTTTGGGACTTTACAATATAAACTTTTTTGTTTTTGGTCATTTGCCATCTGAACTTTGCGTTTTTTATATATTACCATCTAAGGGACATTTACATGTATATCATGTGACTTTAACCAGCTGAAATGATGCATTTGCCCTTAGTTCTATCCAAAAATGTAATGTGTAAAAAAACGCAAAGTTTAAATGGCAAACGGTTAAAAAAGAAGTTCACATGGTAAAGTCCAAAAACACGAAAAATTTGGAGGATAAAAAATATTTATCTCCTTTTTTTTTTTGGTGGAATTATATGGATGGTATTGAAACTACTAGTTTAAGGCCATATTTACTTGGGTGGTTCAAATAATTGAGGATTATAGGATGAGTAATGTGACGGTAATTTTCTCTTACTGGGGGTCCATAACTCAATAAATTCATTTAACCCTATCTTTATTCGGCTCCAAAATTCATTTCTTTTATTTAGGGGTTGGGTAAATCATTATGAATCCCACTCTCTAGTCCCTACGTTATGTTTTATCATTGGATCATATGCTTCAGAGTAAACACGAGATTATAGGAATTAGGTCGAATAATATGAAGCAAACACACTTTAAACATAATGGTTAATGAATTGTATTATACTTATTACGTGATTAATTAAGAAGGATCGAATTGAATTTGAACAACACATTTTTTTACAGCACCTGGTGCAAAGTTCACTTGGACCGCAACCTCTACCCTATAATAGTGTCCCATCTCCTACCCCACACTCTAGATATGCGACACGTGTAAATTTTGAAGATTTACTTACCAAATTAAATAACAGAAAAAATACAATTAATGGAACTAAACATTCTGCTGTTAAAGTAAATCTTCAAGATTTACACATGTCGCGCATCTAAAGTGCGGGATAGGAGATGAGACACTAATATAAGGTAGGGGATTCGGTCCAAAATTCACTAGGTTCTCGTATCTAATGACATTGATTATATTTTGTGAGAGCCTCCAAGTGTACAAATCTTGCCCTCACAAACCTCCTTTTTTGAAAATAAAGAAATAAATAAATAACAACAAAATTAGAGATAAATATGCCTTGATCATCAAATCCATTTAATCCATTTCATCTAAAAGAGTGATGTAGTAAAAACATAACCCAAAGAGATAAGATTAGTGGTACATTGGTCCCCATTTAACATAAACCTTAAACAAATATATTTATTAGTACATCACTCACATCATGGGCGGTTAATAAACCTTAGTTTTTCGATGGATATCTCTTAAACTTATCCATTAACATTAATCACGTTACCTCATCATCGTTTGAGCTTATGTAACATGATTGCCTTGAGTTTATTAAGTTAATGAGCACTACCAACCTTTTTTTTGTTTTTTTTGCATAATTCATTATCTCTTTGATAAATTTATTTCTACAGAATTTAAAATGCCTTAGTTGCACTAATGAAACGCTAAAATAAGCTCTGATTACAAGGTTTGTGAGGACAGATCGAATAGTAATTAATTTCGATGTACATTTGATTTTAGTGGCTGTTTAAATTGACTTGGAAGGTATAAAAGGCCTCAATAAATATATATAAAGAAAAAGAAAAACAATAGCACAAATTAAATGCTGGTTGAGAAAAATGAAAAAAAAAATTGAAGGATCTTTTTTAGGATGTTTGTAAATATTTTTACTTGTGAAAAGTTTAAGCCGTAGAGAAAGTTTAAAAATAGATATTGTTCGAGAGGAAAAAGTGAAAAGTAATGATTGAATTTTAAAAAAATAACTAAAAGTTAGGAAAAAAAAAACTTGAAAAATGTATAAGCTTTTAGCTTATATTAATTTTTTTAATAGAAATAGAAAAATAAAATACTACATCACTATGTTTTTTCTTGGAAAAGCACTTTTTTCCTTTCCATTTGCAAACAACCTTTTAGTTGGATTACTCTGCTTACAACTTTTGAAGACAATCTAGTTTAGAGTTTCGAAATTTTAAATTTACCTTAAAACATTACTCGATTTGTAAAATGACTTTTGAAAATAGAAAACTTTTCTGGACTCGTTTTTATTTACCAATATACGAGCATCCCGATTATCTACTCTAGAATCAATGTTTTCTGTATTGTAATTCTTAAAAAAAGAAGTGATTAAGAATAAAAATTATATATATATATATATATATATATTAGAATTGTAATAATATGGTAGAAATGAAAAATATTGGGAGAATGTACTGTGTAAAATTTAGTTGTTAATATGGTGTGACAACGAGGACAACAGCTCTTTGGTGCTCTGATAAAAAGTTGAAATGAGGCACTTTCCAAATCAAGGACCACATTCACTCACTTGTAATGTCTCCTGGATTAATTTCAATACCATTGATATTTGAATATATTCAAATAGTAGGTTAAAAAAAAAAGAGTTTAATAAAATTACCCAACAGAAAAGTACTATTTATTTATTATTTTCTTTATAATACGCCCACACATTTATATATACATATTGTTAGAGTCAAGATTTAAATCCTAATATTACACTCATTATATTTTTAAAAATGAGATATATATCCATTAAATCAAATTAAACTTTACACAACTTGATTTACTGTGCCACTTTAATGCCTAGGTTATTATATAGGTAAAATTACACTTTTAGTTTTGCAACTTAGGTCCTCTGGTACATTTGGTCATCTATGTTCGCCTTTTACATATTTAATCCTGTATGTTTTAAATTTTTGACATATTTGATCCTGGAGTAACAAATTTAGTCCCGAGTCATACAAATGTGGTCCTGGACTGACAAATATAGTCCTTTATATTTGTACTTTTGGTCCTCTCTTATTTCTCCAGCTAAATTAATGATTTTTCGGCTACACTTCTTTTACATATTTAGTCAATTGAGTTGAAATCTGTGTAGTTTTGTTGTAATAGATGGTCCAAAGAAGTCATTAATTCGGCCAAAAATCTTTAATTTGGCAGAAGAAATGAGGAAGGACCAAACGTGCAAACATAAAGGATTATATTTATCAGTCCAAGACCACATTTATAGGGGTTTAGGATTAAATTTGTCATCTCGAGACTAAATGTTTTAAAAATTAAAAATATACGAAATTAAATGCATAAAAAACAAACATATATGATTAAACATGTCAGAGAACCTAAATTATAGAGCTAAAAGTATAATTAAACCTATTATATAACTCACTCGTCTAACTTTTGGGCAACATTCTAATTGTTCATGCCAGAGCTTCACACATATGCACTTTTTCTTTTTTTTTTTTTATCAAAATGAACTTTATTTAGGGAAAAGAAAAAAAAAAAAAAACAAAAGTTGGAACAGTTATGTTGACCCTTGGTAAAACCAGTATTCCAGATGGTCTTATGTTGTTAGGTCACGGTTTATTAATAGTCACCACATATTTTTATTAAACTCTATTTAACTTAATTTGGATAAAAAATTTCCCTTGCAATTTGAAAAGGTAAATCTTGTACCGCAATTATGTTCTTAAGTGTCCCCACTTATAGATACGACAAACACAGTTTGCATCCTCTGTTATAAAATAGTATTATATCTTCTTCTATACCACGTATATTAGTGAGCGATTAAGATAAAAAAAAGAAATTTGTTCATATCATAAGTTTTTTTTCTTTCTTTATCTCATCCGTCTACCAATACACGTGACGTATATTAATGAGTGTAGGAAAAATATAACACCTTTTTTGTAGCAGAAGATTCGGATTGCGACAAACAATGCATTTTGGTTCCTTTAATTTCTCTTCATTAGTAAGTCCATTTAACGAGACGCCAACTTCTCATATAACATTTTTAACAATATTAATATGTTTCAAATTAAAAAAAAAATTGCACGCGATGATCAATTAATAAAAGTGCAACACAATAAATAAGTATATAAATTTTAGAAAATTGTGACTTATTTTAAAGTCTAATTAAATTTTGACTACTTAAGATATGTGACATGCCACTTTTACAAATGGTCTACCACTAATATGACATTCTCAATATTGTCACATTCAATTTCTCAATATACCACACTCCAAGAAAATGTATGAACTATGATGGAAAGCTCAAAAGCAGAGCAATTTTTAATTTTTTTTTACTTGCATTCTTTTTTGTATTGTATTTATATAAGTTAGCAAAATATAAGCCACATTTTCATTACATCTCAGAAGGCGGACTAAACCCCCAAAATTGGTCGCCCCGCCACCACTATCCGCGGGCCGTCGCCGGTCCGCCGCCTATAATCCCCACCCCCCACCACCTTCCCCAAAACAAAAATGAAAAAGTATGAGAAAATAATATAATAAAAAAAAAGAAAAAGAAAAAGAAAAAGAAAAAAGTGAAAATAATTTACTCTTTAACAAAACTAGAGAGAAGTGGTTGTAATTGTATAGCTGTGAAACCTACTACATCATGAAAAAATTCTTATCCACATCGAATTCGATCACACTGGAACTAATCATATAACGAGTGTTTTACATTTGTTATGTGATTGGTGTACAGTTTGGGAGAATGACCAATCACATATCAAATATATTAACATTTACTATATGATTGATTTGATGCGATCAAATCGAATTTGGGTAAGAATTTTCCCTCCATCAAGAACCGCTTCACAATCTTCACGCTGGGCTCTACGACCTGTTTTTCCCAAATATCCGCCTTGCGCCGTCCTCCGCCCATCGCCTCCCTGACGGAAGCGGTGGCGTCCACCCTATTCAAGTCCCACCCGGCGGCGTCCCTCAGCTGTACGATCTTCCCCAGTTGCCTCTTGGCTAGCTGACACGTGTTGTCCTTGATGGCCCTCACTGCCTCCTCGTACGCTCTCTTTTTCTCCACGTCATCATCGTCTCTTCTCCAATCTTGACAATACCTTTTGAAATATCTCTCGAACTCCGGGACTCCGATCGCCTTCTTCAGCCCACATTGACTCACCGAGTCCGAGTCGGGATCGGCGAAATACTCGGCCAGCTCCTCGAACATCCCCGAGTCAAGCATATCATCGACTCGTTTCACCAGGTATTCGTTCAGGACCGGGGGGGAGACGTCGACCCAGATGAAACAACAACTGTACCTGAGCTCTTTGCAGAGGACCGAGTCTGCTTCCGAGCTCGAGACACTGAACACGTCCAACTCGGGGTTGAATTTCTTGGCCAACAATGCGTAGATGAACGAGTTTGAGCCGCCCACGATAAAGGGTATTTTGCGGTGGGAGAGGATCTGCGAAATGGTTAGGGAAGCAGAGGATAGGAAGTCGGAGGGGGTGAACTCGGGGTGCGACTCGGACGAGTCGAACTCGCCGAGGAGATGGTGGGGCACGTTCTTGCGCTGAGATAATGGGATTTTGTTGGTGGTGATGTCGAGGCCGCGATAGACTTGGATTTTGTCCGAGTTGATGATTTCCGATGAGGGGAAGAATCTCGAGGCTAAGTCGACGGAGAGTTGGGATTTGCCGCAGCCCGTGGGCCCCATTATGACGACGATCTTATTCCGCCGGCGGTGGGTTGCTGTTCCTCCGGCGGTGGCGGTTATGGCGGTGGTGGACGCCGTGCGGGCCCACCTGTTGGAGGTTTTTTTTGAAAAGGAGGGGGAGAGGAGGGCGTTGTGGTTTTTGTAAGGAAAGTGGTGAGTTGTTGGAAGGACTGATAATCTTCTCATAAGGATAGCTAACAATAAATAACAGAGCAGATATGTGTGTGTGTGTGTGTGTGTGTGTGTGTAAGAGCTTTGTGTTTGTAAGTATATAATATATATATGTATATGATGTGTGTATCCAATGATAATACAGTACTGATGTCGTGGTACCTGATGAAGGGGGGAACGAAGAGTGGATGAAGGGTTGGTGCGGGTTGGTTGTTATGTTTACCGCAGAGATCGCAGAGTGATGGCAGTGTGTGAGTTTTATGGCTCTTTTTTTTTGCTGGAGCTGTTGATGAATATATACGCATATACATACACATATAGATATATAACAGCTAACTCTGCTC
The DNA here is from genome assembly GCA_026212405.1 of Petrea volubilis. Classification (NCBI taxonomy): domain Eukaryota; kingdom Viridiplantae; phylum Streptophyta; class Magnoliopsida; order Lamiales; family Verbenaceae; genus Petrea; species Petrea volubilis. Next base: position 3,777,370 of record CM047873.1, on the reverse strand, counting down.
ATTCTTCATGGCATCATATTTCCTGCAAATCTTTCTGCTCAATTCTTGGCTCTCTCTCTCTCTCTCGCTCCTCTTTCTCTTTCTCATGAAAAACACGGCTACCTAGCTCCTTGAGATAATCATTTGTCGTCTTTTTTAAGGTTTAATTGCATATGCATCCTAAAACCTGGAACTATGATTTCTCTGTTTTTTGGCACAACAAACGAGTGAGTGTGTGAAACACTGAAATGAGAGAGTGCGCAGAGTACTCTTGCTGCTCTTTGGACGAGTCTCCCCATAATATAATATGTTCTTCTTCAACTATTCAGATAATTTTCGAAATTTTAATTTTGTTCTAAATTTTATGTATACTGGCTACGAACTACCAACCTGGCACGATTCGTCGTATTTTTTTCCTAAGACAATAAATTTTTTATCCAAAATTAATTTGATTGAACTTAAAAAAATAACACAACAAGTGTATTGTATTTGTCAACTACTAATTATTCTTTTTAAGTTATTCATTAATTATATGATAAAGGTAACCATATGTAATTGATATTGATTTAGAATAGTCAAATTTATTTATAAAAAACAAAAATAACAAAAAAAGAGTAATGTCTTGTGGAAAAATATGATAAAATATAATAACTATGGGTTAATTGCGCCACACCCCTTGTGAAATGCCAAACGAGCAAAAAAAACCCTATCATATTTAAATTAGCATAATTAACCTTGTGAAAATATAAATAGAGCACCTTAAACTCTACAACTCGCTAGTGCATTTCACGCGCTAATTGTGCAAAGATTAATGTGCTTTGGCCTTTAAAATTACACTTCTACCCTTCCATATTAATTTTCTTTTATTTTTATTTCACACTCCTGTTTCTTTTTCCTTTTCTGCAATCTACCATGGCTTGGAATTTCTACAGTCCGAGTGAGGGACGCAAGGAATTGGCGGCGGCCAAAGAAGAAACAACTTTGGTGGCGATGGTGGTTCAGGGTTTTGTTGTTGGCCACGGTGGAGGGTGGGGAAGAGAGGACCAGATCTGGCGTCTCATTGGGTGGCGCGGTAGGCTTGGCATGGGAGGGTGACTGGTTGTGGGTGTTTCGAAGGGTTGACTAGGGTTGGGCAGCATGGTGATGTGAGAAGGCGACTATGGATACATATGCTATCAAGAACTGGATCTTGGTTGCTGTGCCGTTGGGCGAGTAGAGGTCATGGATCTTTGGCAGCGGTTTTCGATGATGAGTATTTCTGGTTTCTGGGTAGTAAGTGGGTGAAGGAGAAGGTGAAGATGTGGGGTGGCTGGGTTAGGATGAAACCGAAAAAGAAAAAATAAATGCAATGGAGAAAGAAAAGAAGAACAAGAGGAGAAATAAAAAAAGTAAAAAAAAATTCAAAAGAGGAAAAAGATAATCAAAGATACTTCTGTGATTATTTTAAATAGAAAAAAATTAGAAAAGAACTAATTTTTTTTTTGAGATTTTCAATTATTTAGTTGTTTTTTGCCAAATTTTAATTATTTTCTTTCTTAAATATTTTCAATCTTTATTAAGAATTTATATTTTTTATTTGAATAATTTAAAAGAGAAAAATTGAATATATAACTATTATTTTATTTTTCACAATTGGAATAAAAAAATTTATATAGTTGAAAAATATTTTGTACAATAATATAAATTTATAATGAATATTAATTTATTATAAGTTTAAATTTTTGTATGATATTATATATTATTTATATGGGGGGCAAAATTGGAAATTCAATTTTCTAATAGGGTAGGGATAGAAAAGGATAGAGTAGGCAAATTTTAAATTACGTAAGGCGTTTTATGCCAATTAAATTAACACGGGGTTTTTGTTGCTACTTTCGAATTTCATAGGGGGTTGAGTGCAATTAGCTCTAATAACTATAGTCATATAATTGGAGATGTGACTAAATATGGGTCAAACAAAAAATTCTCGTCTTTTGAGTATTAAGAATTTTGCTTTTTTGTTATTTTGGTTCAACCATAAGTACAAAATAACAGAAAACATTCCCCCGATCAAAATAAAAAGTTAAGAGGGGGGCTTTGCTCACCGAAAGACTACTTTCTTATTTTAATCTTTTACGGGGGAAAAATTGGATTTAGAAAATTTAATTTTCCACGTCATATCGGGCGCAAAGAGGCTCTCATCAAGGTGATAACATATTTTGAATCTCGCTTCTTTCTGTAGATTACAAGACGCTCAACTACTTGGCATCACTACTGATAGCTAGTCATTTCATAAACACTAATCGTTTTGACAAACTTTTTTTTTTTTTTTACAATCAGCTCAAAATATTTTATAAACGTTAATCAAAACGCTAAGCGTGCGCACACACATACACACTCACTCAAGGAAAAATAAGTTAGGACAAAAAGGTTCGAATGCAGTACCCGATCGAACCCCACCATTAAGGTACAACCTAGTGGCTCGTTTTGACAAACTTAATGTCTACAATAGGGGTGGCAATTCGGGTGGGTTGGGTGGATTCTTGTTGGGTTGAGATAGAGGTATAGCACAAAATCTTGCAACCCTAACCCAACCCATGGCTTGTCAAACCATTGAGACCTTAACCCTAACCCAATTTGGCTAAGTTCACGTCAATTCGGGTTGACCTATTTTAAATTAGGTCGACCTATTAACCTGACTACTAATGACCCAACCCATCTTGATAACTTAAAATTATTTTTCATTATTCATTTTGCAAAATCTTTTCTAACTAGAATTTAGCATTGAAATACCACAATCTTCACTTGGTAAATAAGGAAGAGAACGTAACAAGATTTTTCATAGAAAATAATTCAATAAAATAGTTTGATATGACTCAGAAGAAAACAAAAAAATCTCTAATGTCCATATCAAAATCCAATCTCCAAAACTTATAAAAGAAATTCAAAGTACCTAAAAGAAAGCAAGAAAAATCTAATCTCCAAATTTGAGGAATGAATTCTTAGTAGTAATAGTAGTCATAGAACATAGAAATAAAACTGTGTCGCTAAATTTGTGACAGAGAGATTTTGATATTTTGTCACAATTTTAGAGTATGATTACATAATGTGATGATTAATAACAGAATTTAATGTAAATAGAAGTAAATAAACAATTAATAACAAGATATTTACTAACAAATTTCAAATTTATTATAGATGAAATCCAACATAGAAAACTAAATTTGTAATTGATTCGTCACTAAAAGGTATGCATTCTTAATTCTTATAGTGATGGTTTGTTGCGTACAAGATAAACGTTTGAAATTTACATTAGAAATTACTGAGTTAGTTTCTTACTCAAGTTTATTTAAATTTTATTTATAAGAATATACTATAAAAATGTTTGATTAAAAAATTTCATTCAATATTAAAATAAATCAATATAAAACTTCAATGAATTCAAACAAACAATTAAAGAAAGAAGATAATCAAGATATACTTTTTTGGAGAGAAGAAGAAGATGATAACTAACATAAATATAGTTTTTCCATTCAAATTGACTTTTCACTTATTTAAAAGATTTAACAATCTCTTATCTTTAATCTTTAAATATCTAAAAAATTTTGTATGTTTAATAATTAAAAAAATTCCGTATTCTTTTTTTTTTCATAAATTTTTCCTATATTATATTATTAATGATTAATTATAACCCTTCAAAATATTATGATTTATAATTTATACTTAATATATATTTCTATAAACAAGAGGGAAATGAGAAAAAAAATATTAAAAAAAAATATATGATTTGGGTTGGGTTGTATCGGGTTGAGTCGGGTCGTCGGTTAACCTATAAAAGGAATCAGATTGCCTAGGTAACCCACGAGTCAACCCAACCCAACCCATCCTTTTCAAGTTGCTTTCGGGTTCGACCTATTTTCAACCCAAACCATAAAATCTCAACCCTAACCAGTTATTTTCATGTTGGGTTGTCGTGTTGGGTCAGAAATTGCCACCCCTAGTCTACAATAAAAAGATAATAAAGTTTAATTATATTCTTAAATTTAGATAGTATAAATTACAAATAGTTATTAGTTTTTTGTATGGGTATAATTTTATCTTAACTGTCAATATATTTATTAAATCAATAATAAGTGAAAAATAAAAAAATTAAAATTAAATTAAATTAAAGAAATAAATACATAAAAAGTTTTAAAACATGTTTAATGGTAGGAATAAGAAAAGAAAGATAAAAGAGAGAGGAGAGAGATAATTTGAGAGAGAAAAAAAGTGGAAAAGTAAAGTGAAGAAATGAGAGAGAATGTAAATTTGAATCAAAACACAACACACATAGACACTCACCCATGAAATAAGGAAAGAGGAAAAAAAAGGTGTAAATTTAAGTTCTCAATAGTATTAAGTTCTAGTATTACTATTAAACTACAACCCTAATGATTACATGATAAGCAAATATTTCTACACACCCAAGTACTAGATATTTAAAAATAGGGTAAAATACATTTACCACCCCAACGTTTGGGGTCGTTTACATTTAGGTACCTGACCTTTGGTTTTGTGTGACCGTGGTACCAAACATTTGTAAAATGTGCGCCCGTGGTCTTTTTTGAAAATTCTAGGAGAATATAAGGGAATATTCCTTTGATACCTCCTCACGTGATATAAACATGAGTTTTCCAGGGATACAATAGACGTTTCACTTGTGTTGGTGAAAAAGGGGGAAAAATTATCCATTTTTCCCGTCTTAAATAATAGTAATTGTTGGGGGCTATTTGAAGCCCTAAATCCCCAAAATATCTATGTCATTCACCAAGTTTAGGGCTTGAAAAAAAATTTGCCATGGAGAGAGTTTGTCACTATAGGAAGCAGTTGGCTAGGATAACGTCATGGACAGACTTGAACCCAGGAACAAATTACGTAGCATGCCCCAACTTTTCGAGTAATTGATTAATTAGTTTTGTTCATTTCATTCTTCTTCTTCTTATTCCCTCCCTCCCTCCCTCTCTCTCTCTATCTCTCTCTCTCTTTTCTGGGTTTGTTTATTGAAATAATTGATGTTTTGGGTTGTATAGGAAGCCGGTGGGTGCAATTTCTTTGAATGGACCGACCCCCCATGTGTGAGAGGTCCCGCTAAATAATACCTGGACTTCTTAGAAGGGTGAACCATTTGGAGGCTGAGGTTGGAGTGAGGCGTTCACGTGAGAAATGGCTATGGGCAGCTTTGGTGGCTTCATAGGTGTGCTTTTATTTCTTCACTTGATGTATGGAAGATGGTTGTTGAAGTGGCCCAATGTTTCAGCAATACAAGGTGGACCGTTGATGAAAGACGGCTGTTATTTTTTTTTGTTTGTTTTGTTGAAGTAGGATTTGAAGATGTTAACTGAAGATTGTTAATGTAATGTTTAAGTTATTAGAAGTTAGTTTTCTGTAGAAGTTATAGACGTTTGTCAATGGAATTGTTAAGTTATGTTTGTAGATGTTTGTTAATGTATACCTATGTGAGTGACTATGTTTCTTTGTGTAAGTTTTTTTCTTTACGTTAACATGATAGAAAGATAAATCTAACAAAAAATGTTCATCTTTTACTAATGCAATAAAAAAAGATGTTCATTACAATGGTCTAAAAATGGGACAGAGTAGATGTTCATTACAAAGGTTAGAAAATGGGACGAAATAGATGTTCAATACAAAGGTCAAAAGATTGCAGTTGTTCAACACATGACAATTAAGATGTTTCGTACACAAACTTGTTTGCAAAGATCAAAGCAACACACCTTTTTTAGTTTGTTTGTGACAAGTAACCAAAAAACATAATCTTATCTTAAGGTAGCAAAAGGTCACAAAGCACAAGAGTTCACTATTGTTGACACATGGGCACTTCTTCATATGCTACTCCATTGATGAATTTTATCTTTTTTGGTGGTCACACTGTGAATGGGAGCTGAAACTTGTGTTGAAGCACCTGATGTTGATATCACATTAGGATTGGGAGCTGAAACTGTTTGAGAAGCTTGCTTTGGCACTTGGTCTGGTTGTAACACTTGTTTAGTGTGTGAAACTTGCCTTTGAACTTTTTCCTTCCCTTTATTGACTTGGTCGACAACTTTTTCCTTCCCTTTAGACTTGCAGGATTTAGTTGTGTGGGGGTTTGGAGGTAATTTAGACTTTGACCTTCGAGGTGGTCTTGTCACTGATTTTTGACTGCATCCTGTCTTGTCTATTGCAGGCTCCGGAACCTATATAAAGTGAAGAATATCTTAGACTGCAATAAACAACACAAAAAATGACATTTTAGAACTTACAGCAGCACTTCTGGTGACTCTTCTAAATCGTGTGACAGTACTTGAGTTAGTATTTTGAGACAACTTCAAATAGTTCTTTCCTTTTACCACCCTAAACCAAATAATGAAAGAATATTAGATAGTAAACATGCTAACATATGAAAAATGATTTGCATCATATAATGGCTAAAAAATTACCTTTTTGGAAAAGGTTACATTTTCTGTTTGAGCATTTGGTGGAGGCACTTCAATATGATCATTGTCTATACCTTGCCTCTTGTTCATTGGGCATTCTCTGCTGTTATGTCCTGAAGCACCACAAGTCTTGCAATGCATGACAATCCCTTGCCTTTCCATAGTACCAGTTGCTTCACCAACATTTGTGACAATTGGTTTTTTCTTTAACTTCAACTCCTTTAACTCCACTGGTGTTTTCTTTCTATTCTGTTTTTCTGGTCTTCTAGGCAATATTTCTTTTACCGGCAGGAAGCAATTCATGCTTGTTTGAATGGGGCCACTCCTCAGGTCCATGCAAAGGCATCATAAAATGGATGTATACCTTGAGGTATGTTGATTTGTGGTAGCAAACATCAACATATTCCTCAGGTTGTCTTCTTATGAAATAAATTCCACTGATTGCATGTGGGCAAGGAATCCCAATTAACTGCCACCTTCTGCAATTGCATATTTTTTCACCCAACTTCACCAGAAATCTATCCCCAAAGCATCCAACAATTTCAAACTCTTCATGGCCATTCCAATTAGGAATGTAATCCATGCTCATTTTCTTGTTCTCATCAAGTAATTTTTCAATATTAGGACACAAATTACCATTGCTATTTTTGAACAAGTCCCTCTTGGTGTGCATTCTTTTCATGAGAGTCATCCTAATTTTTTCCAGCATGTCTATTATCGAATGATTTCTTGCATCTAATATCATAGAGTTAAAACTCTCATACAGATTGTTCAAAATAGCATCACACTTGGAATGTATGCTAAAATAAGACTTAGACCAGTGAGAAGCTGGTCTTTTGGCAAGCCATTTGAAAGCTTCCAAGTCCTTTTCTTTTAGATCTTTCATAATAGTCTCAAAGTCCACAATTCTAGTGGCTTTAGCAGCCCTCCAAAGAATTAATTTCAAGGCTAAACTTTTACGAGCAACTTTGAAGTTGCTATATAAATGCATTACACAGAATCTGTGTTTTGCATTAGGTAACGACAACTCCGCTACATCAATAATCCTTTTCTGTTTATCAGACATGATAGTCCACCCCCCCCCCCCCCCATTATCTCTAGCAATTCCCAAATCAGCAAACAACTCTAAAAACCATACCCATGTATTCTATTTCTCCTTTTCAACCACTACATATGCAAATGGGAACATACAGTTATTTGGGTCAATCCCAACAACACATAATAATATTCCCCCACATTTTGTTTTCAAATGACATCTAAAAACAAAATAAGCCTACAACCATCCAACAAACCTTGTTTCAAAGAACCCCAACAAATGTACATTCTTTTAAACACATGTTTCCTATCCTCTTCTATAGATTTAATACTAATATTGATCCCCATATTTGCTCTAACTATCGCAGCACTATAGCTCCACAACATAGCATATTGTTTTCTTTCTGACCCTGCAAATATATGTGATACTCTGCTCTTAGCCCTATACATTTGAAACCTACTAAAAAGAAGTTTGGATTCTTTTTGAACAACAGTCACCATTGAATCCATATCCCATTTTGGATCAGATTTGATTTTATCTAGGTACTTGTTAGCAATCGATTTGGAATTAGCATGATGCACTCTCTCAACTCTAGAACATTCATGATCAAAATGTAAGGTCTTGATTTGCATTGTGTCATGACTACTGACCTTAAAAGCATACACTATCCAAGGACAATGCTCTTGTTTACATCTAGCCTGGATCTTAAGTTTAGTATTTTTTGTGAAAACAATTTCTCTACCATGGATAATGGAATGTTGTCTCACTACATCCCTAAACACTGGTACATCAAGAAAGCACAAACCCAATGAGAAAGTGGGATTATCCATGTCAACTTTGGGATTAAAAACATGAAATCATTTGGTCATATTCTTTTTTTTGGAAGGATCTGCATCACTATGAGTTTTGTCAATGGGCAAAGATATACCCTGCAACCCACCAACATGTAAATTTACATCCAATGTAACATCATCGCACAACTCATCTTCACTATCGACTAACACGTCAGAATGACAAAAATCTGACCCTATGGATTGCTCATCATCACTAAGGTGCATGTTAGTATCTATACCATCAATATTAGACCCCATCCCAATGGTTGTATCATTAACTAACCCCCTATCATTAGACCCCATCCCATTGCTTGTATCATTTCCATCTACATTGCAAGCCAACCTCTCACTATCATTAGGCATCCACACTTAAACTCTGTTCTTCCATTTGCAAATGTTCTACAAAAATACCTACAACCCTTTCATCATCAACAAAATTTTCAAGGTTTAAAGCATCATTATCATGTTGCAACAAGCTAGTTACAGAGCAATCATTAGGCCCGACATCACTGAAATGAAAGCAAACTAAACCAAAGAGACCAGCTATTGTAGCCATGGAATTAATTTCTAGCATTGAAATTTCATCACTATGGCAGCAATCAAAATGAGCTATCCCCCCACCTATATATACCCAACTACCAAATTGCAAAACTTTCCAGAATGATGCATTCGTACAGTGAAATACCCACTATTAGCACCTACATTGATTAAGTGATAAAGCAGTTGCACATATATACATACATGTGTCCCTACATAGATGCAGTACACAGTGTACCCCAATAATTAAAAAGACCCCTTAAAAATAAAAATAAAAATTAACAACATTTACACAAACCACCAAAAAAAAAAACTATACAAGGGGACCACATTCACTTCAATCAAGGAAATAAAGAACAAAAAATAGAGACTCTTACAGGGATTGTAACACAACACACGTACAACACATAAAAAAAGTCCGTCACATTTCTCCTCAAAGAGACAAACAACACTTTCACTTTTCTCCTTACACACAACACAAAAACCATAAAAAAACAAACAAAAAAAATGGAAAATCAAGAACAAAACGTAAAATAATACATACCATACTCCGGCGCACTCTTCCCACAAAGTATACCTTCATGGTTAGTCCTCAAATACCACGCCATTTTTGAAAAAATCGCCAAAAAACAGAGAGAGAAAAGTTTGTGGTTTAAACCCTAAATCTTTCGTTTTATTGATGGTTAATTTCCCTCTTTTTACCCACACACATGAGTGTAATCTCAGTCTTTCAAACGAAAAGAAAAAGAAAAAAGAAAAATATTATTGAAAGGTCTATTGTATCCCTAGAAAACTCACACTTATATCACGTGAGGAGGTATCAACGGAATATTCCTTGATATTCTTCCGGAATTTTCAAAAAAGACCACGGGCGCATATTTTACAAAGATTTGGTATCACAGTCGCACAAAACCAAATGTTGGATACCAAAATGTAAACGATCCCAAACGCTGGGGTGGTAAGCGTAATTGACTCTTAAAAATATAGATTAAAAGCCTGGTGGGGTTTCGAATTGGTATCAGTGAAGTCCTGAGTTTAAGCCCTCTTGTCCTTTCCCCATTTCCCTTTGAGTGAGTGTGTGCGTATGTGTGGAGGTGTCTTTCCGATTGATATCTATAGAGTGTCTCAAGTTAATTATAATAAAAGAAAAAAACATGTCAGTAGATTATTGATTGTTGATATATTTTAGTCTTCACATGTTGGTATTTAATGTACCGGGTGAATTTAAACATTTTCCCATTGGAAGAATATTTGAATATATATATATATGTAATTATCTCAAATATTGGATTGGTTGGTATTCCATTGCTATGCTTAGGTTATAACTTATGACTATAAAGCATCATGCGATATTACGTACCTAAAATTAATAAAGTTTTATGTTTCTCGAATCATGATGATTTGACGAGGAAAATACTCATACACTCAACATTTTCGGTCATGTAAAGTTATGTGTCACCCTTTTTCTTTTTAGTATTTAATTTGCCCTTTCCTTTTCATCTGTACTATTGACTAATTTCAAACATTAATGCTTCTTTTACTTTAACCTTTCCGTCGGCTAAGATTTTGAAATAAATTTCATGTATTTGTGTATTTGTGCGTGGATACACTAGCTTCCAGAAAAAAGAAAATTGACTATTTAATACTATGTAACAAAAAGTTTATTTAGTGGTAATAAGAACCTTTAGGAGTTTAACAGTCTCAAATAGTATGAATAAGTTTGTAACCAAAAAAAATAAATAAATAAATAAATAAATAAATAAATAAATAAAAATAATAATAATAATAATAAGTTGTCTCTTTTAACAATTAATAAAATATTCATACTATGAGATTGAAAATCTTATCGTGGTGGTAGTTTTTATTTCTGACAAAAAAGAAAAAATATATTATAGCACAAAATAAAAAATATTATTATTTAATTGATTTTATTATACGGTCCTAATTTCCTTATTGTCAAACTCCATTATATATATATATATATGTATGTATGTATGTGTGTGTGGATAGTTTCATTTAATTTTATTTTGTCTTGTATGAAATTCAAATATTTTTTATATTTATTTAAATAAGTATATTTTTTATTCATGTTTATCCAAAAAAAAATATTCCTACAATTATCAAGTATTTAAAATATAAAAATTAATATTTTATTTACAATATTTAACATTTACTTTAATAATAATCATAGATTTTGATTCTACATAAATTTTAAAAAACTTCCTTGCTTAAATTGTACCATAATGGCAGAATTAATTTTGAAATCAAACATATTCTATTATTATATAATCTTTTAATATATTTATTCAACAATTTATATTATAAAAAAGTTAATTTATTTATCAAATTATTCTTTATAATAAAAATTAATGAAAATATATACATAAAACTTTATAATTTCTCTGGCCTTGTCATGGGGCTAAATACTAGTTAGTGATCTATTTTGTAAGAGGTACGGGATAAATGAGGATTGTCAAGTAATAGCTTAAATTTAAGTCAAATTATTTTTCAGCCTTTAATATGTTCCACTAATACAGAGTGAATGCGAATCCATTGAGATTTGAAAGTATAAGGAGGGATGAGGTTAGAATTTTTGATTTGGGGTGGGCCATGTTAAATTTTTAAAAATATTAAAAGTATTTTTATGTTCTCTTTTTCATTGTGGGGAGAAGTTCTAAAGTGGGGGAATTGAATTTCTTTTTTTTTTTAAAAAAATACATATAAATTCAAACTCGATATAAATTTAACCGGGACAACGTCCCCCCAGTCCATTCCTAAATAGAAGAATTTACTTAACTTAAATAATTATATTACAAGTATTATAATACTTGCTATATGAATGATGATTGATTATTTTTTTCGAATCGTACATCAAATAAAACAAATACATTTATAATATATAACTAATCTTAAGTTTACCAAACGGCAAATATGTGATTGGATTCCACACATCTAATCCAAGCTTGGTCACTTGGTGCTTTTATTTTTCAAGTTGTTAGGCCCTTTGCAAAATATTATAATCTTCCCTTTAATGTTGGCTAGTGTGAGTCAAATCTTGACATCTAATTTGGAATTGGACCTTGTCGGCTGAAAGAGAAAGGATTGAAATATGATAATAACAATACCACCTATGAATTATCTAATTGCCAAATAGAAATAGGCCATAATTCAATGAAGAAATTTGCATATGTAGAATTGAAAAGGTTCCCATACATATTTAGGTAATGAAATATTAGTTAATAATTTTCACAAGTTAAATAGTAAACAAAGAGTATTAATTGTTGATTATTCAAAAAATTACTGGTAAAAATAACTATGTTTAGACTTTAGATGTTGATGTATGCATATAATATGCTCTTAAAATTTTTAGATATATAAATTACAATTGAGACAATCTTAAATTTTCAAAATTAAATGAACTAAAAAATATCAAATTTTCATAAATTAGTTTTGGGAAAAAAAACTAAGATAATTAATTTATAGGTAAATAAATTGATTCATAATTAAATATAAAAAATAATAATGTAAGAAAATTAAGGGTAATTTTGTTCAAAAATAGGGCTAAAGTTAACGACTTTTCCGAATGAAAAATTGGTGGAATGGATTTTCTGAAGGGATTATTTTCAGAGATCTTTTGGATGTAAAATTATATTTTAAGGGATTTTCAGTAATTTTCGCTCTATTTTATTAACTTCAATATTATCATTTGAGAAATATTATCGATATAACTTGTTATTTTTGATGAAAAAAATTATATAATTGTTATTTTTCTAGTAGGAAGCAGCATCAAATAACAATTGATATTAACATTCTACAGTTAAAAATAAATAAATGTATCAGTTATTGCATATTAAGAAGTCATAACAGATTAGAAGGAGCTATGCAACATATTAATACACACGTTTATAGGGCTTACGAAAAATCATCGAGGGGTATGTACCTTATCATTGAGGCAAGAACTTGTTGACTATCATTATGCTTTTGAAAATATGGGCTAATTTTAACTTAGTACGGTCGGTTAACAAAATACCAATAGTAAATCAGCAAAGTGCCCACTTTTGTTCTTTAAAAATAATACCGCACACTTCTAAGGTGGAGGGGCAATTCGATTAATTAACCCAAACAAGAATGAAAAGCAAAAAGGAGATAAACACATTTAGAAGTTTTATTTTTATTTTTTTTTATTTTATTTTTTTTATTACATTTAGAAGTATTATTACTACACACATATACATATATTGTTTTAAAATATAGCCTGTATCTTAGATATCGGATTATTCTATAATTGATATATCTTGTCTCTCTTGTAATTCTGAAGTCACACACCCAATGTGATTAAACTTGAAAGGTGGTGGTGGCGGCCTCATTATTCACTTTTATTTATCACTTTATCTCCTTAATTCGATACATAACAATGGATGTGACTGGAATTGTAATTTAATGGTGGAAGTTTGAATTGAGCACTATTAAAGTCTCGAGTTCAAACTCTCTTGTTTTCTCTCTTTCTCTTTTAAGTGAATAAGTACGTGTATGTGTGTGTGGCATTTCACTTGATATTTATAAAGTATTCTGAAGTCAATTACATCAAAAGAGGAAAAAAAAAATAGATGCATGGATTGAATGAAAATTCTCTATGGACCAAGTGTTTGAGTCTCATCCATGTATCTAATGATTCAATTTGAACACATTTTATATATATTTTATTAAAAAAAAATAATACATAAAATACGATCAAATCTAAACCATTGAATGCAAAGATGGAAAAAAAAGAGGACTGAAGGGGATAATGTCGAGCTAAGATTTACATCTATTTTGAAAATTTTGAATCTTTCCCCAACCCAAAATCATAAAAATAAGAAAAGTGATATCGTCTTCCCAAACTCAAAATTGTGACCCCGTTCTTGGTTGAATGCATAAATAAAATCCGCACCCAATTTAAGGAAGAATTTTCCCAACCAAATTGTTGAAGATTAATCAGCCGACACGGTGCTATGTCAAGGTTTTGACTCAAGTCCATAGGGTCATAAGCTATCACTTATAGGCTAGGACAAACCTAATTACCTACAGTGCTACTCTATCCCTATTTATGCATGTGAATTCAAGAGTTCAAAATTACGATACTTATATAAAGGCATGAGTAAATTACGGTAAATTTTTGTTGAGATTGATTCTATCGATTATATAACAATTTTATTATATTTATTATTTAATTAAAATATAATTTAATAAAATTAATAAATTATATAATAAATATAATATCATTTGTCACATAATGAATTAGGCGTTTGACTAAATTCGGTTATAATAAATATTTTTCAGAAAATGCAACATGTCTCCCGTACTATATGCATGCATGTACCAAATGTTTATATGATGAAAAACAAAATGAAAAAAAAAATCATTTCATAGTTGAATTATTGTGTTCACTTACATTCCCAATTAATTAGTACGAGTCTATTGAGAGTTAGGCTTGGTAGGATTAGCAAAAAAGAAGGCCTTAATTATGTGGTAAAAGTGGATTAATCCGTTCATCAAATTCATGATTAATTAGGCCTTCGCTTTTTGATAATGTCGATCGAGGGGAATTCGCCATGTCATTGTTCTTCAGTTAGGTTTGAATAAAAATATATATATTTGGAATTGTAGGACATTGAATGAATTGTTCTTGTTAGGTGGCATTATTTATATAAATAAATTTGTGTTACCTTTTCATATGCGTTGATATTTCTCGAAAAGAAAATGTTTAATTACATTGGACCGGTATTCCACTATCAAAGAACATTTTGGCCAAAACATATTACGCGATAATATAAAAATTAGTGGTAATAACTTCTGTTTTATCATAAAAATAATTTTCACAAAGTTAATAGTACAAAATAGTCTTTATATTATAGGTTATAATGACATTTTATGGTGAGGTTTTCTTTTCTTTACCTACTGGAATGTCGCTAATTATAAATAATGACAATTTAAAACATTATTAATTCTTGTCATTACGAATATCATATTGTATGAAATAAAATTATTATCACACAATTGATGTCACTAGTATATAATATAAGAAAGCAACTCCTTCACTAATGAAAAATTTGTTACGGGAAAATTCTGTCACAGATTTAAAATATATACAATGAATTATTGATAAAATTTAATATAAATAGAACTAAAAAAATTATTATGTGACAAGATATTTATTAGCTAATTTGTTATAAAATCAGTTATAGATACTAAATTTATAATGAATTGATTTATTACTGTAAAGAATGCATTCTTGTAGAGTGTGTGTGTGTCACGTTTCAATTAATATATATAAAATGTCTCAATTTAATTGTATAAAATAAATAACAGATAAATTATGATAAGGTCATGACATAATGCCTCCGCAATTAGGGACCACCCGGGTGGGGCGCACCTAAAATTCAAAGGGGCGCACCGACCCCGAGGACGTGGGGTGTTCTTGATCCACACCCGACTGGCTTGTAAGGCTTGAAAATTGAAATGTTAATATGTTACAAAATCAAATATTTTTTTTTTTTTGGTTGATGAAAATTAATTTGATAGTGCCCTGTGGATTTAAGTGCGCCAAGCAAGCCTCGTGCATTTCGCATAGTATTCATCGGATTTGGTGGGATTGGAATGTTTAGCTGTCGCACTGGAGTCAAATTCCTGAATTGAGGAAGCGCACCTATCAGCTATTAGATATCAATAATACAAATAATAAATTTAAAAAAATTAATAGGTTTACTAAAGTACTATTAAAGAGTCGATTATAGAAAATTTAGCGTGATTACTTAATTTAATGATATGTATACAAAAAAATTCTTATTCAAACTTGATTTGATCGAATTCAATAAATAATATGATAGGTATACTTCATGTACTTGTCAAATAATTGACTGCTCTCCATAAATTATCCACCAATCACAAAATAAATATAAACAATCACCATATAATTAATATTAATTTCGATAGAACAGATATGAAATAGAATTTCTCATATATATATCTATAGGATAATTTTAAAATTAAAAAGGTGAACATAAACCTGTAAATTGGTCATTGCTTTGAGTAGGGGGAGCCCGACATGATCAGGAAAATCTTAGCATGTACCTCGTTGCCTAATTAGTCAATGAACATCATTCATCTGTTTGATTTTGATGTCACGTGATTGGTCCCTTTTTTATAATAATGTTACAAGAACTACAAAAATATATAATTTAAAAGGAATAAAATATATATATATATACAAGTTGTTCGTACGTCTAGCTGAAAATCAAGAGAAAATATCTACATTTGCCACATCAAATGCTTGTTAACTTTGGTCATCACATAATTGTCAAAAAACGAAAAAAAAAGGAAAAAAAAAAAGAATTGGATTATCACATTATTACGTTGATTTGGAGAATTATTTGGCATTATTATATATGATTAATACTTTTAAATAAGGGACAAGGGCACCTGTGACGACCACACATGATATATATAGTACACTGAAATATAATCGCACACAGATTAAGATAAGAAAACTGATTTTCATTTCACAAGGTGGCCACAAAATGTCAAAAAACTACTAATTAACATAAGGAACTTCGAATTAAAAGGCCATGAAATTCGCATTTCATAATTCAGATTTGAATCTACTTCCCTGATTTTTCTAACTCCAGATCCAATTGATATCCATATCTAAATGAGTTAATGTGAACTATCATTCAAAAAAGTTCAAAGAAAAACAAAAGCACGAAAGAAAATAAGTGCAAATTTTGACTATGTATAAATTGAGTCAATTTTTTTTCCAAATGCAAAAGTTGCAGCGACAGAGACTTGACAATTGAAGGTTAATTATTCCCAGATATTTTTTCATGTGCTTAGCAATTTTTGTTGACAATAATTTTCTTGTGTTTCATATTGAAAAGATCACAATGGTCACCAAGAATATTGGCGGTTTTAGAAAAATACTTACACGATATATATAGGTGCGTATTTGGCCCGCATATGAGTCGAATGGTTTCAATTATGTCATATTTTAATTTTTAAGTTTTATATAACAAATTAAAGATACGGTACCATATAAATTGTTTGCTACATATATGAAAGCAAAACTGGTTGTATAATAAAATTTTCCACAATCTATATGGGTTGCTTAGTGTCACTACAACAAATATGATGTAGGGGTAACTATTTTATATGCATTTAAAATTCTTAAAAATGTTTCCATTAATTAATACATGAAGAGGCTTTATAAAAAAATAGCGCCCGTAGGCACAAACGCGAAAAAATATAGAGACTTTTCATTCAAATTGCCCTCATATACAAACTGTAGAGTCAAATTATAAAATTTGAAGGTTTAACTAAATCTGTCTCAAAAATTTGTCAATCTTTACGAGGGCAATTGATAATAAAAAAATCTTTTCAACTCTTTAAAATCTATACTTATATTCAATTAATACGCTCCTAAAATTAATATTTTGTCGTACTTTTTATTTTCTTCTCTCTCTCTTATAATTATTATTAATATGAGGAACTAGTTAATCGTTACGAACATTCCCCTAGAAGGACCAAGGCAAAGTTCTTCAATAGATCTGGTACATGAATTTTATCATGGATTCTACCTTACAGTCTTACACTTAATGATCCATACTTAAATTACACTTTACATGTATGCTTTATTAAAAAAAAAATTATAAGGTATGGTTAAATATAAACTACTATGTGCATACGCGCGTGTAACCCATATCCGATCTATTGAAGAAATTCCCAAGAACCAAGCTCAAGTTTATGATTGGCCCTCTAGTATTAGATGGTAGCCTAGTGCCGCATTTGCGGTGGATGGTCCAATGAGTACTCGATGGGTACTATATGTCCGAAACATAATAAAATGATTATGGTTAAAAATACGTTATATACACAAATTAAACTAATGTTGATTTCCTTTTAAACTGAACTGCCATTATATTGCATCTTGGTCATATTGTAACCATTTGGATATGTACTGAACCATCCAATGTAAATAGATGCATGGAAATTAAAGGAGTTCAATCCAAAACCAAGTTAATTAGTTTGAAACTAACTAATTTACTTATCTATGTACGTCTATATATATATACACACACACACACACACACAAACAAACAAACAAATAAATATGCTCGTAATAAATGAGGCTCAACATAGAGTATAGTTAAAATTTTAGAAGATGCAGATGGAGTTTTTTGTTTATACCCAATTTGGTGCGGAGAAATAAAATTTATTAAAAGAAAGCAAAAATTGGAAATGCTATAGAAGAAATAATTAATTAATTGGTCATTTCTAGTGACACAAGCCTGATTAGTGTAACAACCGCTAGCTTATAGGTCCTTGAACACCAGCTAGCTAGGTCATGTGCTAGTTGAAGCCATTGACAATGATTTGAGGAGAACTAAGTCACTACTGTTTTTTTTTTTTTTTTTTTGTTGGATGACTGAACTAAGTACTGACTTCAAAAGTCGATTTTTCGATTTCAATCTCCACCTGGGTCAATATGGCCTTTCTAAGTGACATCAACGATATTTTTCATTCGATTGGACTCCATGTTGTAGTCCACTTCATTTTACTAAAGTAAGAAATCTTATTTTATTTTAAATATATTTCAAGTGATCGATCTTTTTATCAAACTATAGATTATGTTCGTGCAGGAGCGCATAATGTAGCCACCACGCCAGGAAAGTTTTTATTCGAATTCGATATGATCGCACCGATTAATCGCATTGTATTTGTCATGTGTTTGGTCAATACTTTCCTCTAAATAAACATGAATTACACTTCCGACGAGTGTGATTAATATATTTATCATATAATTTGTTGGGTTAGGTCAAATCAGTCAAATAAAAAATTTTACGAATGCGATTAGTTTTAATGTAGCCGAACCTACTATTTGCTAAAACTTCCCCTGACAAGTCATTAGTTGAAAATCTATGGCAAGCAAAATCAAAGCAATTATGGCGAATTAATGGAAAGTAAAATGGTGGCTTGAAAAAAAATAAATGATCTTCATCTAATTATCAAACTAATCATCATGAGTTTCCTTCCTTTCCTCTCCAAGTAAAATAGGAAAAATTAGGGCAAATATTCAAAGATACTTAGCATGGAAGATCCAAGAGATAGTGACACTAAATACGCCATTACCGCAAAATGTAGAATTTTCAGACATAAATGTACGAAATTAGATGAGGATTTGATATATTATTACTATGCAAAATCAAACCCTAAATAGTAAAAAATGAGAGCATCAATAGAAAAGATGTCTATCAAGAAAATTTATTTTAAGAATGTATTAGATGAACCAGGCCAACAAAAGCAAAATCATTATAAATTTATAATAATATTTTCAAGATTTTATCAAATCATAGCATAGGAAAGAAAGCCCTCCATTATTGTTATCATTGTCATCTAATAATTTGCTTAAAATCACTAAAGGGGGGTGGGCTCCTTGGAGATTTATGTGGGACATTTGGGGATTTTATTGATTGTTAATTAGTTCTATTGATCATGAAATGTGCGTATGCTCTACATGATCAAGCACATTCGTGCGTGCGTGCTCGATTTGAAAGCACATTATATCTCCTCGTAATTAATTTCCATAACCCATCAAATTAATTAGCTATCAACTTTTATTTGTGTTCAATCACATTCTTTTCCATCACTAGACAATCCCTTTTCATGGATGTATTACTGTTTATATACCTTGTGGAAAACTAGGAAAGGTAAAGGATATTTTTGTATATATTACGTATAAAGTTGCAAGATGAGTCGAGCCGAATCAAGGAAAGATTGACTTGAGTTTGAGTTTTGTGTATTATGTATAAAATTTATCATTTTCTTTTTATATGTTATTTAAATGTGGCACAATCTCATTAATAATGATGGCTATTATAATAAGTAGGAACAAATGCAAATTCCGCCCAGTAAGCTTACTTATTTTGGATTTTAGTTTTTCTGTTTGTATGATTATTTGGGATCTCGTCCGATAAGTTTTTAAAATTGACAATTTTGGTCCTAATTCGCTGGAATCTCAATTTTTGTACATTGTGACGTGAAGACAAAATTGTTGAGGTGTATTGTCTGAAATAAAAACTTGGCAATTTTGGTCCTAGTTTGGTGGAAGTTCAATTTTTCGACGTTGTTGAGGTGGAGACAAAATTGTTGAGGTGTATCGCATGAAAATTGAGATTCCGATAAATATAGGACCAATTAAATTTGTCAATTTGAAACTTAATTATAGAATTAAAAAACTCAAATAATATAAATGGAAGGATTGAAACGCAAAATGTATCAATTTATAGAACGAAAATTGCATTTTTCCTAATAAGTATGTTATTCTTCTGAATGGCATCAATAATGACGGCAATACTATGATGGTTTTGTATTATTATAAAACAAAATCGAAATTATGTTTTAGTTTTGTGTGTCAATTTTCTAAAAATACATAAAAAAAAAAATTAGGATAAACAATAACAAGACTAATACTTTTAGATATATTGTTCTTATTAATTGAAACATATAATTAAATTTTCATTAAGGCAATCTGGATCTTAAAGTAGTGTTACTTCACCTACACAAAAGAAAAAAAACATCATATAAGAAGAAGCAGCAGAAGCAGAAGAAAATAATTCCACATTAAAATTCAAAAGTCGATTTCTTAAAAGGTGATATATTATAGTCTATCACAATTAAAGATCATATCAACGTGATATCTGTCTTTTCCGCTCCCATTTTCTGTTTTCTAAGTTGGCGTGTGTTTTGCACTAAATTCTAGAACGGCTAAGCATTATTAATCAAATAATGGATGCGTGTCAAACAACTATCTCTATAATATATATATATATATATATATATATATATGAGAGAGAGAGAGAGAGAGAGAGAGAGAGAGAGAGAGTTGATATTGTCGGAGCTGCAACTTTTTGTATGTACATTGATCGTGAAATTGCTCAATGATAATTAGTTGGTCGATTTTTTATGCTTCGAAATATTCTAGATAGAACTCATTAATTTAGTGAGTTCTTATTATAATACTCTAACCTCGATTTAACTTAGGTCATTGCCAAGAAATTTGGGTTAAAATATATAACTAAAATATTACAGTAAAAGCATAAAAATAATCTAGTGATCGAAAACAAGGATGCGAATTGGTGTGATTTTAGTTGTAGGTATTTAAAGAATTTGTTAATCTTTTTTAATTAAGACTTAACCTAGTTTTAGCTGCTCTAGCATATCATTGGTAGAAATCTTAAGCATTGCTTAGTTTTTTAAGCAAATGATTAATACTAGAGCTGGATCTGTCTTAATCCTCCTGTCACTTTCGATATTCATGATCAGCAGAAAAATTCATCACAAGATCATGAGGATTATTGATATAGTATAATTAATAATCAATCTACATCTAATTAATATTGTTGAACTACTTAGATAATACGTTAGGTGTATCAATAATTATTATGATAATCAATCTAGTCATCTAATGTTGAACACTTATAAGGTGTTTAGGTGTATCGATAATTTGTTAAAACTAAGAGGATGCTTGAATGAACTTAAAAACTCATCAACAATATTCATAATTAACAAAATAATATATTTCTAATATTCATCTATCTTATAAAGCTGATAATTAAATAAAACTCTTTTAATTATATCTATCTTTGTTAATTATTTGCGTGACAAACGGTGTACCCACTCTTTCAATGCATGTGCATGCTCAACTCTCAACTGAATAAACTAGTTCAACATATTTCTAAACTAATTTACTTAATTGTTTGACTAATTAATCATTAGCAGGCGCACATAACGACACGTGACAATATATATATATATACACACACACACATATATGCCAAAAAACAAAATATACTATGGTTTTGGGGAGAAAAAAAAAAGAAAAAGAAAACTATTAACACATACCATAATTAATCAAGTTGTAATGTTTCACCATGCTGGAGTTCAAGGATATAAGCAATTTTAACACAATCACAATAATTCTATAGTTTCAGAAATATTTTCAGCATATTATTTCTCACGTACCATGGGTTCTGAAAAATAATTTCATCGCTATCACGATTGTGTGTGTGTGTGTACGTCTCTGGGCATGAATACATAGAAACACACACACACACACACACACAAAAAAAAGCAATTTCAATTTTTTCAATTTTCAACTAATATTTAACCATAATTGATCGCTATCACGATTTTGCGTGTATGTGTGTGCGCGCGCGCGCGTGTTTGGGCCGGTTGAAACTATAACTAGTTGACTTAAGATCATAATATTCACTTGCACTAAGTTAATCAAAAATCATCACAATCAGATCATATCTTATTGCCAAATTAATCATTTTCGTTTTACAATTGTCATTGCCAGAATGTTTTTCCCCCCCAAATATAAAAAAAAAAAAAAAAAAAACAGTTGACTTAAAATTTTCAAACAATATCTTCTAATCTCTGTCTCTTTCAAACCCCAAAGAGACATGAGGACGAGATTAAGTCTCGTTTAAGGAACACAAGAGCCAAGAAAAAAGATTATTTCTTAGATCCACTTGGCCAGAGCACAACTCCACATTACAATGCATTATATCTAAATTAAAATACCCACCTTTGGTTAATATTCGCAATGACGTAATCTTAATTATATATTCTAAGTAAATGCCAAGTTTATAGATCTTATATAATAAATAAAAAAATAAAAAAACAAATTATAGTAAACATAGTACGTACAAAACATATTACGTTAACGTTAACTAAAAAGATTAAGTTATTTTAATGTTACACCGAATAAGTCTTAAGCTTGAGACCTGCTAATTAAATTAGTTCGATCAATTGTCAACCCTATATAATTTTTATTGATATGAGATCATGTTCTATTGTCCTATTAGTTGATAGGTAGTTGGGTAATTAATAAATTAATACAATGATAATGTTCAGACCAATGTGATTGTACAAAATTTGCGAGAAGATGATGATGATGTCTTCTTTGTCAAAATTATATGAAAAATACTGCGGTTAATGTGTAATTAACTAATTAAATGAATATTACAGTGATATAATTTATATTAAAATTATATTATTAAAGTGTAGTAGTTGAATCAAAATTTTATTGAGAAGGTAAAATTATCTTTTCTCTATTTAAGAGTAGATTTCTTCAATTAATCTGTGTTATCAATAACCGCCATACGGAAACACGCTCTTCACTCATGAAAAATTTTGTGATTGAGAGATTTTGTTACGTATTTAAGCTATCTGTAATGGAGTTGTGGCCAAATTCAACGTAAACAAAACTAAAGAAACAATTAGTCACAAGATATTTACTAATCGATTTGTTATATAAATAAAATCCGTCGCAAAACTTCGATTTCTTCAGTCAAAAATACAAATAAACTTGTTTTGAAATAACATATATTATGATTGATACAGAAAAATAGATCATTGATGCTGTTGTATGCACAAATATTCTCTTGAATAACTTAAAAGTTTCCACTTTTCTATGGAAAAGTTCTTAATTTGACGAAATTAAATGAAAGTAAGTTTATTGAGAATTCATTAATTGAAAGTATACGTAAAGCCCGATTGCCATTTTTGGGTCTATTCACAGTTGGAAGGCCGTATTGATGGGGCTTAGCTAGCTGGGCTAGCTTTTCTGTGATGGGCTGATCTGGGCCCTTTTAACTTTTAATGGGCCTCAAATATTCAATGGGCCACCTCTTAATCAAACGAAGCTCTTGATATTTCTAAAATTCTCGGACATGATTTTCGCTTAGGACATGAGTGGCCCATCTTAAATATTTTTCATCTAAGTTGCCCACGTTATAGCTTGTCCCAAAAATACTTTTTATGTGTCGAATGTCGGATCTTATACACGTATTAAATTACAGTCATTTGATGTGTAAATAGGACCTGAAGTCCGTTTCATGAAAGAATTTTCCGTCTTGGCGCAACCCGGGACCATGTAATGGCCAGCATTTAGCTGTACTTGCTTGGCTAAATGCGGTCAATGCGTATGGACCTTTCTTCCACTTGCAAACAACTCAAGAAGACAAAAGTTGGAAAAGGTTGTTGATCTTTGATTAAATTTTAGCAAAGATTGTGATAACTTTTGCATCTGCACCCAGTAGTTTTTTGAATCTCAATATTCGACTCAGAGTTTGTGATGTTAACAAATTATAAGGTACACGATTCAATTAGTCGTTAAAAAAGTTTAATTGTGGCTAGAATTTCAACCGCAACTCAAAAGCTAAAATTTGTATTCCAACATCTTCATCACTTCGTTCAACTGAAAATCAATAGAGTCAAGAATCGCTGATTCAATCGTTGGATGGACCTTGGTCGAATAAATGACATTATTGTTATATTGTAAATTGACGATACTATATTTTTGTTTAATATCGGAACGAGTTTAGGGACTTTGCAAGCTTATAAGCTACAATAATTCCCTTACACCTTGAGAGCTGTCTTTTCATCAAAGGACAAAATTCCACCATTTCAAGGTGCAAGACTATACCTTGTAAGATTGGGTTTCCATGTTCGGCGATGTATTTGGGCATCATCAAATGGCGCCGTCCGTGGGGACGATGACCCTGTGCCTCTTCTCAAGTCCCTCGACTAGGGGTTTATAATGATATCATATTCTTGTCTCCCATCGAATGAGTTTAGGGACTTAACAAGTTATAAACTCGTATCCTTGTGAGGTGTCTTTTCATTAAAGAACAAAATCCAAAAACAAAATTCCACAGTCTCAAGGTGCGAACTAATATCTTGTAGGATCAAGCCTTCGTATTCACGACAGATTTGATTATACCTTAGTAGATTAAAATAATAAAAGTAATATACACGTTTCAAAATGATGAATTTGGGCACACCTTAATTTGATTAATTAACCAATGAATCCTTGACATCGACACTTGACATATACTATACATTGCTTGGTGCTTAAAAAATTGGCTAAACCCACCCTCCGATAAATTTTAATTGCCCTCCAGATGTTGCTTGAGTTTTTTATGCAATTAGATCTCACGGATCTAATAACCGCTGGACGACAAAATCAATCAACTTCACCATTATTTATTAATTTCATCTCACGTAACTTTCTTCGTTTTTGATCAAAAAAAAAAAAAAAAAACTTTCTTCGTTAAACAAACAAACTTCAAACTCTTCTAATAATCAAATTCAATTAGATTAATTTTGATTATATGAAGAATGATTTATACTAATTATTAATGTATATCTTGGATCGAGTGGTCAATCACAAAACATTTATGATTTATCATATAATTAATTAAATATAGCAAATGATTCATACTAAATTTTTATTAATTTAGAAACAAATTTGTATATGTACTGAATTTTGACCTTTACATGCACGAGGTTGTCAATATGTACATCGTAGCATTCATATTTAGTATACTATCAGTATCGCACACTTTATGTGTATGCAGGATATCAAAAATATATACTTTAATTTGGTGTTTATATTATTTTAGAATGAAAATATAAATATATTATTAAATTTCTTTTATAGGAATACTTTTGTAAGAACTATTTGACATAATTTATTAAATAATAATAAGGTAAAAATAAAATAATTATATAAAATAAAACTACGTGATAAAGAAATAAACACAAAAAGAAAAAAAAATATCGGATAATTGTAATTAGAGACATTATTTTGTGTGTGTGTGTGTGTGTGTGAGAGAGAGAGAGAGAGAGAACTAAAAATATTAATTATTGACTTAAAGGAATTTTTTATTAAAAATGGGTTTCAACTTTCAAATTTTAAAATGATCAAGAAAGTGGTTTGTGGGTTGAGAAAATAGGTTTTCAAATTGGATTGTGGTATTACAATATTGTCATCTCTATTTAGTTCTTTGGTGCATGTGTTTACTAATTAAAATGGTAAAATTGGCACATCAAAATTTGGTATCCGAATTGAATTGATTTTATTGGAATTTTCAATATTAGCCACAATTTTACATAATTCTTTTTATTTCACATAGAATTGAAAAGTAAATTTTGTAAAATTACAAAAAAAAAAAATTGTTATTTGTGAGATAAAAATGACTTTCTTTTTATAATAGTATAAATAATTAATTGAATATAGAAAAATGATTCATTTTAATTTTTTTGCTTAATTTAGAAATATATATACTTAATTTTGATCTCACATATACTATGCGGTCAATATGTGTAATTTTGCCCTTCTGCATATACTGAAATTTTATATATACTGAATTTTGACCTTAACTTAAAATGTATATTTTGGAGGATTTTTATTCAAACTTAGGCCAGGTTGACCATGTTCAATAAATTGCGATACAAGTATCATAATATATAATGATACTGAAAGCATTATATATATATATATATATATACATATAAAATGATTCCACTGAAAGCACGTTTTAGATATGCAATTGTGTGTTTATATTGGAAAAGAAAGTACGTGTCCCACCACTTTCTCAGCCCAGATTCTCGATGGACCTTGTTCTAGCCTCAACTTTCCGGCCGCTTCCGCCACCGGACTATACCCATATTCGCCGGGATCTTGGCAGACCCATTTTCCTCCGGGGAAATTCAAGTCCAAAACCGACATTATCGAGGAAAACAGTGGTCATCACGGCGCAGAAAAAGCCCAAAATCGATGGGGTGAGTGATGAGCTCAACTCCATCGCCTCCCAGAATTTGGACCACGCCTCTGCTCGAAGAAGAGTCCGATCAGCTTTTACTAATGTTCAGCAGCAGCTTGATCATATACTGTTTAAGGTATTTACTCAGAACTTCTCTCTCTTTTTTTTATTTTATTTTATTCTTTCCCTCAGTTTTAACTGCAGATAGATTCTTGGGTGTTTATTGATTGAGGTTTGTTTTTCTCCCTTTGTTTCTTGTGGTGCGTAGATGGCTCCAGTTGGGATCAGAACAGAGGAGGTGAGTAATTTTGAGCTTGAAATGATAATCTTGTTATACCACTGTACATGTTCTTGTTAAGTACAATCTATTGCTATTATGATTATATTTTACTGATTTTGGAAAAAAGGCTCTTTGGGTTGCAATTTTTGTGAAGAATGATAATACATACTTCATTTTTTATTGTGTGTGTGTGTGTGTGTGTGTGTGTTTTGATTCATTTGGCTTGAGTTGATTCTTGCTGTTTCAACGGTGCCTGAACTGACATGAAGGAGGAAATTAAATTTAGTACCTTAATATCTTGATAGACAATTGAATTAGAGAAGGGCTATGTTTGGGCTTCTTTTGTATTGAGGTTTGCCCCACTAGCATGGCCGTATTAAACATAGAATTTATTATGTATGCTGCATCTTAGATTACTGGTTGCACAAGACTGTTTGGTCGCTATGTGTAATTTGATCATTGATTGCCCCATTTGTTAATTGGTTAGTGGTATGAAACAAATTCGAATGGACAAGAAATATTCTGCAAGAGCTGGTTGCCGAAGCCCGGTGTGAGAATCAAAGGGGCTTTGTGTTTTTGCCATGGATATGGCGATACCTGCACATTTTTCTTTGAAGGTTTAGTACGTTTTTCTCTATTCTTCTTTTTTTCCTAGTGGGAATTATCCAATTAATGTTCGTTGTTATTAATGAGAACGATATCTGATTTTCAGGCATCGCGAAGCACATTGCTTCATCTGGTTATGGGGTGTACGCCATCGACCATCCAGGGTTTGGTCTTTCCGAGGGGTTGCATGGTTATGTCCACTCTTTTGATGGCATAGTTGACAATGTCATTGAGCAATACAGAATAATGAAAGGTAGCATTCAATATTTGAATCACTGACGTTATGAGTTTGATGTTCCATTTAACACCAAATTTGAGTTGTTGTACACAGGAAGGCCAGAGATTAGTGGACTTCCTCGCTTTATATTTGGTCAGTCTATGGGTGGAGCAATTGCTCTCAAAGCACTTCTTAAGACACCGAACGAATGGGATGGCATAGTGCTTGTCGCTCCTATGTGTAAAGTAATAATACTTAATATCCACATAACATACATATGTGAAGTGATTAATTGCACAGTGTACTTATAGAACCGCTTTTTAGAATTTACACAAGAAACTTAAGAGGTTAACTTGTGGACTTATGTTTTCATACTTTCTGCTTAGATTGCAGAGGAAATGAAGCCCCCTGTACTGCTCCAGAAAGTTCTAATCTTTCTATCTAACCTTATGCCACAAGCGAAGCTTGTCCCACAGAAAGATTTAGCTGATTTGGCATTCAGAGAGTTGAAAAAGAAACAAATGGTTTGCTCTTTCTTCTATCCCTCCTTTTGAATATCACAACCAGGGATGGTGCCCCAAAGAATTATTTGGGGTGATTAAAATTAAATATTCACGAAATGTTAAAGGTATTTCTATGTTGGAGGACAAAATTTTGAATAAATACATATAAAATATATCTCTACATAGACTTGAAGTAAGAAGGTGACTGCCTACCAGCCCCCTCCTGGGCTCTGTCCCTTGGTGCAATATATTAGTAAATTTGCTCAGTGTCTTACATATTTCTATTGAAACGATTGAACTTTCTTATCTAGGCACCATACAATGTGATCAGCTATTCAGATCAAACACGGTTGAAGACCGCTGTCGAGCTCTTAAACGCTACAAAGTACATTGAATCACAGGTGGACAAGGTAAAGTATTCATTTTCTTCATACAAAATATGAGGCATCATCATTCTATTCGAAAAAATTATTGTAGCATGAATTTTTGTAACATCACAGGTTGCATCTCCTATGCTCATTCTTCATGGAGCTGTGGACAAAGTGACGGATCCCCGTGTGAGCCAGTTTCTATACGAAAATTGTTCGAGCAAGGACAAGGCTCTGAAGCTTTATGAAGGGGGTTTTCACTGTATTCTTGAAGGGGAACCTGATGATAGGATTTTGACTGTGCTTAGTGACATTGTTTCATGGCTTGATTCTAGGACAACTGTGAAATGAATAATTTTTGACATGCATGGTTGAATGAATATCTTTTTCATCATAATGCTTTGGTTGCAAAAGACTTGGATTCTTTTGAATTGATTGTGAAGAGCTCATTTGGGACCAAATTTGATCTTTAATCACTTTGCACCTATTATCTACTTTCCAGTTAAGGTTTCCTGCTACTTGACATGCGAGAACATCTGCAAAATCTCAGGATATAATGTTAAGTTGGGCTTAAAATATGAGATTGAGAATAATATATAAATGTGATAGTATTTATTTAGGAAAATTTTTGCCCAGATTTGGCTTGGCCGCACCCAATCATGTGATTGGTCACTATTCTTAAACTGTGCACCAATCATATGGCAAGTGTAAAACACTCATCACGTAATTAGTTCCGGTGGCCGAACCTGGTGCGGGTAAGAATTTCCTGTTTATTTATGAATTATTCGTAAACTTTTTTTGTCTTTTCAATTAGAATTAGTTATAACAGTAAAGTGAATTATATAAAATTCAGATTTTTAAATATCGGAATGTATTTAAATATCTGAATAACAAGTTGGATATGTTTAGCTAAAAAAAAATAACAAGGTGGATATAGAATCAAAAGGAGCCCAAATAAGCCCAAAAACTTTAGTGACAGTAGGGCCGACCCATGAATGTAACTGCGCCAATAGAGAGGCCCAAATTTGTATAACTCTTACTGGATCAACCCTGATAAAGTTAAAGCTAGTTTTAGTTTCGAACTTAAATTTCCATATATGGTCAATTACAAATAATCAGCAGTATTGAAGAATTACCAAACACCGCTAAACTATGCGAATATTGATTTGTCTAACAATAACCTCTCCTAAGCGTTAGAATCTACAACTCACGCTGCTTGAAAAATAAATAATTAATTAATGAATTTTTTATAAATACCCTTTTAACCAAATTTTAAGTTTCAACCCATGTTTGAGGCATCAAGTTAAAGAAAAATTCTTGTTCGGATCAAGTTTGATTGAACCCAACAAATTATGTGGCAAGTGTATTATACTTAACATGTGATAAGTCACTTTTCTTAAAGATATACCAATTATAGAGTAAGCGTAAAATACTCGCCACGTGATTAGAGCTAATTTAGTCAAGTTGGATTTGAGCTAAAGTTTCCTATATATGTTGAAGTGTACTTTGGATTAAAAGCATATAAGTTGTCACGGCCTACGCTGCAAGTTAATTTATCGGATGTAAGAGTTGCCTCCAAACTCGTTGATTAGATTATAAATAATTTATCCAAGAAACTACCCAATGAATGCTTTCGAAAGCCGTAATGATCAATATTTATAAGGTATTTAATCTTTCAACACTTGTTTGATGTGGAACTAGTGTCCCATAAATATTCCTGTAGATCAACGTTGGCTGAAATTTGTATGTCGGAAAATGCGTGTTTTCTTGATATCAATGTACACAAAGCAATGAATGAGCGGGACAAGGATGTCATATTTGCGGATATAAATAACAAGCTCTTATGCCTTTTGAATGCAACGTTACATGAACTATCCGCAACAAGTACCACAAGTACAAAACAAGCACTAGGGAATGCTTCTTCACTGCTTAATTTAGACTTATCTCTATATAATTCCATAAATTTCACTCTTGCATTAATTCAATTTTCCTGTTCTCTTTCTTACAAATATTTTAACGATCCTCTGGGTTTTGGCTTCAATGGGGTGTTATTTAAAATGCTCGATAGAGTATTCTTAATTAATAGTGGTATATCTATCACTACTAGCTAGAAAACTAGTTTTTAGCTACGAATTTGGGAAAAAAAATTTATGGCTTAATAAAATAGCCACAGATAAAATAGATGGTTAAAAGTGGTGTGGCTAAATTTAGCCACGGGCAGGTCATGGCTAATAGCCACGATCCATCCGTAGCCAAATTTGGCCACTTAACCCTAAAAATGTCAGGTCATGGGTAAACCAGATCGGTGGCTTGGTTAGCCACGATCTGGCCGTGGCTAAAACAAATCGGTGGCTTAATTAGCCACGGTCTAGCCGTGGCTAATAGCTACGATTTAGGCTAAAACAAATCGGTGGCTTAATTAGCCACGGTCTAGCCGTGGCTAATAGCTACGATTTAGCCACGGTCAGACCGTGGCTAAAAACAAAATTAATGGGTCATATGTTAGCCACGGTCCAATTAGCCACGGCTTGACCGTGACTAGTTGTTAGCCATAGTCAAACCGTGGCTAATTGCACAAGGCCGTGGCTAACATTACACGTGGCTCATTGGTAATTTTACACTGAAATGTTGTATATTATCAATAACATTACACGCCATTCAATTATAGATAAAAATATAATATAAATTATGACAGTTGATCAATTATAAACTTTCAAAATCAGATAATTAACTTGTATATATAAAAGTGATCATAAACGTTGAAGTGAACTGATCAGGAATACACACACACACACACACACTTATATATATAGTATAATCCAATATATTGTGATATTATAATAAAATGGTAAAATCTAAACAAATAATTATGAAACTTAACTTGTATATTAACTCAATAGAACATTATGATATCGTCAAATAACTGAAACGATCATTGGTCATTAATCGAATTGATATTCAGCACAGAATTGTATCATTCAATTATATATCAATTAATGACTAATAATAGTAAGTTGGGTTATTATTTTTGTAATACATAATACAATACTTAAGAAAACAAATTAACACGTTTGTATTCAAAAAATATATTAAATCGAGCACGAATAAAATAATTAAATAATAAAATAATTGAATAGTCACGGATTAGCCACAATCTGGCCGTGGCTATTTTTTGATTCATTAAAAAAAAGAAAAACTATTTAGTTAAGTATTAGCCACGGAAAAATCCGTACCCAATTTGTGGCTAGTTCTTCTGTAAAAAAAAATTAAATAAATAAAATATGGTACACATTGGCCACGAAAAAAGCCATGGTTAATTTAGCCACGGATTTTTCCGTGGTCAATCCGTGGCTAATCTTCGGCGCCTTAGCCACGGAAAGTCCGTGGTTAATCCGTTGCTAAATTTTTTTTGCGGTGTTGCTATTAGCCACGGATTTATTCCGTGGTTAAAATCCGTCACTAATTAGTCTTTTCCTAGTAGTGTGGTGACAGAATTAGTAGATATGCCTCTTGTTTGGATTTTTTTAGTTTTTTGGGTACGAGATACGTATTTTCATTAATTGTTGGGGTACGACGAAAGCAATACAAATGTTGGACTGAAATTTAATTTATTAAAAGTTCAACAAATCACACTTAATAGTAGTGACAAAAGATGTTGTTCTACGCAGCGACAACAAGAAGTAATATTGAAATCGAGCATATGCTATTATGATACATTTTTAAAATATATTTATCAATCAATTTATATTATATAAGTTAATTTATTTTTATCAAATGAAATTATATACATAAAATTCTATATCTCGTGTGTGCTTTGGCACGAAACTAAATACTAGTATCATATATTTGATCTTATTTTTAAAAATAAAATTTTGAAATATTTGAATAAAATAAGGTCATTATGAACTATTTAGTAGTGGCAACTTTACAATTAGTATGGTAAAAAGTAAAGGAGCCTATGCATGTAAATCCTTTCAAAAATAAATTAGAAACTTGTGAATTTTTATTCGAAAAT
Source organism: Petrea volubilis (assembly GCA_026212405.1). Classification (NCBI taxonomy): domain Eukaryota; kingdom Viridiplantae; phylum Streptophyta; class Magnoliopsida; order Lamiales; family Verbenaceae; genus Petrea; species Petrea volubilis. Next base: position 3,744,899 of record CM047873.1, on the reverse strand, counting down.
AAACTTTTAATTCTAGGATTAACAAACCTTAAAATTATATGCTGCTAATTAAGTATGGCAATTCCTTATGTAAACACACAGCTCCACACTTTCCATTTTATTGATATGAGAGTACTCTTATATGGAAAATTCTTGCCTAAACCCGACTTGACCGCACCCAACTAATCATATAACAAGTGTTAATATACTTGTCTTGTGATTGGTCACTCTCCCTAAACTGTGCACCAATCACACAGCAAGTATAAAACACTCATCACCTGATTAGTTAGGGTGTGGCCGAACCCGGTGCGGATAAGAATTTTCCTACTTATATTATATATGCATCATAAACCCGACATTCATTTGGTGCGCTTCATGCGCATTTATTGAAATCCTATACCCTTTTTTATCTATAAAATATATTTCTCTTTTTTTTAAAAAAAATCTACATGGGATGAAACTTTTTTTTTTTTTTGAAAAAAAAAAAGAAAAAAATCTAACGGTTCCAAATTAATCTAAAATAAAATTCGTATTGCAGGACAAGAAGAGTTGTTTGGGCTACTGAGGTAAGTCTGTAGCCATGACAATTCATACTTTCAAGGACAATCAATTTGTCTGCCTTTGGCTTCTTCTTTCTTAATTTTTCAACTTCAATTTACTTTTTACCGTAACCCTAATTATATATCACTACAAGAAATTATCCCCTTTATAATAAAGAGATCTACCACAAATTTAAAGTATTTATAATTGATTGATAATAGAATTTAATATATACGAGACTAAAAAATAATTAGTAACAAGACATTTATTACAAATTTATTATAAATGAAATCAGTGATAAAAATAAAGTTTATAATAATTTGGGTTGTTGTTAAAAGGATGCATTATTGTAGTGTGTATATATAGCACTAGTCTATATTTTTTAAATAAATATTGAAGTTCATATCTATCATTCTATCATCTATATATATATATATATATATATATATTTATGTGTGTGTGTGTGTGTGTGTGTGTATTGCTCAAGCAAATAATTCCAAAAATCGCTTTCGAGGTTTGAATGACTTGTCATTGGACAAGAATTGTTTCCTTGTCCTCCTAAACAACTAGCTAGCATCATTTTGTTTCGTTTATAAAAATAATAAAAAAACAGAAGCATAATTTTGTTTTTCCTTCATATGAAAATGCAGAAAATAAATTCAGTTAAATACATCTCCAGAAAATGCCTGGATTCTCTTTTTTTTTTTGGTTTCAAACATAAAATAAAACAATAACGACTGCTAATTGGACAGTCATCACAGAAGGCAGAGTAGTATCCACAGCGCCAAATTTAGATACTATAGGCATGCTTTTCTTGGTCGATAAAGTTACCACAATCCACGGCTAATACGAACGAAAGCAACGTGAGATAGTAGGACTTGGACTAGCATTAATGCAACCCATCAATAATGATCAAATATATATATATGTACACACACACGCACAAATGTGTGTGTGTGTGTGTGTGTGTGTGTGGAGCAGCTTTAAACGTGTCTAAAACGGCGAGGGGCTGCTGTGTTGTAAAATTAAGCTGAGTCTACTAAGTGTAGGGCCTTCGTCTTTTTGGAGGCAGTGATGTGTTGTATTGTAGCAGTCTGTTTTGGATTTCATGTACTGTATATATAGCCTAGCCTGGCCTAGCCTAGCCTAGTTACTTGGATTCATGCATGGTGATGATGATGATGATGATCGTACTTTTATGGAGGTGTTTTTCTGGCCCATATATAAATCGCGTGCTGGAAAATATCCCACTCCCGGAAACCTTCTTAAAACCAACACTACTACTACAAGTCTTGTTCATTTCACCTCAATTGTGTTCTCGGCATTGATTTCAGCGTCCCTCTCTCTCTCTCTCTCTGTGATTGAGTGAGCGACTCTGTGTGTGAATGAGTGAGTGACTGTGTGTGTGGGAGGGAGAGTATAACACATAGTGTTTTCTGTGGTTCTCTTTAGAGTCCAACAGTGGTTCTTGAGGAAATCAAAGTTTATGACAATCTTTTATACCATACATGTGATATTAATTAGAATATTGCACTTTGTTTTGTTGGGGAATTAAGTGACATCGAAATTCAATAAACCGCCAATTAAGATAATGGCATCGATCACAAATCACTTGGAGGATCAATGTGGTCCGACCAAGAGACTATATATGTTCATGGAAAACTATGAATCTTTCGGACAATTGTTAATCACACATTAAAAAAAAAAAGAGTCCAGAGAATTCTTGATGTAAATATGCAGAAATGAGAAACTTGTACTCCCGATGCTGGAAATAATAGTTATTAGTAATTTTCAAGTTCAAAAATTTTTAAAAAAGCAACAGTGTTGGTTTGATATATTACTTGTTTTAGATTAATTATGAATTTGAATATATGAATTAAATCATGATTCATGTAGCAGTTAAAACTCACATTAAAAAGTTCATTAAATGTCCATGTACTCTAAAATTATAACGTTGTATTTGTGTAAGACAGATTTGAAGCTAAATAGCGCAATCCGTAAAAATAACTCCACAGAACTTGTTTGAACAAATTTAATTATGCCAGATTTTAAATTCATGAGCTCCCAACTTAAGCTAATATTTTATTTACTGTAGTGGATTTGAAATTCATCAAAACTTCCCTTCGATTAGATGAATAATTCAAGACCAACCTAAAGTTGCCTACAATGCTGAGTGTGGCTCTAAAAGTTCAAATATAGATAGAAGCATCAACGTATCTGCACGCACTTTTCTGCGCACGTGCATAAAACATTCTATTTTGGCATAACATCCTGCGTAGGATAGCACAAAACTTGCAAATATGCACACAAATAGGTTTTTGGCAGTTGCATAATTTGAATCCCAGTATATCACTACTTTGTGGTAGTTTCTATGTGATTTTCCGCAAGTTTTGAGTCTATAACAACTCATTTTCTCTTCTTAATTTATGGTGTAGGAGTCTTGTAATATAGTACCATGAGAGAAACTTAATTTGAGGTTAGACTGAAAGAGCTTTGTATCTTGTATCTCTCGTTTGCATACCTCTTTCGTTATAATGGATATCTCCTTCTCAATCGTGGATGTAACCCGATTTGGGTGAACCACATAAAATTCCAGGCATCGAGATTTTGTTCTTGTATTTTATCTTGTCTTTCATTTGTATGACTCTTCGATTTCATACCCCAAATTTCTAACATAGAATGAAGAGTGATTTAATAAACACAAGATTTTCTATTGCAAATTATGTTTCATCTCTTATTCCAATGCATGGATATACGCCAAATGTAAAAATCTCAGGCAAGTGCATAATTGATGAAGTAATTTTATACACATGGCATAAATCTAAAGTATGTAATAGAAGATGAAACACCATTTTGAAATAGAAAATCCTATCCAGATTTCAGTTCGAATCTTCTGTTACATAATCGTGTTATATTTTCTATTAAACTCATCAATACATGCCGCGTGTATTGGTGAGCAGTCAAGATAAAGCAAGACTGATGATATGGAAAAAAATATAAAGATTCTCTTTCCTTATATCGACCGCTCACAAATACATGTAGCATATATTGATGAACGTAATAGAAGGTGTAATACGATTATGTAACAGAAGATCCAAACTGCTAAAATAATGAACTCCAAGACTCTAGGAAACTTGTAATTTTGCATTATGTACAAATTTAGGTTTGACATTTTTGATATATATTGATTGCAAATCTAACTAGAAGAATGCATCCTTTACTGGCAATTAATTCATAATAATTTTAGTTTTAATAACGAATATCATCTATAACAAATTTGTTAGTAAATGTCTTATTACTAATTTTTTTTTCAATTTTATTTATATGAAATTTTATTACCAATTCATTACAAATACCTTATATTTGTGATAAAATCTTTCTGTCACAAGTTTAGAAATTATAAATTAAAAACTCGTGTATACCAAAAAATGGCAAACCAATATACACTATACACGATTAAAATTGCATTTTTTTTCTCAAAACTGTAGAGAATATATTTAAACTATTGGGGTTACCTCATTTAGCGAGTTTCATTACATTCAAATTAATGTCAATATTGATGATGCCTACTAATTAAAGATGATTTCTCAACTAGTTGGTGTAATTCTTGTCTAACTGATATATAAAGATTTCACTAAATCGATACAAACAACTCCCACTACTAAACAAATATCTAATTTGACACTTTTTTGTGATATTTTGAGAAGTGTTACATTTGTGCATCTATTATGACACCTCATAAAAAGTGTTTTAATAAGCATACCAAATTTTAGCTATAAGATATCTTTTATGACATTATAAAATTTCATGATAGGTTCTTGTAACACTCAAATACATAACACTTTACCTAGTGTCACAAAAGATAATTTTGATTTAGTGACACTAGCTAAAGTGTCAGTGTATTTGAGTGTCACAATAGGCTATCTTGACGCTCTATATTGTTACAAAAGATATATTATATTTAAAATTTGAGTTATCTTAACACTCTATAGTATCACAAAAGATATATTGTGGTTAAAATTTGATATACTTATTAAGACACTTTTTATGAAGTGTTATAATAAATGTATAAATATAACACTTTTAAAAAGTATCACAACAAAATGTCAAATTAGATTATTATTTTTTTTTAAGCAGTGGCCACACAATTTCTTCTCCAAGCCAACACTAACCCTCCATTTGGTTCTAAGATTTTGGTAAGAAAAATAGGATGAAATTTTTTTTCTTTACTTCAAATGATAATACTCTATACTTTTATTTTTGATATTTTCTATTTTCACCCACATTTTCTCACCAAATCCTTGCTTCAAACATAGCATATGTATCATCATCATGATTTTACGTCTTTAGTCCTTGCATCTTTGATTAAATGCCGAATAAATTAATTGACAAAAGTTGGTCATTTTTCAAAACCAATTCAAAATATTAGGCCTTTCAAATATGGACTTGTATCTAACTATATATATATATATAGGGAAATTGGAAAGTTTGCCCATTTCAACTGTCTCAATAATTACGATTTTGTTCACATTATATTCTACAACCCAATTTTTCTCAAAGTTTTAACAAAAAGCATCACATGGTCATTAGTATAAATCCTTATTGGGTGATACGATGTATTTTTCGTTAAAAATTTAACGAAAATTAGCATACAAAATATAATATGAGAAAATTAGTCATTTATGAAATACAATGTGAAAATATCATAATTATTGAATACAATTAGAAAAAGGCGTATATTGTGAAATAGAGTTGGCGATTTTTCCAATTATATAGTCTATATATATATATATATATATATATATAGATAGACATATTGGGACAAATATTATATGTATTTCATGTATGCTAATTTGTAATATTGTTGTCGGAGCATTTTGTGATGATTAGGGCACTGAAATATGGACAAAAATCGTGGTTTTGAATAATGAGATCAATGGAGCTTGACTTGGTAACCATGGTCAGAATCGATCAGGTGGCATGCATGGCCGCCTGAGAGTGAGATGGAGTAGCCTTTATTCAGTCCCTCCGTCTGCTTCACTCATTTAACCTGTAACCTAACCTAACCTAACATAACCTGCCAATTTATGTATATACATATATATATATATATGTTCACTCACATCCTTTTTTTGCACGTTTAGGTGTTACCTCAATTTCATCTGCCCTTAATTCAATCTGAAATTATTTAATCCATGAAAATTATTGAGCCCGCTTTCCTGCAGCCTACAACACATATATCTATCTATCTATTGATCAAATACAATTATCATATAATTTATTAAATTCGAACAAATCATCTGTATCCTACTTGGTATCTTGCTTGTTAACATATATTCATAGGTCTAAAAGTAGATCTTATATTTGGGTTATAATTACTTACAAGTCCAGCTTTTTTAAGTTAACTTTGTTTGAGAATTTTTATTGTTGAAATTATCAACTGTATCGGATGTGACTGTAAATCCTCACAGGTCAACTTTGACCTCGTATGTGAAAGAATATTCCAACAAATAGTTTTTATTTCAGGTCAACAATCTTGACCTCTCATATCTGATGAGTATTCACCTCAAAGTGTACTCACCTAATCCTCTTCACGACTTCATGTCTTGTCTGCTCGTTTCTAGAGGGAAAATTCTAAAGAAAGAAAAAGGAAACAAGGAAAAAAAAAAAGCCTTAAATAGGAAAACACTAAACTTAAAACCCACTCCTCTCCATAATAGGAACAAATTGCTAAACAAAATTATCACATTATTATTTAGAAAAAAGTTACTCACAATATACATCCTTCCAAAGAACCATATATCATTTTTATACACATTTCTTGTCTATATTTTAGAACTACAGATGCTTATATTGTTGGTCATTACACTTAATTAGTTTAATGATGTTATTATTTAAATCTTAACAAATATACTTTTTAAACTAGTTTTGCAAATAAATTGTCGAGATTATGCTGGAAGATAAAGAAGTCATGAATATCTCTGAGGCTCATGATGGTTCCACTTTAACATAAGAAATGATTGACTCAAGCATGGTTGGCTCATGATTTTGTTCCCAAAAATAACCCTCCCTAGATAGTGTTGGCATAGGTTAAAGTCAGTTAGGATCTTCTATTGCATAATCGTGTTACATCTTTTATTACACTCATCAATACACGTTATAAGTATTGATCAGCGGTTGAGATACGAAAAAAGAAAAATTGATGATATAAAAACAAATATAAAGATTTTCTTTTTCTTATCTCAACCGTTGTGACGGGTATTGATGAGTGTAATAAAAGACGTAGCACAATTATACAATAAAGAATTCGAATTGAGTTAATGTTTAGGTTTTGTAGCACATCTACTTTCATCAAAAAATGAATAAACAACTAAGCCGTAGGCCTTTAAGATTTAGGCTTGTATCAAGACAAGAAAAAAAAATATTGCATCGCCACAACAAAAAGGTTAAACTAAACCAGGTAATGGATCCAGAATTCAATTGAAGATGATCTGGTCCAGATATTCTGAATTGCATCTCTCTCTCTCTCTCTCTCTCTCTCTCTCTCTCTCTAAATACACACACACACACACTATATATATACACATACACACACACACTATATATATATACATACACACACACACGAAAAAGAATTGAAAAACAAGACAGGATTTATATAAAACTGCTGAGACATGCCCTACATTCTGTCCAAATTAATCTAAGCCCTTATCCAGATTGCACTAAGAGTAAGTACATTTCTAGTTTGATACACATGTACATTAATCTTGACCTTCGACACCAACAAAAAATAAAAATAAAAATAAAAATAAAACAAGATAATAAAAAATAAACCACACTCGAATCCAGATATATATGTGACGATGCTTCACCTTCTGGCAAATCTACATTTGTCATCTTCTTTTCTTTCGATGAGAGCTGCGTGTCATACCAGCACTTAACACTTTGCACTCCCACTCAGCGTAGAAAAAGCCAAGAAAACAACACAAATGAAAACAACAAAAGAAATAGAGATTGATCCTTTTTTGAAACTGATGGATACATCTATGTGGAATCCATTTCTTCAAACATTTGTCCCTTTCTATCTCCGGCCCCAATTCAACCCCTCCTCCTGATTATTCTGCAGTGTAAGGTCCCTACCACCACTGCCTCCGCCGCTGGCGGCCCCTCCCCAGCCCCTCCCGCCGCTGTGCCCCACCGGTGCGCCGATGCAGGTGTAGTGACCCTCGTTTGGGTTTATTACATGGCCGACAAAGTAGTCGTTGGTCGGTGGGGCTGATTGGTATTGGGAAGGAAATGAGAGTAGCTGCGGAGGAGAAGGGTAAATGTACCCCGCCGCCGTCTGAGGCGGCGACGGTGGAACGAGGGGTGACGTGGAGAACATCCTCGTAGGGTACATTGATCTGAAGGGCAAAACGTTGTCACCCATATTGTTGCTGGCTTGATGATACCCTGGTTGGCCGCTGCTAAAACATTAATTAACACAAATCATCAACTTTTTATCGAAAACCTTATAAGAAACAAAGTTAAATTAAAAGAAAAAAAAAGTAATCTTTAACATTAAAATATATGGGGTCGTGAAAAGAAAGGTGGTCGGAGAAATGGAAAAGGAGGGACATACATACCTCGAGCCATAACCTAGGTGAGTAGGAGCTAAATCGTTGGTGAAAACAAGTTCACGAGCCTTGTTCAGTGTCTCTGTCTCCCTCTCTGATGAGACAACATGAAAATAGAAACATTAACCAAATAAAAATCAAGAAACCAAAAACTTCAGAGTCAAAAAAGAAGGGATTGATTGACAAGACAATGCTATTACCCAAGAAAAAACTTATTGGCGAATAAAAAGATATGATTTTTTTTGCAGGAGATATAACTAACTTTGCTAAAATTCATGTACTCTTACAACTGTGGAAGAAAAAACATGCGCAGTTGTTGATTCTTATGTTGAGATTAATGGTTTTTTTCCACAAAATACATGTATATATATATGTTATATATATATATATATATGTTGTATATATTGCCTTGGCGATGGCGGTTCATGTGACCCCCTAGGGCTTGAGATTTGCAGAACTTCAGGGAACAAAATCTGCACTCGTAGACCTTCCCTGCCTCATCTTTTCCGCCGCCGCCGCCGCTTTTCTTTTTCCTGTAGCCGCCGCCTGCGCGACCAGAAATATACCAATTGAAGCAACTTTCATGAGACTAATCGTATGCCTAACTCGAAACCCTGATTCACCCTATTAATCCTCAACAACAGGTCTTGTCATTTGACTGTCTAGGGTTTACCTATGCTCAAAAAAAAATAAAAAATTAACAAGCTCAAGATTTTTCAGTTTTCTTGGATTCTTGATGAACTTCATAAGTTCAATTTTACGCCTCTTTGTTTTTTGGGTTGGGGGGGGGGGGGGGGGAGGTATGAAGAGTAATAACAAGAGCCAGCAAAAAGCCCTGGAGACAAAGCAATGTACCAGCAGATGAAGAGCTGTCCCCTGAGGCCTGTTTACCATCTCTGGAGAAATCTTCAGGTAAATTATTGAGGTCTAATGGATTTCCCTCAGGTCTCCTGGAAAATTAAATCAACAAAAAAAAAAAGGAGAGAGACAAAAGTTAAAAAGCGGTCAAATTAATAGTTTGAACAAAAATTGAACAATAGGGAGGAGATAAAAAGAGAGTTGGGGAGAGTATAATTTTGTGGGGTGAGGGTCTACTACTATTCTACTACTACATACATGGGAACCGACAGAGAAAGACAGATGATGAGAAAATTAAAATTTATATTTTGAGGTTTAAATCTGTGAGATGGAAATGAAGTGAAAAAGCTTGGGGGAAAATTATAAGACTTTCAGTTTGGGACTGAAATGTAGAGGCTAGTTAAGTGATGGTGAAGAAAGTGGGTCTTGAAAATTCTCTCAGTTTGTTTTCTGCCACCACCTCTGGAGACATCTCTCTCTCTCTCTCTCTCTCTCTCTCTCTCTCTAAAATTGAAATAACAGCCAAAAGGGTCAGAGGGTCTCGTGACTTTAAAAAGGAGAGAGAAAGTCGAAGAGAGGGGGGTTTATGCGCAGGTGCATGGTAGTGTCATTTGGTTTGTTTAGGGAAAGGGAGAGAGAGTGAGAGAGACGTAGCCTTATTTCCTTGGCTAGGTTTCTTTGCCCTAGACCGACTAGCCTGCATGCACAATGCCACATACAATAAAACCACAGAACACATACAACTACACATTCAATTACCTAGCATTCTATTTCTTTCTTTCTTTCTTTCTTTCTTTCTTTTAATTATTTTTCTCCTTTTTTTTCTTCTTTATTGTAATAAGTATCTTTTCTTTTTAATTTTAATGTGTCATGTTGTTAAAAGGTCAGTGGAGGGTGACTAATGTAGCAATCATCTGAATGTCTTCAAACTACTGTTAAAAATTTAGGGACGGTAGTTTGATGAGAGTTTTTATACATAGGAATAGATAAGCCGAAGATTCGAGTTTAATTTGATGATTAAAAACCAGCAAAATTCCAAAATTTCAAATTTACTCACAATTATTATCCAAAGAGCGGGCAACTCACTATAGGACCACCAATGTATAGTTACAACGAAGTCCCTTCACTATATAAGTGATTGAATCACAAATCAACTTATCAAAAAATAAAATTAAAAAAAATAAAAGATCGTGTCACAAATCATATGCAAGTAAATTTGAACCCAAGATCTCCTTTTGGAAAATTGTGAACAAGACTAATGCGTGGTAATTAGCTCAATATTAATACGTACATAAATAAGTGTATAAAATAATATATATATATATATATATATAGACACTCACTATAAAAGAAATGTAATATTAGCGGTGAAACATCTTGTCCTCTCCCTTTTTCCTTTGACTAAGTGTGTATGTGCTTGTGCAATGTTTCGATTGACATGTATAGAGTGTTTTAAATTGATTATATCAAAAAAAATGTTAATAACAAAATATGAAAGTGATAATATAAAAGTTATCACTATTATTCATATTAAATGACAAATACTTTCTATCTTATCACTAGTTGAATTTATTCAATAACAATAATTTTTATTTCATGACAATTAATATCATTCACTGGTGACAACAATTGATATTTTAATTGTCACTATTAATAATTAGTGACACGCCTATAGTGACAACTTGGTGATAAAAAGTAATTGTCACTATAATTTTATGATAAGATTCCATTGTTATAAAGTTGCTACCATAAGTATGTCACTAATTATTATTTGTGACAACTTAGACACTATGATGTCACTAAATATATATGATTAGTGACAACTTTTTCATCATCATTTATCATATTATCACCAATTTACTAATTTTTTTATAGTATCAAATGCTTGAAAGGTGAATCCCAAGAAGCGCACTTGTTAGGAGGGAAAGTAACTTTTAATGTTCCATCCTCCGCAATTGTGAAAGCAATGCTTCCCACAATTTAATGTAACCCAAAAAAAAATGCTTGAAAGGTGACAAGATTTTTGTATTTAAAATTATGATTATTTACAATTAATGGTACCTTTATATATATGATATATAATCATGGTTTAATTGCAATTTTCGTCATGTATCTATTGATGTTTGACATTTTTATTCCTGATCAAATTTAAACTTGCAATGTCATCCTATAAGTCTTAAAATTTCAAAAAAATAATCCTTTTTTGGCTGGAAATTCGCCAACTCGTCAATCCTACATGGCATGTAACTAAATTGATGTGCTGGATATTTTTACCCTAAAGGATTATTTTTTCAAAATTTTAAGACTTATAGGATAATATTGCAAATTTAAATTTGATCAAAATTAAAAAGTGCTAAACATCAATAGGTATAGTACAAAAATTGCAATTAAGCCTATAATCATAGGCAATATTTTTATCATTAGATTGTTACTATATAAGTTTCAATAATCATTAATATCGACAATTTAAACACACTTATTCTCATTATTGACATAATTGTGCAAATTATTTTTGAAATAAAATAATATTTCTGATCACTATACATATATATATGAATATAAGTAACGATAAATTTTGCCTCACCACATGTTTCATTTCACCAATTTATTTTTTTCTTATATTGGTGCATTATAAAAAGCACCTCTCAAAATTTAATGTGGATAGCACAATATACCTTAAGGGGCAGACAAGACAAGTGGTTCGGGGATTGTACAGATGAGAGTGCAGGAATGCTCCATTTCATGCTAAGCAGAGCAGGCATGGCCATGGTGGAGATAATTATAATAATTATTATGCACATATAAAGTGCCTAAGCCCTCGTGGGGTTATCGTACCCTTTGTGCCATTGAACTGTTTCCATCAATCTGGTACTTGCAATCCCACCATAAAATATAAATCGTAGGCTTGTTGTAAGTTCATTTAGAGGATGTTTGGCTAAGTTTATCCTAAAAAATTTATAAATTCGTAGAGTTTATAAAATATTTTTGGAATTTATAAGTTCCTAAATCTTATTTTAAAAATAAGTTCTTAAAGTATTTATACAAAATAAGATTCTGTAGCTTATAAAATATTTTAGAGCTTATACGTTGTAATTCAGTTTAGTAAAAATGAGAGGTTATAAGTTCTTTTAATTACATGAATGATGACCAAAAATAAATTAAAGTAAAATCAATTTCATGTAAATAAATATTTTTTGAGATAATAGAAATACAATATTAAAAAATATATATTTATTTTATTTTATATTTTAGCATTAGATAGCTTATAAGTTATTTCAAAAATATAATTTTTTTTTTGAACTTATAAGCTCCCAACAGCTTATTTTTAGAGTTTATAAGCTCATCTACTTAAAAATTTACCAAACACTTTTGAGTAGCTTATAAGCTCGCAAATATCTTATAAGATGCTTTGAAAAACTTATAAGCTTAGCCAAACACTCTCTTAATTAAGTTCTAATTAATTAATAATTCTGATTAGTCAGTGGGAAAAAAGAAAAAGAAAAAGAAAAGACACCACGAAGACATGGGATCACCTTATTTAATGCCGTTTTGATTAGATTATAAAAAGAATATTAATAATACATATGAAATGATAATGTAAAATTAGTTATCACGAATAATAAACAATAGGAGAAGATAAAAATTATTTTATCATAATTAGACCTCTTACAAACTTAAATATTATTAGCGTCGAGGGATATTGTTTAATTTTGTTTAACAATTAATTACAAATATATAGCGTTTCGTTTGTCACCTAATTATTAGTGTTTTAAGTTGTGCTACTTATAATTAATTAAGTGAAATAGGTGATAACCAAAAAAAAAAAAAATAGGGATTATTACCCTAACATCCCTTGAATTTATATAAGCGAAACTACAAATAACCCCTTCTAAATTCAAAAATTATTAATACCCCCGAGTTTTGTCTCCTTATTGTTAAATCAAACAAAAAGATTGTAATGCCCTTGTGCCCCTAAATTTGTGCAAAACCTATAAATAAGCCCCTCTTACTTTGAACATTGAACAATACTCCACGCATTGTTGTATTGCCACCACTTAGATGGTGAAGCTACATACCATTTTTTGGTCTCCCAAGCCCGTCAAAACCCCGTAATAAATTTCGCCAATACTCCATCAGTTTGGATTTAACTAAACAAAAATTACATCAAATCCTAACTCACCATTACATCTCCTCTATTCAATTCCTCCGCCACTATAGGTCCAATCCCAAAATGGATTTCATCAATCGTTACTCATTGCAATTAGCTCAAAATCCTTCCTAATTCTGCCATTATCGGCTCATCGTTGCGTGTCTTTTTTTCAAGAAATATTACAAGTACTCTTATTTAATTCTAAAACTTACAATAAGTACTATTCAAGTTTCAAAACTTTATAATAAATAAAGATATTTCAATCCTCTAAAAACGATAGAGCAATTGACCGAGAACATTTTCAACAATTTACAAATGTTGAGGTGTTTTTTGTAAATGTTAATATATATCAATGGGGTATTTGTAATTTTCAAAACACAAGGGAGTTATTTGTAATTTCGCTTAAACTCAAAGGATGTGAGGAAAATTATATATATATATATATATATATATACATACATAATCTCGTCATACGATCTTGTTACTACACATGAAGAGATTGTTAAGTGGTTCATGTAAGTTAACCTCATTTGAAATTATGCCAATCAAATTTTGACATTAGCAACCGGCGACCAGATTCTAGCGAAATTGAGTGCCGCGCCAACACAGATCGGTTGGAGTTGTTATGAATTAGGACTCAAATTGTACATTTTTAGAAAAAGTTTGAACTTAATCTGAAATTTCACACAACCAACAAAAAAAAAAAGGACAACAATCTTAATAGGGTTAAGTCTTAGGACAAATTTTGCATTTATTCTTTAGTGGGAAAATAAATACAGCTAGTTTAATTTGTACCATAACCTTTTAAGGAACCACACTTTTATGAACTAGTTTGCAACAGCGGCAGAATCCAAAAGTTGTATAAACCCCGGCCACATTAAATGCTCATGTATCCCACCATGCACTTCATTTTTAATTCTATCCTTACCTGTCTAGACCCAACATATGCGGTCAAACCTGGCCCATCCGTTTGCCCGCAACCCATTTAGAGCAAATTTCTCATTCATTAATTAAACGTTGTAAGAAACGAACGGCCCGTGCACCAATAACCAATTAGTTAAATTGGGCTGTATTGCCAAAATCCACTTAGTACACGGCCCAATACTGTTCAATCAAGTTAAGTTGATTCTAACCGTATTTGTTCTCAAAACCAAAATTATTATCATGTGTTTACTTATTTATCCTTTGATATGAATAATATAATATATTGCATTTGAATTTATTTGATGACATATTGACATGTATTTAACTTTTTTTTTATAAGAAAATCAAAATTATAAGAGAGAGAGAGAGAGAGAGAGAGAAATGAAAAACACACCCATCCGTTGAGAAACAAATAAGGCTCACACTTGCTATCTTCCTCTACTCTCCATGGCTGCTTATCTACTCTCCCTGGCTGCTTCTCTATTCTCCAATAAGGTTCATCTATGGCTGCTTCTCTATTCTCCCTCTCCTCGCCCACCCCCTCCACAGCCACGCCTCATCTTCGCCAATTATCTTCTAATTTCAAGGTACTCCCTATAATCACTATATACTCATTGTTTGCGTATTTTTCATCTCAATTCATAATCAAAACCAAAACTTTTGTACAATTTATTTTCTCACTCAAATTTTTTGTTCTTTGTTCAATAAGCTGGGCAATGTAAGAACTCTGAAGGCGAACCCAGCTCCATTTCCGTCCATAAACCTCTGCCGTCATAAAACAAAGCAGAGACAACCGCTGGTAATTCTGAATTCAGCGGCTTCTGGTGTTCGAGAATCTTCGATAAGCGTCCCGAATGTTCGTTTCCGACTGGATAACTTGGGCCCCCAGCCGGGTTCCCGGAAGAAGGCGAAGAGAAAGGGTAGAGGGCACTCGGCCGGGCAAGGGGGCAGTTGTGGGTTCGGTATGAGGGGTCAGAAATCCAGGTCCGGACCCGGTGTTCGAAAGGGATTTGAAGGCGGGCAGATGCCGCTCTACCGAAGAATTCCCAAATTGCGAGGGATTGCGGGAGGTAAAGTAATTTTCATGAAGATTGTAAATTTTTTCTGATATTGCCAGTTCAGTGTATTCTGCAATTGATCTCAGACACTCTGTGTGTGTGTGTGTGTGTGTGTGTATTCATTTGCCTACTTTTACTTCATTTATATGGAGTAATGGAGATGTTGGGATAGCGTTGGCGATTATTGTTGTGAGATGGTTAGATAGTTTTATAAGGTGGAAGCTTTATTGTGGTGGAGTTTGTTTCTTACTGAAAGAAGAAATGTTGTTGAAGTGATTGTTTTTACTTTTTGGCATGAAAATTTCAGTCATTTCTATGTTGCTTGTTTATAATCTGTGTGTTATTGTGAGTCCAATAGCACTAGTTACTACTTATTAGTACAATGAAATTTGGGAGAGTGGATCTGTTTTTAGTTTGGTGTAGTTGTTGTTTATGTATAGGGGAACATATCTAGGATGTGGCGTAATTAACGTTTTTGTTTGATGAATATTGATTGAATATAGCCTCGTCATCTTTACAGTTTATTGTATGTTTCTTATTTCACATTAAGCCTGAGCATTTCGTGCAATCAAGTTTCTAAATAAGGTGTGGGTGTGCATTTTGAAGGACAGATTTGTAGTGTATAGGGTTGCCTTTGAGGCTTTGAGTTCTTGGTACTCACTTTAGGGGTTACCCGATGGATGAAATGCTCGCTGAATTTCCTTCTTCATATTAATTTTTAACAGTATTACTTAGACTTTGTGTGACAAAACAATATTACTTAGACTATGATTGACTCTAAGATTTTGCTGAGGAAAGTAAGATGCTTAGATAAAGGAAAGGAATATCAAAGAAATTCAAAGTTCAAAATTGTTTGGTTGTTAAGGAAAATGATGAGAAAACTTATTTTCTTTTTCTGGAGAAACTGGCCATTGTTTATTGTTATAGAAATGTTATTTTGGTAAAATGAGGGTGTTGGTGATACTGAATTATTGATAGAAACGGTGGTATTGGAATAAAGTGACTAAAGTATGTTTTTGGTTGATTTTTTTCTCATTTTCCTCACTAGTTCATGAGGAAAATGAATTTTTCTTCTGCACATTGTATTATTCTGATCTAGTTTTCCTTTACTGTTTTTCTTAGTAACAAAAACACCAAAAATAGTTTTCTTTGCCATTTTCAGCTCCTTTCCTTCCCAAAATCTTTGTACCAAACACAGAGTTGGAGAAATTGAATAAAAATCTTTTACTAGGCGATCTAGTTTGTATGGTGGCTTCAACAGATCTTGATATACTTGTTAATGACTTTGTCTGTTCACCATATTTTGTGTCCATAAAAAATCAGAATAACAAAAATATAATCTTCATGCAACTTTTTTCATGAGATAAGTTTGGTTGCCTGATTTTAATATGCACCAAAGTTTGGAAGCATTTCAAATTAATGAGTAAATATTTGACTGAACTTACAATTTATTCTTGTTTTGCTGCTGCTGATATTAAATGAACTTTGATAAATGAAGGCATGCATGCTGGACTACCAAAGTATGTCCCAGTCAACTTGAAAGATATTGCAGATGCAGGGTTTCAGGAAGGAGAAGAGGTTTCATTGGAGTCCTTGAAGAAGAAAGGTTTGATAAATACATCCGGAAGGGAAAGGAGGCTTCCTCTGAAGGTAAGAATTTAGATGCTTAAATGTTTGAAAGTTTTTCATTTAATTGTTTGCACTTATGTTGACGATGAATTAGTTGTTAGTTTTAATACTTCATGTTGGCACTATTAAGCAAACTATGAATCGAGCCGACAAGAGAAATCATATGAAAAGATGCTGAAGAGAATAGAAGTGTGCATGAGAATTTCTAGCCCTTTTGAGATCTGTATTATGATATCCATTCTAAGAACATAGACCAGTACATTGGGTTCACCAAATCCTGTACATAGAAGTACTAGTCAACTATACCTCGAACTAGGACTGTCAATGGGCCCAAAGAAACTCAAAGGTCACAGGCTTGATTTGAAATTTTCAAATTGAGCTAAATATGATTTTAAATCTGTCCAAGCCCAAGCCAGAGGTTAAGGCTCAAACTTTTCATTCAGCCAATCGTTAGTTGAGGTAAGATCAGTTTGAATTACCCTTGGGCTCCTTAACATACTTATTGTAATGAATATAAATCATATAAGTATTTATGTGTGCTAATAAATAAAACTAATCTATATTCACTTATAAACCTATGTACCCTAGCTGATATTCTTTCCCCCCTTTCCATTTAGTGATTAGATTTATTTTATTGTTCAAACTTACCAAAAACGAAGGGGGGAAAAAATGGGTTAGCTCTAGCTCAGTTTGAAGATCATATTTTTTTTCCACCAAGCTTTAAGGGAGAAAAATAAACTGAAACAAATTCGAGACTTCAAAATATAGCTTTTATAATATGAAGCCAAGAGCGAGCCCAGAATACATTGGGCCGCTTGGTTTGGTCAATAGTCCTATTTCCAAATAGTGCTGAATGAATTTGATTACCCCAACATGATTGCTACAAGCAGATTTTGGGACTGTTTCTGTGCAACTATTTTTTCGATTGAGTGCTTGAATTGGTTGATTTATTATTCGAAATGTTTTATTTGCATTCACATACACATTCATATAAACACACACAGATATCGCATTTGATCCATAACTGAACAATAAAATGGAACTGGCACGTGCAGAATAGAACTCTGCGCCTACGAAAGTTAGGAAATGTCTTAATGTCTTTGCTCAGGAAGATTCTTCTTGGTTGTTCTTTATTACTCCTGTTGCTGCATCTGTTATGACAGGGGACATAACTGTCGTGGAAATCTCTTATGCTGTTACAAAATGGTTTTTCTTTGGCTTCTTATATTATTGTCGTTTGCAGATCTTAGGCGATGGAGAATTGAGTGTGAAACTCAACTTCAAGGCCTGGGCTTTCTCAGCCTCATCAAAAGAGAAGCTCGAGACAGCAGGTTGTTCGCTAAACGTTCTTCCTGGCCGAAAGAAATGGGTGAAGCCCTCTGTGGCTAAAAACCATGCCCGGGCCGAAGAATACTTTGCAGAGAAAAGTGCTGCAGGGTGAGTCACCTGACTCGGCTGACCGACCTCCTGCTTGAGCCTCAACTTTCTAGCAACACAAAGCAGGTGCTGTGACTCATCAAAGATAATGTAAAAGCTATTAAATCATATTTGGCAACTGTTATCTTCTGCTCAACTAAATATCATATTGTTTGGTAGGAGGCTATTTGCATTAAATCCAGTTGAATATTTTTGTTGAATCTTTCAGATTGTATCTATGGTCCAAATGTTAGGTATTTGGTGTATTGCAACCTTTCCAATTTGTTGGAGGTCATTGATTTGATAGTCAGCATACTTCAGAAAGTTTCGCTCGGTTGTTTATGTCCTTATTTCTTTAACAGGGATCCAGCCACAAATTTTTACTTTTCAGAGAAACGAGAGCTTGAATTTTCACAAATTATAAAATAAGTATATATTACCTTGGGAGGGTAAAGTTTTAAACTCTAATAAGAATTAGGTTAATTATTGCTACTACTCTAAAGTTACAAAACTATAATTGGTCCTTTAAAAATTTTTAATATTACCAATCCATACTTTGAGAAATTTCAAAATTACAAATACCCGCTTGATCAACCGGTTTCTGATTATATTTTTTTGAACTTTCGATTTTATCCCTATATTTTTCAATTTAAAAAATTTTTGGATCGGAAATGACAAGGGTATTTTTGAAATTTCATAAAAAAATTTGATGACGTCAATAGAATATGATCGGAAACCGGCTGATTAGGAGGTTATTTGTAATTTTGAAATTTCTTAGGGTATAGATTGGTAATATTGAAAATTTTTGAGAAATCAACTATAGTTTCATATTTTTAAAGGGACAATAGATATAATTAACCCTAAGAATTATATTGAAATATTATATATATATATATATATATTCAAAAGAGGACAACTGCATTTACCAACCTCGGACTCTGTCCTTGATTCTAAACTACCTACTGCTTTAATCTTACAAGCTTCTCCGAAATGATGCAAAGTTTGAAAAAATAAAAGAAAAAAATTATCATCTCCAGTGAGTGGTTTTGGGGTTGGCAAATCGACACGAAAATTTTCCAATATTTGCTGTTGTTGTCAATTTGTAGTCCAATTTAGGGAAAGACCATTAAAAATAAAATTAAGATAGCGAGAGAGAGTGGAAAGACCCTTCAGTGAAATGAAAATGCTCTTTCTTAAGTCATTATCTTAGACCCTTTCAAATGACCAAGAGGCCAAAAATGTTTGAAAAAAAAAAAGAATTAATTTATATGAGCTCAGCTTTGAGCTTTATAAATGAATTAACGGTCTAAATTTGATTTCATCTTTTTGATCGCTCGAAAAATTCGAGGACACCACATAATAATCGAGATCATAGTTATTTGACTGCGTATAAAAATGATCGCGTGCTATAGATGAATATATATAGTTTGTCGATGGAGTAAACACAACACAAAATTTTTACCAAATCTGATTTGATCGAACTCAACAAAGTATATGACAAATTTATTGAATTTGTCAAGTGATTAGTCATCTTTCCTAAATTATTCATCAATCAAAAGATAAGTATTAACGCTAATCACATTATTAACACTAATTCGATTGATTCGAGTTTATATTAGAATTTCCCAAAAGACAACAATACATATAGCTATTTTTTATCAAATTTATACCATCTCATATTGAATATTTTCAATTAAAGTCTAAAATCTTGTCCTTCTTTTTAAGAATAAAATTATCCATTAAATTTTGCAAAAAAAATAATAATAATCCTCGCTCTCTAAATTAAAATTTCTTACTCCGTCTATCCTGACCGGTTCTCGATTACTTTGATTTGAACTAAAAATCTCTTTAGGAATAGGTCCGATCACATAATAACAACCCGTAAGTTGATATAACATTGGGGTTAACGTCACAGGACTCCCCCGTGTTAGTGCCAATGAAATCAAAAAACCCTGCGAAAGAAAAATTAGTATAAAAGACCCTATGAAATGTAAAATTTATCAAAAAAAACCCTTCACCGACGGTTTAAGTCTCACGCGCGGTTTTTGCATGTAGGGTCATGTTTTAGGCAGGCAAAATCACTCTTTGAACCTTTTGAAATTGAACCTTGTATTTTTAAAAATTAACAGGGTAAACCCTCTATTTTTAAAAATTAGTAAGGAGAGCCCTCTATTTTTAAAAATTATCAAGGTGAACCCTATGTTTTTAAAAATTAGTAAGATGAGCTCTTTATTTTGTATCTATTTGTAATGTATCTTGTAAATCGACAGTAGATATTTAGGAAATTTCAAAGGTTAGAATTTTGTTTCTAAATTGATTTTCCGCTCTTTTATTTTCTATATGAAGATTTTGGTAGGAAATGAAAGAAAATGTGATGTTATTCTTCAAATTTTAATGAGGGGTAAAATTAGCTCTTCATGCTAAAATTTTTAGAAAATGGCTCGAAGGGGCGGTGTACTAATTTTAAAAAACATGAGGGTTTTAAAACAAATTTTTATAGCACAAGGGTTTTTTATGCTAATTAGGCTTAACACAAGGAGTTTTATAACTTTAACTTTATAACATTTACATAATAATTATGATTAATGTGGTATGGTTTAGGGGACAAAAGTTTGTTAAAGCATTATGGTCTCGACCACCATCATATTTTTCTTGAAATAAAAATTGCGGTGCCTAACTTTGATAGCCTCACATAACTGAAAATCAATTGCCTAATAACTCATGACAACGTACAAAACATGCTCCAATAACCTTGTCTCAATTGCCACAACAAATTAAGCAACGGGGATTGTTTAAATCATAACCTACCGTGAAACTAATGAAATAATTAATATTATGATGTCACGCTTATTTTTTGTGATTTTCATGTTCAAAATTTCGTATGTACTTGGTAATATTTGGACACTAAATTCAACGAGGACACATAAAGATATCAGAGCATAAAATACGAAATATATATAGCTATTTGAAGTGAATAAAATTCTTATTATTCTTCGCTACACGGCCAAACATAATCCCAATGGGAAAAGAAATGCAAAAAATATAGGGCGAATTACACTGACTACCCTTGAGGTTTGGTTAATTTACGAAAAAATTTCTACTTTTTCAAAAATTACCAAAAATCCCATAAGGTTTCAAAAATATTACAAACTTATTCAAATTTTCGAAAATACCCCTTCCCTTTTTTTGGGTGATTTACACTGACCACCCTGAGATTTGGTTAATTTATGAGAAACCCCCTATAGTTTCAAAAATTATCAAAATCCCCCCGAAGTTATATCAATATTACAACTAACACCTATTTAGGTTGATTTATTAACAATATTAAATCTTTTTTTTCCCCTCTGTAATATTGTTATCATAAAACTTTCATGTAATAGATTTGAAAAAAAAAATGTGATTATTTATTCAAATAAATATTTTGAATTTAATGCATTAAAGGTATCTACCAACACATCAAGTATGTTATATTATCGCTAATACGGAGTAAATTTTAAGAGAAATGAGTTAGAGTCCTCAAGCTAAATAAAATTTTCAAGTGCATTATTTAATTTTAATATTTTATTTCATGAATCAATGTTTACATTTATCATTTCACATAATGGATATATACGATGCATATTTCAATTTTTCAAATCTATTAAATCAAAATTTTATGATAACAATATTACAGAGGGAAAAAAAAGAATTAATATTGTTGATAAGTCAACCTAAGTAGGTGTTAGTTGTAATATTAGTATAAACCTCAGGGGATTTTTGGTAATTTTTGAAATCACAGGGGGTTTCTCGTAAATTAGCCTAATCTCAGGGTGGTCAATGTAAATCACCCAAAAAAGGGGAAGGGGTATTTTAGGAAATTCGAATAAGTTTGTAATATTTTTGAAACCCTAGGGGGTTTTTGGTAATTTTTGAAAAAGTAGGGGGTTTTTCGTAAATCAGCCAAACCTCATAGGTGGTCAGTGTAATTTTTCCAAAAATATATAAATCATTAGTCCTTAAAGTAACTATATTTCCGTTTAATGAACATATGCCACAGGAATTTATCATCAAGGGTTCGAATTCAGGCAATGTGGACGAATGGTGTGCATATTTAAAATTTTATGGTATTCAAATTTAGACAACACATCACTAAATTATATCTTATTTTATATAGCATAAAGTTCCCGATTTGTCGGATCGATACATCATATCATTTGTAATAATTTAAAATATGAATTTATATGTTAAAAAAAAGGTTAGTAAATTTTATAATTTTATAATTTTATAAAACTGAAATATAAATAAGTCTTAATTACATTGCATCTTGTTTTTATTTTGCACAAAAGCTTCGAGGGTGATGGAGCGTTAATTGATATTATTTAGCCATTTGAGGGCAAGCCATGTAGTGGATAACATGTCCAATCATTCGTGTCACTTGTAGCAAATCAAGGGGACGAAAAAAGAAACGATGAGAAAGATAAGTTACAAAAAAAGAAAGAAGCTCGTTTTTTTTCATAATTTTGTTATTAATAATTGTGGCTATTTAATTTCGTCAAGGGAAGATAATTCAAAGTCGCCTAACAAAACGGCAACATTTCCTATGGAATTATGCATTTGGATTAAGATATGACAGCGATTGGCACCTTGCCTAGATTCCACAGATTATTACATTCATGTTATAATTTGGTTGTAATAACACTGTCGTGGGATGAAAATTCAACAAAATTGCACTCCAGTGGGAACGATAATTGCGCATACCTTTGAATCGATAAGTATTTGAAATTTTTGTCAACGAAGTACTGCTTTAATGGTGAAGTTAAATTATGGCATTGTGAATAGAGTAATTATATTGAGAGGGTTGTTTTCATAATAGGTCTTTAAAGTATTCGATTCGAACTAGTCGGTCAACGAATCAGAATCGGATAGTTAAAACAAAAAAAAAATAATAAGATAGTGGCCCAATAAGTTTTAAATTGTGGGTTCAATTTCCATTAATGCATGTACTATTTAATTTGACATTAGTTTTTTTTTTTTTTTTTTTTTTGCATAGAAGTGATTGATTAATTATAATAGATCCATCTTCTATAATAATTATAAAAAAAAAAAAGGGCATTTGGAAAATTTCTTCTGCCGTGTTAACTTGCTTAGTTAACAAAGTCATCTATACACTCGTGTGCTTTGATTGGTAGTTCTTGCATCCTATAAATTATTTAATTTTTTTCTTCTTTTTATGATTTTATCAATATAAAAAGAGTTAGAATCTAGAGTCTCGACAGGTTAATTTTCGACAAATTCCTTTGACTCGTCAAGATCAATGAGAAATTTTAGGGCCGACTTTAGGGGGTTTGTTTGTATCTTGTGATATTATATATATATATATATATATATATAAGTATATGGTCAAAGGAATTTTGAATAGCTTTATCTTTAGAAATTTAATGTTAGAATAGAAAATTATTTACTTGCTTAACAAAACTTCCCTACAAAAAAGCATCTCATTTTCTAACGAAATTTTTGTGATGGAAAATTTTTATCACAAATTTAAAATATTTATGATGAATTAGTAACGAAATTTAATGTAAACAGAATTAATAAATCATTAGTGACAAAGCATTTAATAATAAAATTTTTATAAATTAAATCCATCATAAAAATTAAATTTATAATATATTAATCCATCATTGAAAGATATGCACTCTTACAGTGCTTGTTATGGGTATTTATAATTCAATATAATCAAAATTTAATTCGATGGATTTCAACTGAACCAGGTCTGGGCTATAATTTTCCCAAAACTAGACTGTATCCATAACTTATAAACCCATAAACTTCATATTACTAGAAAAATGAAATTATTAAGATTTAAATTTTAATAAAACTCCAATCATATTGTCTTTTATAAATTTAAAAGAGTATATAAACTCTTAACACTGTAACACATATACTCTTTTATAATGCAATATATTTTAGATTAATTTTTTGGTAGCCATATATAATTTAATAAATATTTATAATGTTAGACGTTCAGAAATTAAATATACAAATTATATGTATATATATATATACAATGCATCTGACATGAATACTAAATAATTATGTTATTGGGAACATGTTCGAAATGAACATGATCTTGTCCGCGTTTTCAAAGGCATATCTATAATGATAACAGAGGGATCGTGGCCAACTTCGCACCTTGATTTTTGAGTTTATTATGAAATTCCTATGAAGTCATCTCCACTGTCTCTAATTATTAATTCAGTTTTGCACTTTGTGAAATGGGAAATTTCGTACTATTTAATTATATTATTTATTCGATATTTTTAGTTATTAAATTTAAATAAAATAATATTTAAAAATATTTTTAAAAAATTGTGGCGTCGTAATGTTTAATTCAACGCCCTAATTTTTTCTTTCTAGGTTGTATATAAAATACTTAAAAATACATGTATATATTTATATATGTGTCAATCTGTGTATTTGGTTATAAAAGTTTTTATCGTGCAAATTTAATAAAGTTAATTATTCTGCGTGTGTATTAGAAATGTGTGTTTAATCTTTATATTCATGAGTATAGTTTCCTAGAAGATAACGTATTTAAATCAGAATCTTATAAATTGATTGCTACATATAATTAATAATATATATCTGAAATTCTGAAATGCACGATTAGAATAATTTTCTTTGTGGATTCTTTTGGCTTTGGGAATTGGAATATCTTATCTTATGATGCATGTCGACAAGGAAAATTGGAAACAAAATAATACAATAGATATGTCCCCCTTTAATAACGCAACTTGTTCCTTCTTTCTAGTCGAAGATATTTAATGTTGCTACACTTTTAATTAGGGATGCAACCGAGCCGGCTCGATAAAAGTTTGAGCTTGAATTCAAATAATTCAAGTCGAGCCCGTATAAGTTTCGAGCCAAACTCGAGCCCAATATTTCTTGTTCTTAGGCTCGAGAGTTCTTTTTTTAATCTTTATTTTTATTATTATATAATTATAAATAATATATTGATTTTCGAACTCG
Source organism: Petrea volubilis (assembly GCA_026212405.1). Classification (NCBI taxonomy): domain Eukaryota; kingdom Viridiplantae; phylum Streptophyta; class Magnoliopsida; order Lamiales; family Verbenaceae; genus Petrea; species Petrea volubilis. The sequence goes on along the minus strand of CM047873.1, from coordinate 3,719,721 downwards.
AGCTCTCGAGCCATAGCTCGAGCCTGTAGGTCAAACATAATAAAATACTGAAAAATATTTAAATTCGAGCTCGAGCTTATAATTTACTCATTAATTCGATACAAGCGAGCAAAGCCGAGCTGAGCTCGAACATGACTCGAGCCCGAGCTCGAGCCTGTTTTTTCCTGGCTCGTCGGGCTCGAGCTCGAGCCTGGAAAAAAAGCCAAGGCTCGGCTCGTTTGCATCCCTATTTTTAATTGTCTCTCTACTTAATTTACCAAATTACAAAATTTTCTCGAATACTTCGGTAATTAACCGAAGATATAATTATCGCCAATTAAACTATATATTAGAAAAATAGATCTCCCATACTATTTTTAAATTGGCATAATCATGTGCTATACAGTTACAAATTTTTTTCACAGAATCGAAATTTACTGCCTCTTTGTATTTGCAGACTTTTGTGATTAATAATATTTTCTATGTTTACTATAAACAAAAATGAAAAAAAAATAAAAATGTCCCAATACAACATATGAAGTGAGAACATTTTAGAAGTCTTAAAGTGAAATCATCGATAATAATTGATTAAGACATAATCGATTATAAATTATAGAATGACTAGATTCCAGAGTAAATCAAGTCCACAAACAACAGGTGGCTAGGCAAGTCTGAAACGCAAAGGAATTGGGCCGTTTTGCTCTGGTACCATGAAATTTCGTTTGTAAGTCAAGTTGCACATCAAAAAGGATTGAAATATCTATATATATATATATACACACACACACACACACTTTTGGCACAACATGTCATGGTATGGTGTATTGATTGAGTGAACCTAAGCCATCACAAATATTTATATGCATATATATCGGAGTATCAATCAAGTTGACTAAACCATTTTATTCTTCTTGCAATTTTCATATTCCACATTTTAGTTATCCTTTCCAATTTCCAAAAGGTGATCATTCGAAATTTTTCATTCTCATGTTGTGTTTATTCACCAATCTTTTATTTAACTTTTTTCATTTTGCCTTTAGTAAATTGGTATTATTTTTTATTTTTTCATTTTTATGATTAAGACGGGGACTATTTATCTCATTTCAAACTTACTATAATTTGAGGAGTTCGAGCTCGAAACTTTAAATTTATTTTAGGAAACCCAAAACTTACTTTTTGGTGGATATTTTAGTAAGAAAAGCATGGGATGCTAATTAAAAGCTAAGTTCTTGTGAGCTAAAAGAAAGCGAAAGTGGCAGTGCAAGATTTTAGCATTAAAAAAAAAAATCAAAAGTCAAAAATAGAAACAGAGTAACCATAGGTGTTGAAGCTATTTCCCACCAAACTCTATCTCCATCTTCACGTTCTTTTACCCATTTTATAGTTCTCAGGATGTGTCATTTCAGTCGTATGATAACCAACTAATTCCTACCATTTATATTGGCAAAGACGAAGTAAATTTTTAGTGAAGATTATTTGTTTAGAAACTAAGATAATTAAGCTAAAATAGTACTAAGAATATAAAGAATTTTCTTTTTAATTTGAATTTTACTTTGATTTTTTAACTGTATCGTGTAAATAAAATTCTGTATCTAGATTCTTTATGTTAATATTTTGAATAATTGAAATTTGATTAATCTTTCCTCTAGTAGAAAACATCTAACTGTTATGATCACCTTTTTGCGAACCTGAACTGGTCGAGACAATGAACCCGCGTCACATTTGAGTTCCTTTGAATCAAAAACCCCCCAACTAGAGATGATTCATGAAGTCAAACAGTCAACTAAGAGCCTGTTTGGATGAGCTTTTTTCAAAAAAAAAACACTTATTTTTTAAAAAAAAAGCATTTTAGATAAAAAAAATTGTATTTAGATGGGCTTTTTTAAAAAAGCAAAAATCAAAAGGAAAAAAAAAATCTAAAAGGGCCTTTTTTTTTTTTATAGAAATTACCCTAAAGTAGCTTCAAATAAAAATACATTTTAAAACACTTTTAACTATTGTATATAAATACAAAACTATTTGATTTTTTTTAAAAAAACTCTACCATAAAAAATACTATTTGAGAAGCGTTTTTTTAAACCCATCCAAACAAGCCATAAATCAAGGTATATTGACATGGGATATGCATAGATTGGTGGATCTAATCAAATTTGTAAGAACGTGGAAATTTGGGATGCTTTTTGGTTTTTTTCTTTCGATAAATAAAATTTGAGATAAGTCAATTATAAAAACATTGAACTCTATAATTCTTTGGGATAATTATACCCATTATTATCACTTGAAATTGACCCCATTATTATCAAATTATATGGAATTGATAAAATGTTTATATTGCTCCCTAATTTTTTTTCTAACTTAAAATTAATAAAAAAAAATGTGATAAAATGAAATTACTGAAAATACCTTTATCATATTAATGGTAATTACCCTCCTCCAAACCACCTTCAAAACCCATAAATGAATAAAAAAAACAAAACACACACTACATAATTAATCACCCAAACTTTATCATATTTTAAAATTAGTCACATATTCCTTTTTTTTCCATAAAATAAGGATTTTCATTTAGGGTGAAAAATGGACGAAAAACAGTTGGAGGCAATAGAATTGCCACGACAGAGGTGTGCGGTGGTGGTGTCAATTCCGTTGCCTTCGGCCAGCATCCTTCAAGTTTCTTCGTACAAATAAAATCCTTACATCATGGACATGTCAAAATTTGCATTCAATTATGAGATTGAATAAATTTTGGATGGTTAACTTTATAATGTGTGTTACAAAAATTTTCTAGGTTTATAGGTTTTAAAAATATTACAAAAACACATTTTAGTAATTTAAATACTTACAACAAACACTTTGTATAAAACAAAACCTTACAAATACACTCAAAGGGCATTCAACACATAGAAAACTAAATGATTGAGGGCATATTTTCGAAGAAAATGTCAAAAATCCTAACGGCAGCTAACAACTCTAGCTTTTTGTTAAAAGACAACAAATATCAAACAGATATTGATAATTTCGACTAAATTTAGAGAACGTGTAAATAATTGTCCCTAATTCTTTTACAGCATAATACACACCCAAAAGTTCGGACCGGATCCCCTACCCCACAATAGTGCCCCATCTCCTGCCCCACACTCTGGATGTGCGACACGTGTAAGTTTTTAAGTTTTACTTACCAAATTAGATAACTGAAAAATATAATTAATTGGACAAAACATCTAATTTGGTAAGTAAAACTTAAAAACTTACACGTGTCGCACATCCAGAGTGTGGGGCAGGAGATGGGGCATTATTGTGGGGTAGGGGATCCGGTCCGCCAAAAGTTCCCATGTGTAGCTTTAGCGAAAAAAGGACTCAATTTTGGTAGAAATTCAAATAATAATCAAAAAGATTGGTTGAAAAACAAACCCATTTACTTAGTTTTACCAAGAATCTGTGAAGTGAGTTACAGCTGCTGTCAACCCAATGACCCATACATTACTCTCCGTTTATTCAAAGTGCCATCTTTCGGCTGACAGCCGATGCCACTGAAAAAGCAGTTTGTGTCCTCAGTCACTCCTTAGTCCTTCCACGTTTTTTAGAGTGAAATGGAGGGAAACTAATTGGCTTTTGCTTTTGTTTCACTCTCTCTCTCTCTCTCTGTCTATATATATATATATATATATATATGTGTGTGTGTGTGTTATATATATGTATCTTATGGCTTTTCTCTTTTATCTTTGGTGCCTTTTAAATTTTTGTACCGTACAAAGTTCAAAAGCCATGCTAAACATTGAGCTTAGAATGCTTTACAATTATGTCTTCATAATTGTCACGATTTGGATCCAGTCGCTTACCTTACCATACCTTCCTTTTGCTCTTAAATACTTGTGGTAACATTGTTAGTTACCGAAGAACGTAAAGATGTTATTAAGGATTACTTATATCAATGGCTTTGAAAACATAATTCCCCCCTGAAAATAACGAAATCAGATAATTACAATTTTCCTACACATTTTTACAATTAATTTGAAAATACAAGCTTTCAAATAGATAATTATAAACTTATTTATTTTTGGAGATGTTCGTGAAAATCTCTAAACTGCGATGTAATGCATTATTATTATTTTTTAGAAATTATTTCAATTTTTATTTTTATAATACTAAAATACATAATAATTAGTTTGGGGGTGTGAAAAAATAGTTTACTCTTCAAGGAATGAAAAGTCGCAAAAATAATGTGATAAGTAGTAAAAGGCAATAGTGGTTAAAAATAGAGCTGACAACAATTGAAAACACACACACACACACACACAAATTTTAAGTTTGGTGAAAAATTAATTGAAAAGAACAAAAAATGAAAAATTTCAATCTATACAGTTGGGTATTACTAGAATGATGTGTTCTGAGTTCTGACAAAAATTTTGTCACAAAACACCGTTGTGTTAAGTTCAATTAGATTGAAATACATTGAGAAATAAAAACTAGTGCAAAATACCTTGTGAAATGCGAAAATTACCAAATAATACCTTCGACTGATATTATACTTTACACGCGTCATTTCTGTATGTATGATAGTATTTTAGACGTGCAATGTTATCATTTTAAAATTGAGTTAAATTTATAAAACCCTTTGTGTTAATTATAATTAGTACAAAAAATCTTGTGTTATAAAACTAATCTAAAATTTCTCATATTTATAAAAATTGGCACCGCCCCTAAGTTTTTCTTTTTGAAAATTTGAATGGCACAAATCTTGTGTCTCACAAATTAATCGTAAATACGTGTGTAATTATGAAGGTTTTTTTTTTTTTTTTAAAATAAAAACCGGCACGTGCCTGCCGTAGGGTTTTCTGTGGGGACCCCACCCCTTTATAAATAATCCCAACAAAGTTACAAAGGAAAATTCGCAAAATACATAAGTAGCCGAATATGAAATCCTAAGTATCTAATAAGCTGTAAATAAGGAGTACTACTCCCTTTACAGAAGTTGTAAGTAAAATAAAGGCAAAAATTAGGAGTACTACTCCCTTTACAAAAGGCAAAAGAATTAGAAAACTCCTCCAAAAATAGGTGGGTGCCTAATCCAAAATATTTATCCGCCAAGAAACAATGGTAAACATTCTTTTGATCAATCTTGTAGCTCATATGCCAAATATTAAAGTAGCCATTTTTGCAGAAGTGAGAGGCCACATCAAAATAAATGATTCCAAACATCGAGCAACTAAAGGAATTAAACAGGTTACGAAAATTACAGAAAACCCCCTGGCAGATTTCAGCGTACACAATAAGTCCCTTGGAGATCACCAAAATAACCTGATCACAACGACGACCCCCAAGCTCGATTTGAGGTCTGTGTTTGGGAACAGACAGGAGCAGCAGCGATCCATTCCACAGCTGCGTCTGCACCAGCAGCACCGGACAACCAGCGTCCTGTTCTCCCCAAGAATATTACGACGCCACGCATACTTGCTCCGTTCCTTAGCAAAATGTCCAACAATGGTTGTAATCTCCAAAAAACACTTCCTTTGGCCGAAAAAAAGGCTGCAGCAGCGCTGTGTGTACACAGCTTGCCTTATAGACAGGTTTGAAAAATTACAGTTACCCCCCTGGCAGGTTTTCTGATCAAAATAATTCCCCCTACAGCAGGGGCTGCCCAAAAACCAAGACCACCACAAGGAAGCCTCAAGAGCAATAACCAAGCACACACAAACAAAAAACCAAACCCAACTCAGCCCCCAAGAGCAGTACAGTCACAAGCCAACCAACCGAACAAAAGCCAAAAATTAAACAAAGTCATAACAAAAACAAAATTAAGATTTTCTAAAGTTGGGAAAACCCCACCGGTCCATCTTTAGAAGGCCTTGGATTTTACCTTGGATATTGATAGCCTCCAAAACATTCGAACAAGTTGTCTCGCAAGCATAGTTAGCAAGGAAGTCGGCAACTTGGTTCCCTTCCCTAAAGATATGAGAAATTCGCACATTCAGCTTGGCCATGGTAAGCTGAATTTTGATCAAAAGATGTTGCACATCCCAAGGCCCCTTTCGAGCCTTAATCCAAGAGATCACCACTTGGGAGTCAAGTTCAAGCCAGACATTTTGAACCCGTTTGTCCAAGCAAATGTGAAGACCACGTTCGACAGCAGCTAACTCAGCATAGTTATTAGTTTGGCTGCCCAGATACGAGTAGAAAGCCCAGCAAACGTGACCTTTATGGTCCCGCAACACGCCTCCAGCTCCAGCTGGGCCCGGGTTCCCTTTAGCAGCCCCATCCGTATTCAATTTAAAGGATGTGACCTCGGGTTTTAGCCATCTAACAATACGAGCCGCCCGCATTGTATTTGATTTGAAAGTGAACCCCCAATTGTAGGCAAGTGATAGATAGCCTTTCCAATGCTTTGCCTCAAAGTTATTACAGTTATAAATGATGTAAAGCGAATTAAGAACTTTCCAAATAATTCGTGGAAAAATGAACTTTTTCTTTCTATGCTTCGCGTCATTCCGTGCCTCCCATATATGCCAAAAGGTAAGCATTGGGACGAGTGTGCAGACATGTCCAGCACTAACAGTATTGGGCCTCCAGTATTGAAGCATATGCGTAACAGAGGTAGTATTCGTGTACGGGACATTAAAGAGGTTCGCCAAGGTGCGCCATATAATGATGGCTTTGTTGCTGCGGAAAAAAAGATGTTCAAAGTCTTCTTGGTTCCCACAACATTGGCATTTGGATGCCATTTGAATCCCCTTCCGCTGCAAGCGACGATCCACTCCAAGCCATTCTCTCATTAAACGAAGAAGGAAAACAGAAATAGTTGGCCGAAGTTGCTTTGTCCATACAAACTGCACCGCTGTATTTATGGGTCTCGGCACCCTTATTTGCTGCCATGATGACTTGGTGGTGAAATCCCCCGTGATTGAGCCCTTCCAGTGAAGTTTGTCAGGGCTGCCGTGGTTAATAGGGACGTGAAGGATCCGTTGAACCAAAGCATCAGGGAGCACCTTGCTAAGAGCATCAGGATCCCACCTCCCTTCAATCCAAAAAGTGTGGACGGGATCAAGCCGACACACACTTCTATTAAGTGTCCGGGAGAGTGGTTGCTCGTCAAGCCATGCGTCATACCAAAAGGAACATTTCCCGTCACCAAGAATCCAGAAGAGGTAAGATTCCACGCGGTTTCGAACTTTAACCAAGCGCCGCCACACATGTGAGTCCGTTGAAGAAACAGGTGACTGGGACGGGTGGAACCATTTAACATACTTCTCCTTCATAAATTTGGCCCACAGGGAGTGTTGCAATCTGAGTTTCCACCAAAGCTTCCATGAGAAGGCCTCCACCACATCATCAAGTTTCCGAACACCCAATCCGCCTTCTTCCACTGGATAGCACAAATCAGCCCATGTAGCCCAATGGATTTTCCTCTGGGAACCGTAATCTCCCCAGAAGAATTTATTAAACATCTTATCCAACAGATGAATAACCGATTGAGGAGGTTTTAGCACTTGGAACAAAAAAAGCGGCATTGAGCTCAGGACACTCTTAATAAGAGTGAGCCGGCCACCATGAGCTAATGCTGTCTTCTCCCACCCCAGAAGTTTGGTTTTAACTTTATCAATCAGATCGGCATAGAGGGTCTCTTTCTTGTTACCCACGTACAGTGGAGCACCCAAATAAGTGATGGGGAGATTTGTGAGTTGGAAGCCAGTAGCGAGAGTCAAATATGTCCTTTGAAGACCGGTACAGTGTTTGCTAACAATGAGTTGACTCTTACTGTTGCTTATGAGTTGGCCAGAAACTGCCTCATAAGTGCGAAGCAAATCCATCAATTGGGAAATATTGTCTCCTTGAGCTTTTGCGAAAATAATAAGGTCATCAGCATACGCTAAATGGGAAAGCACCAATTTCGATTTATCGTCGAATCTGAGGGTAGGATCTTGATGGTATAAAACATCAAGTGATCTTGATAGCCACTCTGCTGCAAGAACGAAAAGTGCGGGAGATAAAGGGTCCCCTTGCCTCAATCCTCTTGTTGATTTGAAGAAACCCGTAGTAACTCCATTGATCAGAATAGAAAAATGGCAGTTAGCAATGCACCTTTTGACCATATAAATCCATTGTTCAGAAAATCCCATAGTTTGAAGTACTTGGATCAAGAAAGGCCACTGTAATCGATCATAAGCTTTTGCCATATCCAACTTCAGGATGAGCTTATCCCCTTTGCATCTAGAGTGAAGGGTGTGCACCATTTCCTGCGCCAAAAGGATGTTGTCCTGGATAGAGCGGCCCGGTACGAAACCACTTTGAGATTCTGAAATCAACTTAGGTAGTACGTGCCCAAGACGATTAGCAATGAGCTTTGTAATGATCTTGTTAGACACATTACAGAGACTAATAGGCCTGAAATCCGACCAAGTTGTAGGTGAGTCGGTTTTAGGAATCAAGACAAGTGTCGTCGCCTTAAAGGCCTTAGGCATATCTGTTCCAGCAAAGAATTCCAATATAGCCTCATACACGTCATTTTGGATGATGTGCCAGCAATGTTGATAAAAGAGAGATGTGAACCCATCGGGCCCGGCAACACTATCGGAACTGATACTGAAGACCACCTCTTTAACTTCCTCAATAGGAGGGACTTTGCATAAGGCTTCTGATTCTTCCGTAGTGACCATGTTGGGGATGCAAAGCATCTCCGTCGGAAGTAAATTCAGATCGTCCGCACTTAAAAGTCGATGAAAATAGCTAACTGCAGAATGTTTAATGTCCTCTGCTTCCATGAGAGTATGGTCCCCATCCTTAATGTAATGGATTGCCGACTTCTTCCGTTTCCTCTTTACAATGGCTTGGAAGAATTTTGTGTTCCGTTCACCCTCTGAGGCCCATCTACAGGCAGCTTTTTGTTTCCAGAAATCATGTTCCATGGATAGAGTTCTAGTAAGTTGTGCACTAGTTTTATTCCACTGCATCAGGTTAAATTCCGATGGATTGCTCTCAAAAGCCCGCTCCCACTGCTGCACTTCAGCCTCCTTTGCTGCCACGGCGTCACGGATATTTCCAAAAATGTTTTTATTCCACCATTTCAGCGCCATTTTCAGTCGGAATAGTTTTTGCTGAAGCTTCCGCATTCCTTTTGCAACCAGAGGTCGTGACCAATTAGATTCAACAAATTGCAAAAAATCATGGTGTTTACACCACATGTGTTGAAATCGAAAGGCAGAGGCCCCCCTGAACGCATTATTTTCCAAATGTACGAGGAGGGGAGCGTGGTCTGATTTGAATATTGTAAGGTGGTGGACTTTTGTAACTTGGAACAAATCAGACCAGCCATGGGAGACCAAAACACGATCAAGCCGCTGCCATTTTTTTTTTTTTGTCTGTCCATGTGAATTGGCTTCCCATGAATCCCAGGTCCTGAAGTTCACAGTCTTGTACCATGTCACTAAACTCCTCAATGGACCTTAATTTAGGGGCTTTGCATCCTTTTCTCTCAGAGACGTTCAGAACTGTATTAAAATCCCCTGCGAGCAGCCATGGTCCTGAGGTACACAAAGTTCTTAAGTCATCCCAAAGAACTCTCCTTTGGCACCTGGAGCATTTCGCATAGATGAAAGAACATTGGAAAGGCTGAGCAAAGAGTGGATTGGACACTTGAACATGCAAGTATTGCTCGTGATTCACAAGCAACTCAACCGACGTGTCGGAATCAGCAAAGCACCAAATATGGTTGGAAATATTAGAGAGGATCAAATCAAAAGAAAACCTTCGTTTCATAAAGGAAATATCCAAGGCAGTCATGGGTTCAAGAATCACCATCATATTCAATTTATTCTTCTTTCTAAGATTATATAAGTAATCTTGCGTTATTCTATCCGCAATACCGCGGATATTCCAAATCAAGATATTGAAATTCATAATTAACAAGATAGTTTTGGGACAACCTCTGTAGTAAATTTTACCCTACTCCGAGTTTGGCGTTTGTGATGCGATTGTAAATCCGCTTTCCTTAGCTTATTCTTGGTTGGATGTGCCTTAGTAACATTTTCAAGTGATGGGCTGTTACGAAGCACGGACTGATCTCTCGCATCTTGAAAGATGTCTATGTGGCCTTCAACCTCGGGGAAGTCATAGGAAACTGCTTGTGATGAATCTGAAAATTGTCCCATTTCTTGCGGCGATCCAAGCGATTTGTCAATATCTTGAGAGAACCCAACTGATTTGTCTTGATTAAGGAAGGGGACAGCTGCCGTTTCATTAAGATCACATCTCATCCCACTAGCCTGGGGGCTAGAGGCAGGCTGCTCAACTTGAGACGAAGTATCCAAGGCGTGCATCACAAGGGCATTAGCGTATCCTGGAGACAATTCTCTTTGGATCAGAGGTTGTTCGATGCAAAGACCAGCAAACTCCCCTTCCCGACCCGCCAGACGAGCGCACCCAGAGTGGCAAGAGTCGGTCGGGGGAACCAAGTTTCCAACCTCCGTGCTTGGTGAAAACCCGCCCAAGTCACGAGGCCCGAATACGGGAGTACCATCAGTAGGGCCATCAGAAGGTGGATTTTTATCTGCCCTTAATCCGTCATGGCTTGCATCGCTGGGCTGAATTCCTTCTGAAGGCTTTATGGGCGCTTCTTGGGCATTCAAAATGGGTATTGTAACGAGAACTGGGGCAGCAGCAGATTTCTTAAGCAAAGGGGTGTCGCGAAGCGGAGTAATGGCAGTCGCATCTTCCCCACAGGTGGGCGAAACATGGGGAATTAAGGACTGGGGAGCATCTGGAATCGGAGCAGGGGCAGGGGCTGGACAATTGAGGTGATGAGCACCGAGAGAAACAACAGCTAAATTATGTTTCTGAATAAGTAAATGGTCTGTAGGTTCTTCCATGAGTTCAAGCCTGTCGTCCTCAATTTGATTCTCCAATGCTACAAAGGAGTTGGAAAGGGCTGCGGCATCAATCGAAGGCTTGTGAAGACCAAACACATTGAGGTGTGGCAGCTCATCCATTTTACCCTTACCTCTGTCCAGTCGTTGTTTGCGAGGGTTCGATACGAGCCTCCATTCATGGGTAGCGTTCTCAGGGCCATTTTGTCGAACACGTGGGGGGTTGTCAGAGGCAGCTGCAGAAGCTGGAAATGGGACATTTTGTCGAACAGGAGGGGGGTCACTGGTTTCAGCTTGGCGGTCGCCCACTGGGGCATTTTGTCGAGCACCTGCTGGGCGGTCCTGAGGCTGACCACACTCCTGCTTGGAGTGAAACTCGTGACAAGAAAGACAATAAGGGGGAATCGGTCCATAGGCAACACGCTGAAGCACATCAAAATCACCATAATCGACAAGCAAGACGTTGTCCAAAGGCTGTAGGACATCCACTTCGACCAGAACGCGGGCGGTGCTGGGCCTTGTGCGATCCGACGTAGGCTCGTCCATCTTCAGCGGTGTACCCAGGAGCTCAGCTAACCCCCAAATGCAACGATCGTTAGCTAGGTGTGGCTTAAGTTTGGGGAACTCAACCCACACCGGTACGATTGACGCCTCAACTTGGGGATCAAAATCAGCAGTGTATTTTAGAAGACGCATCGTATAGCCATGAAAATCCAAGAACTTCTTCTTCCAAAGACGATTGTAGTCCTCAGGTTTGGATAACACGATTAAACAGTGCTTATCGTCAAGAATGCCAAACTGATAGATCCCATTTAACTTGAGATTATGGAATAAAATCCGGACAGTCCTCCAAGATGGTCCCCCACACGGAAATTTTCCCACAAGAGCGAACTGGTAGGGGCGCATCAAAACTTCACAGTCTGCAGGGGATAATTTGAGAGCCTTTAATCCATTCTTCCGTGTGGCAGTACCCATCGGGCCTAATGGATTATCAAAGTACTTTTTCTTTTCTCGTGATGAGACTTCAGAGAACAAACAAGCCGCTGGGTTCGTGACTTCAGCAAATGTCCGACGCGGTGGGAACGGCAGCGGCGGGCGTTTATCCGGCGGTATTTTGGCCGCCGGCGGTTGAACGGTGTTGGAGGTGGAATCGGCCATGAGCTTGAGTCCGTTCCTGCAGCTTCTTAGTTTGAGGCTGTAATTATGAAGGTTAGTGTTTGGGATTTGAAGAGTTTTTTTTTTTTTTTTCCCTCTGTCATTTTTTGGAGTGCACTTTTGTCCATTTCAAAAAGACAAAACATATTATTAATCTCCAACTTTTCAAAAGCGGTACAATTAAAAATTCGTATTCAAATTTTCAAAAAAAATAATCTAGGGGGTGATTTGCTAATTTTTAAAAAAATGAAGGGTTTTAAACTAATATTTTTAACATAAGATTTTTTGTACTAATTATAATTAATACATGAAATTTTGCAAATTTAACTATTAAAAAAAGCACAACATTATCATATTTAATCGAATAATTGAAAACACCTCGTCATTTTTACACAAATTGACAGTATTTTAGGAGCTCAAAACATAAAGACCTTCCAAAACCTTCAATTCATATTAAAACTAAATCAACAATCAATTAAAATTATAAATAAAAGTAAGATTTTTTTTTGGGGTAAGGATTAAAATATAACATGCGTTTGCCACAGTCCAAACAATCGAACTTGATTTTACAAAATAAAACTCGAATTTACAATCAAAATAATACGAATAACAGCTATTGACAGTGGTACTTTAAATTACTTTACTGGGTGTGCATTAATTCTAGGCGGTCCATCACCACACACTCATGGGCCGACCTAAACACCAAAGGTCGAACCCTCTGCCACGCGTCTGATGGTTATAGGCCGTCAAAAATTATTGTAAATCTCGGCAGTTAAAGTTGGCACGGAGGACCCCTTGATATTTTCAACAGATTTTTTCATCAAACCAGACAATAATAAAAAATTTACTAGTTGAGAAGGGTGCAAAAATCGAGGAAACTTATCCCCGGGGGCACCGCCCTGCCCCTGCGTGATTAATTAAAGACAAGGAATTATAAAAAAAATTATTGGTTAATTTAGTATTATCTGAAAACAATGTTTGCAATAATAATATAATATTTTCTTTATTTATCAACGTAACAAATCATCGGCATTACTGCTCAAGAAAAAATAGATTTTGTTTCTCATATTTTAAACAGAAGATCAGAAAAAATAGACATTATATTATATACATACACACACACACACACACATATTGTCTTAATGCAGTTGGTCATATTTAGTTTGATTTTTTGATGGAACTTTGAGGAGCTTAACATGCAGATGATTTCAAGGGGTTATAGGTACAGCCGAAAAGCTAATCGGTGAATTCTAGAAAAGTTTACCTGGGAATATTCTTTTTATGTATATAATGTAGAATTTATGAATGATAACGAGTTGGGGTATAACCTGAATCCTTGTTAGACTATGAAAGTATTTAGTTAAGTTTATAAGTTCTCAAAAATATTTACAGGATGATTGAGAGTTTACAAGCTTTTTCATAAGTATTTTATAATTTGTTAAGTAAAAGAGCTTATAATATCAAAAATTAAGTTGTTATACATTTATAAGCTAAAAAAGAAATAAGTTATCTCCAATCTTGTTTGAAACAACGTATAACATATCTAACGCTAAAAGATAAAATAATATAAATATTTTTATTTATATGATTTTTTTTTGTCCTCATTATACTTCAAAAACTTGTAAACTCTATTTTTTATCAAATAAAATTTATAAATTTCAAAAGTATTTTATAAAATACAATATCTTATTTTATCCATTAGATAAATTTTCCGCTGACATATATACAATAGTGAGGTTTAATACTATATATATATATATATAGCTTTTTCTTTTTTGTTAATAAAACATATATTTTTGCTAGATTTGGGAGATAACAAGGCGCATCCATTGGACACCTCGACCTTTTCATTTCTTAAAAATTATCGCCACCGTACTTTTCCAAACTTCTTAATGATAACAAAGTCATATGAAATTAAAATATCTATATATATATATATAGGTGAAAAATTCCAATAAACTAAGGTATTTCCCAATTCTGTAAAAAATTATCCAAGCCACTTGCATGTATATATAGAAATAAAATTAAAATAAAAAATCCGAGATCCCACTTTAAAAGACTCATTTATGTCAACCACAAACGGTCCGATTATTTATTTATTTATTTTATTTATTTCTTACTTATCCAGTCATAAAGTAGATACTTAAGAAAATATATATCTTCTAATATAATTAATTGAATTAAGTTATTCGGTATCAAATTTTATGTCACATGTGTATAAAATCCCATGGAGCCCTCATTTTATCACCCTTGTTTCCTCTATGCCTGGGACTGACCGTTTTCTCTGCCCCCATTCCGTTCTCTCTCTTCTTTCTATTTTACTCTTTCTTATTTTTTAATTTTCTGATTTCCAGTCCTTGGTACTCCCTTTAGGAGGATCCCTAAACAATTTTTGTACAGCTCTTTCAGGTAAAATTAAGTTCTTTTCTTTTTGTTTTTCTGTGTTTTTCTTTGCTCTCCTGTAGTTGTGAAGTAGGTGGTTAGGTGGTTAGGGTAGTTCTGAAAGAACCCTTTTTCATTTTTGTGAAATTTTAGTGATTTTTTTTAGTGGGTTTGATTATTTTGAAGATTTTGAACAGAGCTCAGATGTGTGTTTGATTTGATTTCTGGTTTTTGATCTTGGGTTTATTTTTAAAGATTTTCATGGGATAAAGTTTGAAGCTTTGAGTTTCTTGAGTTTAATTTTCCTCTCTGTTGTCTTTTTTTTCTTTGAGCTAAAATTTTTGAAAACTTGTTAAAAATTTTGGTACTGGGTTTATTAGTTCGTGTAATTCACAAGTTCTTAATAGATCTGGATAGGTAATTTAAATTTTCACTGTTTTTCTCCATATCTGAACAAAAAAAAAGTGTGTCTTTCCTGATATTTGCCAATTACCTTCTGAAATTTCAAGGAATTTTTTTTTCTCCATTCAAGGTTATGGTTAGCTACAAAACGAAAGTTTCGATTTTTCCAATAGATCTGTAGTTTTCTTCTCAAACTATTAAATATTAATATATCCAACAAATATATATATATATATATATATATATATATGTGTGTGTGTGTGTGTGTGTATATATTATATTCTGAAAGAACAAGTCCAAAATTTTCAGCTGACTCTTCTTATCTTCATCCCACGTTGACGGGGATCTCATGTTAAAACAAAAGTGAACAGACAAATTTTATTTTAGAGTATCTAATTAAAGTGGTATGTTTATATGTATACCTGTAGGTCACAGATCTGCAAGTTATCCTTTTTTTCTAAACAAGGTTTCACTTTTCTTGAAAATATTAGGTATTTGTTTATATAACCCAAGATCTTGAAGAGTTGGGAAATGAACCACTACGCGATTCAGCAAAACAGTTTTGCTGCCTGCGACGAGATGAGGGGCGGCGGCGCCGCGGCTTTCAGATCTGTGGAGATGAAGGAGACGGTGGTCTGCCCCAAGCCACGGCGTCTTGGCCTTCTCCACACCACCCCTAATGACCCTTCTTATGTCAGACCGTTGAGATGGCATGCCAGGTGAATTTTCTAATGTCCACCCTTCTTTTTTGTCTTATACATCTTTTTATTTGTGTGTGTGTGTGTGTTTCGTTTCAATCTATTGGGTTCTGATTTTAGATTTGGGTTTTTTGATCAACAGCCATCACCAAGAGGTTTTCGAATCGAAAGCTGGAAATGAGCTCCTGGATATCATCCTGGCTAAGGTTTGTGTTTCCTATGTTCTTTAAGAAGAATCTTAATCTTGTTGTGATTTGATTTCTTGATTATGGATCATATGGATTTCACAGTATGTCTAAGTAATCTTATTGCTAGTTTGTGGACAACGTTTTATCATCAAAAATATCGAATTTTTTGGTCCCACCTGCCCTGAAAAAGCCCCATCACAACTTTGTTTGTGGCCTTAATCAAAAGACCCCATCTTTATTTGGTGCAACATAGTATGTATTTCTTGACTTGATCCGATGAAAAATTGTGTTTTCGAAATTACAGGGTTGTAGTGGTGGTGCTGATCAATTCGCCGCACCGGCAGCCTCGTCGCCCCCTTTTTTTTGCGGGTCCCCGCCGAGCAGAGTATCTAACCCACTAATTCAAGACGAACGGTTCGGGGATGAGCAGTGCACCCCGGTGTCACCACGGGCAATCCCCACCCCCTCCGGCCAACTGCCCCAATCTCCCACCTCCACCCGCAAGGGTGTGTGCATGAGGGCTAATTTCGGCAACAACCCGGCGGTGAGGATTGAGGGCTTCGATTGCCTCGACAGGGACCGGCGCAACTGCAGCATCCCCGCCCTTGCCTAGTAGACTCACACAACCAAGAAGAGTTCAGAACAAGACAACTCTTAAGTTAAGATCATTGATCGTATTGATCATTTTGTCTAGTGTGTGTATATACATATGAAAATGTTTCCGAAGTCTGTAAAAAAATGGAAATGCGTCGGGTCTGTAAGTATTGAGTTGAAGTTAGCTAAAATTGATTAAGAAATAATTTTTATGGTTTGGTTAGGGAGAGGTCGAAGGTCAAACCCCTCTTTGTAATGGTGTAAGTAAAGAGATGAGAGGAGGGGAGGGCCTTTTTGGTAATTTATGTCAATTTTCGGGTCAGTTTTGAGATTTTACTAGCCGGCTCGGGGAGGAGAGAATTTGTAAAAGAAATATCTATGTCTCTCCCTCGCTCTCTCGCTCTCTCTCTCTCTCTATATATATATAGATATTGTTGGCGTAGAGTCATCATGTTTTTGTAGTCAATTTCAACTTTGTAAATGATGAAATATTATAAGATTTCTACATTTCTATTAACGATTTTATTTATTTTTCTTTTTGGCCTTTTTGTATATTGTAATTTTTATGCAATGATTTTTGTTGGTTGTGCGTGTCACACGTTGGTGGGTTTAAATGATGGTGCTTTGCTTGGTTGCCACGCGATGGCATGAAAAGGGTTTGGCCCCCAACATCTATTCGTCATGATATTGTTTGATATGGCGATGGATTGGTCCTAAGACAAATAAGGTGACGTTAATTTGTTTTTCACGAAATTAATCATAAGATTGATATTATTGACATCTTTTAAGTCATATTTATTTCATTTACCCACACTCTTTTAAGAGCTTACAGTTAAAATAAAATCCTAAATCTTATAAGTTTTTCGTCGTAACAAATTTCGGCATCAATAGTTTTTTACGTTTCTAAGACATTACTGTAATTTTCAATGTGATTATGAATTTCAGAATGTGAAAATATAGGAGCTAAATAAGCTATATTAAAAGCCATTTGTTTTGAAGGTCGGGTTCGGTTGTAATAGAACTAATCACGTGAGGAGTGTATTGCAAATTTATAATTGTTATGTGATTGGTGTGTATTTAAAAAATAAACATTTACTACGTAATTTGTTGGGTGCGGCTAAATTAGATTCGAATAGGAATTGTCTGGTGGGTTTGCATTATTCTAGGTTTTGGTTTTTAGGTTAGTTTCTGATTTAATGAAAAATTAATTGCATTGGAAAGGTGGGCTGGCCGTTCATTTCTCAAATTAAGTTGATCATAATAGAGCACAGGGAAATGGCAAGTATGCTGCTTTGGTCAGTAAAATCATGCATTTATTCATCCTGTTTTATTTTTTACTGAAAATGCTTGGTTATGATTTCCTCAATAGTTTCAGTAACTTCTATACTAAAATTAGACTATTTAATACTCCCTCCGTCCCATAATAGTTGTAGTTTTAGAAATCTTTCTTTGTCTCATAATATATGTCGTTCTCACATATCAAGAAGGAATCTATTAATTTTTTTTCCTAATATACCCTTAGACTTTAATTAATATTTTATGCAAATTCCGAAAAAAATATCAGCAATTTATTAATTGTGGGTGGCTCAATTCCTAAAAAAGTCTCCCAACAACACTAATTGACCTATATTAATTGTTTTTTTTATCCCAACAAAATTAATTATTCTTTCAATCGTCCATATTACTAATTGTTGTTTTTATCCCAACAACGCTAATTAGTCTTTCAATCTTTCATATTAATGATTATTTTATTATGAAAAAAATCATTCTTCCTCTTCATATGGAGGAAGTTGAGGAGAGAGAGATTAATGGCAGATGAGAGATAATTAGTAACGTAATTTATTAAAAAGTTAGTTTAATCAAAATAATTTATATTTAATGTTTTTAATCTATTTTCCTTAATTCTTGTGCATAACATTAAAAAGATAACTCTTATGGGATGAGGGGAGTATACAGTAATAATAGATACATGGACTACTAACTACGTAACAGACGAATGTTTTTATTTCATTAAGTGCTCTGCGGGTTGGGGGTACATTTAGCTCAATGTAGGGACACTTATGCCTAAATAATAATAATAATAATAATAATAATAATAATAATGATATTAATAATATTTAAATTTACAAAATCCCATGTGTTAATCCGAATTAGCACAAAAAATACTAAGTTAAAAAAATTAGTCTAAAATTCCTCATATTATTAAAAATTAGCACACCATTCCCTAAATTCATTTTTTGAAAATTTGAATACGAATTTTAAATTTGATCCATTTTTAAAAAAATTGGAGAATAATAATACGTTTTCTTTTTGGAAGAGAAAAAAGCCTGGCCCAAAAAATGAAAGAGAGAGAGAAAAAAAACCCAAATCATAACCTTCAAAATTTCATGCACATTTACAATCGAGTTGTGAGACACGGGAGTTGTGGGAAATGAGGATTGGTGTGTTAGTTTTTTAAAACATCAGGGGTTTTAAACTAATTTTTTTAACACATGATTTTTTGTGCTAATCGGAATTAATATAGGGGGTTTTATAAATTTAACTCAAGGTTAAAAGTGTAAGTTTACAAGTCTAAAACATTATCATACATGCAAAAATAGCGTGTGTAAAGTATACTATCAATCGATGGTCTCCACAGGTGGTTTTCACATTTCATAGGGTTTTTTGTACTAATTTTTATTTTATGGAATTTTTTGATTTAATTAGACTTAACATATGAATAGGAGTGTTCCACAACAAAAAACCTTAATAATATATACTATTATATAAAGGGAGATGACCATTGAATAATTATATACCTTGGTCTTGGTCTGTCAATGCCTCTTCTATTATTTCTTTCTCCTCCAATTAAACGTTACTTTTATTTTTATTTTTCTTTCTTAATATATTGTCTTTCTTTTCTCTCATATCACCCTATTTAATATATATATATATATATATATATATATATTTCACTTCTCATATTCAATCATTTTTCTAATCATATAATTTTATTTTAAATAAATTATTTTACTTTTCACTAATTATAAATTTAATAAATACTAAAAAGTATTCATATACAAAATTCAA
This sequence comes from Petrea volubilis, assembly GCA_026212405.1. Classification (NCBI taxonomy): domain Eukaryota; kingdom Viridiplantae; phylum Streptophyta; class Magnoliopsida; order Lamiales; family Verbenaceae; genus Petrea; species Petrea volubilis. Next base: position 3,700,398 of record CM047873.1, on the reverse strand, counting down.
AATATTTATAACATAATTTATTAAAATTTAAATACATAATATATATTTTTTTACTTTACACACACATCGAATCTGCACAAATAACTAGTAATAATAATAAGTTTTTATGAGTTTTCTGAGTACGTCTCCCCTTGAAGATTGGGCTTCATTGGGCCGAGATGGCCCAACATAACTCTTCATTGGATAATATAGTATAACTAATTTAAGAAGGTGAATTAATACATGGTTTATCCTCTTTATGAAAATAGAAAAAGAACAGGAAAGAGAAAGTAGATTCGATTTTGATAAAAAAAAGAGTCCATAAAAGTAAATGAATTTGTCATGTAAATCGTGAAAAAAAGAAAAAGTGTTACTGTCAATATTCCAAGTGAAAATCGAGTTTCGAAAAACAAACAAAGTCAAAACTCTGAATTTTGAAAAAGAATTGAAAACTTTACCTTTATATCCATTTTTTACTTTTTTCCGCAAAAGTTATATTATTCGCTAACAAAATGAAAGATTGTTTCTAAAGCCATAAAATAAGCTTTTATCTCTAAAGACTTCATGAAACTAATTTCAATTCAAAAAAAAAAATCCATGCACCAACCTTTTTTTTAAATCTTTTATTTCTAAAGCCCCAAAATTAATATTTGGAGTAAATCAAATGTTTCATTTATTTTATTGTAAATAATACTTCAATTAATGATTTTTTTTTGAATTACTTAGATTTTTGAAAAAACTCAAGTTTAATCGAGTCAGGCTTCCGCTTTATGAAATTAGGCTAGTCGAGTTCAAACTACTCAAGTTCAATCTAATTGGGTCTGGCTAAATTGAGCTAGAATTTTTATCGAATTGAGCTTGAGCTTTACGAAATTAGGTTGGCTTAGTTTTAACCCAATATATATACTTAAAGGTCGAGTTTAAAATTTTTGCCCAAACTCGACTAACTCGCAATCCGACGTACGACTTATACTTTTAACATGAACTCATAGTTTATCTTTCGTAACCAAATTCACAAAGTCCCACACACGACTACTTTAATTATGAAGTCATAGTTTTCAAGTTTCGTTATTGCAGTTCATTGAATGTGGCAACGAAAGTGGTGTTTGTAATATAGATACTAGATTTGTAGTCCAAGAACCTCGTATACGTATATTAGTATATTATTATATACTCCGGCATACGGCATACTCCCCAAGAAAGACCGCCATTGTGCCGGTCACGTGGCAGTCGAAACTTGTACCGTGACCTCGTCACCACGCACACCAAGTTCCAAAAAGTTTAACTAACGCTTATTTTCACCGCTATACACACACACACACACACACACCAAACTGCAAATCGTTCAAAATATTACCACATCATATGAATAACATTACAAGAAAAAATGAAGAAGCAAAAGGGTAGTCCGAGGAAAGCGGCGCCGTCGACGGCTAGGACCACCACCACGAAGGTGGCGAAGAAAAAGGCGAAAGCTGCGGCGGTGGCGGTGAAGGCGAAAGAAGCGGTGGAGGAGCAGAAGGAGGAGGAGGAAAGCGGTCCGGTGGCGGCGGAGGAGGTGGTGGAGGAGTGGGGTTGTTTGTGGAGTGATGTGGCGGTGGACGAGGAAATGTGGTGGGCGACGAGGTGGATACCGTTTTGGGAGATGGAGGCTACGGGTGATGCTTATGATGCTCTGTACGGTGATGTTTTGTGGGATTATGATATTTGGGACTTGAAAGCAAATATCAATCCCTGAGAAATATACGCACACTGCTTTGTGGCAAATTTTTATTCGTATTGGATTCGGCCGTACGATGACTAATTATGTGGCAAGTATTTTACACTTGTTATGTAATTAGTGTATAATCTATAGAGATTTACCAATCAAATTGTTACATGATTGGTTAGGTGTAGACAAATCGACTTTGGGCAAAAGTTTTCCCTATTTTGCTTAGGGAGCTTTTGTTTTGATATAAAGAGAATTATAAGTTGTTTCTTAACTTTTGTTTTCTTGAATTATATATTAAATACAGTTTTGAATTATAACGATTTCTTGCAATTGTCTGCAATTATTTAATGACGACGAGGTAAAGATGTAGACCTTAAATAATTTGAGTTTGCTGCTAAGTATTGTGATTTTGACACATTTACTAAACAACATTAATAGTACTGTAGATTTTAAGTCGGATTGTCTTATGTTCATAGCCCTCGGGCAGTCATGATATGTACGTAATAGCTCTTGGCAATGGGAAGCCAGAATCCTACCTTCTAATAGTTATGCATTACAAATAATGCAAATAATTAAATCAAAAAACTACTTAGAACTATACAAAGAATTAGAGCGTCATCAAGAATAATTTTAAAATAATGTACACTCCTTGAATTATATATAGTTTCTTCACTAATTGTTGAATATTTATTGTCAGCACTGCTGATTTAGAGGGTTATAATTTGATGAGGTTTAATTGCCTGATCATGGCACATGTAGACCGTAGCCATCTTACTTCAACCACCATTTAGGGGTATATTTTTGCATTGTCAAATATATAAAAGAAATATAATTATGTTTCTGCTCTCAGTTATAGTTTTGAAAATTTTTAACCCGAACCTGATTTAATCGAACCTAACAAATCATATGGCAAGTGTATTGTACTTTCCAAGTTTTTGGTCACTCTCCCTAAATTACTCACCATTCATAGGGCAAGTGTAAAATACTCACCACATGATTAACACTGGTTCGGCCAAGTCGGGTCTGAGCTAGAATTTTCCTTTAGTTTTTGACTTAATTTGGTAAGCATTTCAATAATTTTTGTGCCTTGTGCTTTTACAAGAATTGAACACAGACGAGAAGTTTTAATTAGGGAATTATAACGTTCTGTAGATTGAATCAGTATTTACCACGGTTAAGTAATTAATTATAAATTGAATACATACAAAAAGTTTTAAGCGAATTATAATGTTCGGTAGGTTGAATCAATATTTGTCTCATATTAAGTAATTAATTATTGTACATTTATAATGTAATCGGCATATATTTTAATGAAACTGATAAAACACATGATACATATGATAAGTATAATAAACATTTTATATATGATTGCTTAAGTCAGATCTAACCGAATTTGGACTAAAATTTTACTAAAATCAAGTAAACTTGAAAAGAGGTAGGTTTAATTGTTCTCCTTAATTCCCAAAAATTAATGTATCTGCACGAGAGGGGGCGGGGGGGGGGGGGTGGGGAAGAAAAGAAAGGGTTTCATAGTCGAAGATAGGGGAAAACATCGCCATTATTTCTTTCTATTTACTCGTTTTTCAGGGATAAATACTACATAAATGAAATGAAATTAAATAGTGGATTAGTTTCTAATTAAAGGTTCGATTTTGGCTCCAAAATTTATTGATTTGACCATATTAAAATCCTCAGCGGAGTTTTTATTCAAAATTAATAATTCTTTTGTTTGTGCTAAATTCAGCCACAAAAATTGAGTAGATTATTTATTTAACAGAATGATATTAGAAAACCCACAAAACCTCGAATGTTTGTCATAATAATGCTCCTTGTTAAGTGTAAAATGAATTATTATGCATTGATTCGACTTAATTAAATTTGATTAGACCAAGAAAATTTAATTTTACCACACTCTCTGTGGCGTAATTCGTGTACAAATCCATAGTAAAATTTTAACGCGCTCAAAAAAAATAAAAATTAAAATTTTAACGTTAATTTTATTTTATAATTTCCCCCAATCGCGCGTCAATGGGGTGAGAAACAAACACAAGTCAAAGGACACAGCGTACCCAGCTGGCGGCTGGCCAATTGATTTTCCTAACGCGTGTAGGACACTAATCTAAACACGCGTGAGCTTCATATTTCCGACATCCTCAAAAGACTTTAACAGCGCCTTTTTATATAATTCTTTTCCCACTCTTTGCTAGTCTTTTAGAGCTCCACAGTGTAGCACAGCATAAACCTCACACACACTGCTCTGCTCTGCTCTCTGCTCTCTCTCTCTCTCTCTCTCTCTCTCTCTCTCTCACACACACACACACACACAGGGTGAGATAGGCAAAGAAGGGTAGAGATGGCGGAAGGAAAAGGGTCATCGCTTGTTCATCTTCTTGTCATAGTTCTGAGCTTAACGGCATTTGGATTTGCAATTGCTGCTGAACGACGCCGTAGCGTGGTAAATTTCTCTTTCCTCTTCTCCCTTTCTCATTTTCCAGATTGTTGCTGGGCTTTTGTAGATCATGGTGAAATTTTACTGTTTCTTGCTCTGATTTTTGTTTATTTTTATTTAATCTTACTTTGTGTTTTGTTTATTGCTTTTAGATTTTAGCATTTTCCAAGAATTGGAATGTCTGTGGGTTTTGCTTGCGTCGTCTGAGGAAATTGTAGAGTTTTGCTATTTTTTTTGTGGTTAATTGTTACATAAGTGCACTTGAAGTTTATATTTCTTTTCGGGTTTTTATGTCTACTTGAATTGCGTTGGCGCTGATTATATATAATGCTCCTGACTGGTAATAGCATAAAGGGTTTTATATTAGTAGGTGGATGAACTTGTTTCTGAATGTAAAATTATGATTTGTCTTGCGTTATTGTTTCTTGCTCTTTGGTATGGCCCTCATTGGCTTGCCGAGAACTAATCTAACCGCTGTTGATTTATGATTGAGTGAAAAAAAAGAGGAAGACAAATTGTCCATCGATATGCCAATTCGTCATTGTACTGGTAGAATGCTTTATTATAATCTACTGAGATTTACATTAGACCGAGTTCGGCTTGCACATTTTTGGAAATGATGTCTGTCTGTGTTAATGTAAAAGTTCACAGAAGATGATATATAGTTATCCATCTTTGAAAGGTGAAACACCTGTTGACGTTTTTGCAATTTGAACAAATTCGACTTGCTAAATTGAGATTTTTGAGGAACATTGCTTGAACTTGCAATGTATAGCAGTGCCTCTAATAGACTAACAAAATAAAGAAAGATCTCTGAGTTCATACTCAGTTGTATTTTGGTTCTGCTAATGATTTTAGTTCCATACCTGAGATCTACGATCATTTTCTTTTACTCGAATCATTTTCTTGAAATTCTCCTGGATGTATCTAGTTGTTGTTTTTGTTTTGTTAATTGAACGTTACTTGATAAGCTAAATTTTATTTTGGTACTTCAAAATTCTATTTTAAGAATACATTTTTCTTGTAGTTCCCAACGAATACGGTGCAAGAGCTAAGCTCCCCCTGTTGTTTTTGTTTTGTTAATTGAGCATTACTTGATAAGTTAAAGTTTATTTTAGTACTTTAAAATTCTTTTTTAAGAATACATTTTTCTTGTAGTTCCCAACGAATACAGTGCAAGAGCTAAGCTCCCCCTGTGTCACCAAAGATGTTGGTGAAAAGTAAATACCGAAAGTTTGGACAAACCTTGGCGACATGAGATTATAACTTTGTTGTACTTGAAAAAAAATTGTAAAATAGCTGAAAAGTCCTCTTTTTAGTGCTTCACAAAAGACTTAAAAAACACCTTGTGTAGTTCATTTTCTATAATAATCTTATGAATATAACTCTTATTTGCATGTTTCTGATTTCAATTCATTGCATGGTAGGGTGTTCTACATAAAGTTGAAGCCACTAATCAAACATACTGCGTTTACCACTCGGATGTGGCTACTGGTTATGGAGTGGGTGCTTTCTTGTTTCTTCTTTCAAGTGAGTCTCTGCTCATGGGTGTCACAAAGTTCATGTGTTTCGGAAGGCCTTTAACACCCGGAGGAAACCGTGCGTGGACCATAATATATTTTCTATCTTCATGGTAAGAAAAAATTTGTAAACAATGATATATGCAAGACATAGTAAGCTGTACCATGTGGATGTCTTAACGATCGAACAAAAAATCAATACAGGATAACCTTCGTGGTGGCGGAAGCATGTCTGATTGCTGGTGCAAAGAAGAATGCATATCACACCATATATAGGAACATGATTTACGCAGACAATTTTTCTTGCGAGTCGTTAAGGAAAGGTGTATTCATTGCGGGAGCTGTCTTTGTGGTTGCTACGATGATTCTCAATGTTTACTACTATGTGTACTTCACTAGAGCTACCACTCAGCCTGCTGGTAAAGCGAATCGCACTGGTTCGACAGTTGGCATGACGGGGCGTGTATAGATTAAGGCTGGTAAGAATATTTAGTTTATAAAGAGGTTTTCATTCTTATATATATATGTATGGTGTTTAGTCTTGTTAATGATGTGTTGAAGTCAAAATCAGATCAAGTAAAACCTGTTTTGGCTTGTTTGGTGTTTTGGCATGATCAGGCCACGTTTGGGACTAAAACAGCTTACAGTTTAGTTGAGCTATGTCATTCCATTTTTTCATAGTTCACTTGCTGCTTTGATTTTGCTGTACGAGGATTCTGTAACCTTGATTGTCTCTGGGCTTTTCAGTTATTGATATGAGTCATATTAAAAGTTCAAATCTCTTTAAATTTAAATGAGTAACGTGTAACAAAAATAAATATCTTAACAGTTAACAATAAATGTAACACGTGTGATGTGTTTCCCCAGGTTCTTCAAACCCATTTACTGAGTTCCATTGACATTCCAGATTTAAACTGGCACAGAAAGACAGGGAAAAAAAAAAAGAAAAAAAAAACCCTTACTTTTGGCTTTTATCCACGTGATAAAGTAAATGAATTGTCACAAATTCAAAGCCATATTTCACTAAAAGAAACAACAGGGATTTGGGGGAAATTTTTGCTGAAAATTTAAAAAAATTGTTTTTAAAATTTATAGTGGAATTTTGACGGAATTTTTTGCCAAAAATTGAAAAATAAATAAAAAAGATCTTAATTTTTTAAATTTCAGTAAAAAATTTCGTCCAAAATTTTAAAAATATTAAAATTTCAAATTTCAATGAAACTTTGGTGGGAATTTTCTATAGAAAATTTGAAAAAAAATTATATTTTCAATTTTTGAAGGAATTTTTCGTTGAAAATTAGAAAATAAATAAAAAATCTTTTTTAAAAAAGAAGAAATATGACTAAAAAGTGATGATAATCCAATGACGAGAGACTTATTTGCCAACTAAAAAGGTGAGGGTTCGACTTTGGCACGAGTGGGTTACAAATATGTACATGCGTGAGGGAGTGGTAGAGGTCCTTGGTTCGATTTTTAGGTTGGGCAACTGGAACTTTATTTTAATAAAAAATAATAAAATTTCGATGGATAATTCCGTCAAAAATTGATTTTAATATAATAAAAAATAAAGGAATTTTGGCGGATAAATTTTGCTGAAAATTCATAAAATTTCGGTGGAATTTTGGTTGATAATTTTGTCAGAAATTGATTTAATTTTTTTAAAAATATCCGCCGAAACTGAAAAACGACGAAGGATTCTTTTGTAATGCACATGTTGAAATCGAATATTTGATTAATGCACATGTATTTGTTTTTTTGTAACTAAAATTAGCTAAGTGTTTGCTTTTTTAATACTTGAATCTGTATAAAATGAAGCATAACACTCCACCACTAGTTTGTGGCACAGAATATATGGATTTCGCAACTAATGGACAAGGACTAGTCGTCACCAACATCTTAATTAACCATCATTCGTAGTGGGCTTGCCAATTTGCTTCTCATGTGACATTGTCCACTATTTAATTTGTTTTATGTCAATAACATCAATGTAATTGCATTTAAACTTAGGAGGTTTTTCTGAATTCTTGTTTTGTTAAATGCAATATTAATGTTAATTAGTATCGCATAGCAAAACACCTTACCACCTTTTCTTCCCCACCACCCTCCCAAGCATTCAAAAATCCTATCATTTTCATGTATATCCTTATCTTTATCAACTTCACTCTATTCTTCTTTGGCACTTTAAATAGCAATTATTTGTATAGTTTGGTGAGCCCCAATTGCTCTAGGCCCCCCACATGCCTTATACCGCATAATTACAAAGCGTCTATCATTTATGTCTCTATTCTATTTATTATGTGACCCAAGTCGGCATCAGGTTCAACTGTACCAGTATTAATGACATGATAAGTGAAATACACCAATTGTATAGTAGGTTGCGTGTGGCTAAACTTGTTCCGATTAGAAATTTATGTCTTGTTAGTGTGTGTGTGTGTATATATATATATTCAATGTGAGGTTAATTACCCTATATGTAAAATTGGTGGTAAACTAATTATTCTATTACTCTCTCTCTCTCTCTCTCTCTCTCTCTTATTGTGCAAATATGTAGCATCAACATGGTTTTGATCAAGACAGAAAAATATGTAGCATTTGTCCCTTCACCAAATGAAGAAGATTGTGCTGCAGCAATATAATGATGATGTAGAGATATGGGGATATGGGGAGAGAGAAGTTTGAATGGGGCAAAGGATAAAATGGCAAAAAGGGAATGAATCTAATTACAAAACTATAAAATAGAATTGAGTAAAAGACAGGCTTGAGATTTAATGTGCTGTAACAAAAAGGCAAAACCTACTGTAAAAGACACAAACAAAAGAAACAAATCCAAGGCATAAAAGGCCTAAAAGCCTCTCAGCTTTATTGTCTCCAAAAGATCGTATCATTTCTAGACTGGCAGAAAAAAATTTAAATAATCTTTTTTTATATATATATTATATTATTATATTGAAAAAAAAAATCCTTTTTTTTTTTGAATAATCGAAAGAGAAAATTTGGAGCCCGTTTTGGGACAAAAGCCAAGGGTTCACTATCTTGGTTGGGGGATAATTTTTTATATCGTTGGAGAGTTCAAACTCTAACGAACAAGTTGATTGCTCCCTATACATTTGCACTTGAATTTTATTTACCCCTCATTAAAATGATACGTAACTGCGAGTTGCGTATTGGGTGTTTTTCACATGGATTTGAGATGCAATTCGCATGATTTTGATAAGTTCAAGATATAAAACCTATAAATGAAGTCAATCTCAAAAAACAAGTAGTTGTGGTATTGAATTATAGATAATGATGCCCAATAGTAGTTTTTGTGGTGTAAATTGAAATTACTTCATGAAAAATGATGGAATAACAAAATTGATTAAGGTATTTTGTCGGGTTTAACGATGCACATCTCTTGGTGGCCGGATTGACTACTATGATTATAAGAAAATTATTTTTTGGACATATCTATTAATATTTATAAGAAGATGCTCAACCTCGAGGAGTTATTTATAATTTTCAAAATAAGAACTTATTTGTAATTATAATATATCTTAATGGCTATAGACATAATTTACCATAATTATTAATACACCTTATTTTCCTAGCTGTGAAGTACAAATCCAAATTTTTTCTTTCTTTTTTTTATTTTTTTTTATTGAAAAGTGTTTCTTTTTTCTTTTTTTCTGTTTTTCTCATTTCTTATGCTATTTTAACCGGCAAATTGAAATTGAAAATAAGGAGAAATAATAAATGTCCACCTACTTCCAATTAAAGCCATTAAACAATTTATTAATTGTGTCTTTATTGTTGTTCGTGACATTTTGGAGAATATCACGATCGTAATAAATTTGAGAAGGGTATGTCTTTCTGGCAATGATAGATAATTCATTCCATGCGGTTAAAGTAAAAAATTAAAGGCTTAATTGCACTTTTGATCCTATAAGTGAGACCTCCTTTTTAAATTTCGTCCTGTAAGTTTGATGGTTGCATATTTAGTCCTATATATTAGTTCAATTTGCCACATATGGTTCTGAATTGACACATTTGGTCCTAAATTTTCAAATGTAGTCCTATCCTATTTAGGACCAAATAAGTCAATTCAGGACCAAATATGTCAAATTGAACCAACATATAGGACCAAATGTGTTGATTTAGGCCCAAATGTATCAAATTGAACCAACATACAGGACTAAATGTGCAACCAAGAAACTTATAGAACGAAATTTGAAAAGAGAATTTCACTTATAGGATCAAAAGTGCAATTAAGTCAAAATTAAATAATCGAAATCCAGCCTCGGTACGGTGCATAACTATTAGAATAGTTGAATTAAAAATGTCTATAACTTCTAAAACTAAATTTGTATATATTAATGTTTGAATGATACTTAGTCGAATTGGAATGTGAAAATAGTATAATGAGATATAGTAATAATACAGAATCTACCCTACTTTTAAAATCATATAAAAATATTATAGATCTAGGATTAACTCAATTCTAAAAATGGGTTCATTAAGCAAGAATTGTCCGAGCCATTATTAAGAAAATCACGTGTTAATATTTTGCTGATGTGGGATAATTAACAAATAACATTGTTTATTAGAACCGAAATGTAGTTTCAATAAGACGGCCCAACATGTTAGAGTTGTTTATACCCCACCTAAAAAAATTATTGACAATAATGGCGATAATCTTGTACGTTTCCGATGAAGATTTATACTATTGGGGTCAAATTCATTAGCATAACATGTATTGGGTAGAGTTTTGAAAAATGCCACCAACATATTCAACACCTGTTTTTGCTTGACATGCATTATTCCCACATTATTTTCATTCACTGTCGAGCTTTTGGGGTTTGATTGAAACATATTTAAATAATTTGTTCAAAGTCCATAGATCCCACTTTAAATTATTTTTAGACGATAATCTTGATATTTATAATTTTAGAGTTTGAATATGATAACAACAAATCCAACTAATGATCTTATTTCTTCAAAAGAAACCTCCTTTAATTTGTAGTACCATCATACAAATATCCAATTTTTCATAAACAAGTAGTAGTGTAATTATCTCAAACTAGAAAGTTTTTTTCCACAATATATTTATTAAATAATATTCATTATTCTGGTTTAGGTTTCGCGGAAAATATTAGCTTATAAATGCGAAAAAGTACCTAATTAATATGTCCACTCAACAAGAATGCATCCGACAAATCAATCCATTTGTAAGTTTAGTATTTGTGACGGATTTTGTTTATAATAAATTCATTGATAAATGTCTTGTCGTTGAACGTTTTGTAGTTCTGTTCACATTGAATTTTGTTACTAATCTATCATAAATATTTTAAATCTATAACAAAATTGTTCCATTATAAAATTTTCATTGGTGGAGGTGTTTTAATGTAGTAATTGCTCCATATAAACAAGTTGATGATACGAGACAGTTGGAATTTCAAAATTCAAAGTAGTTCACAAGATCACTAGAGCATCAAAGTTGCAAAGCAAGTTTGTACAATCCCAACACTCATGTCAAAATACACACATATATATAGTATTTGTTTATTTATTTATTTACTTAGCGGACAAATATACGTGAATACTCTCTATAATTTGTATATTTTTATTTGAAATTGTACATTGTTACGTATGGTGGTAATTAGAGAACAAAATTATCTCTTAACACCATAGCGAGATTCCCGGTCAGCCAACCTACTCTCGTGTTTTTTGCAAATCTATGTTTCATTGTTAATTTAAATAAATTCCTACCTGTGTTCAATTAATAATTTCTTAATTCTCTTTTAACGATTTCTACCAAATTAAGCTTCAATTCTCAGTCAACTTTGCTAGAATTAGGGAAGTTGAATCTAACTGCTCTTGTCACATTCTCTTTATGATATTTCGTATACTAAGGTGAGTTGTATTAATGCATGTATACATGATATATATATATATATAATAATTATGATTATAAGAAAACATGTTGTATCTTATAATTTAAGAATTGCAATTAAAATAAAAAAATATGGCAGAAACCTTTTGCAGTTCGAGGAATTAGGATTGTTATTTTGTGGAGATATATTTCGATGTATTATTTTATGATGATAAACTTTGTCCAACCAAAGAAATTATTGTAAAACAATGTAGTCATAGCCGTGGCAAATGGAGTCATAGCGTACATTTGAAAATTGTGAAATTCAGCCGCCCTTCCCCCGCCCCATCTCAACTACCCACTCCACCGGCCCCAATTTGGATGTTTTGTTATATATATACATATATTTGTGTAATATTTTTTATTATATTCACCTATAAAAAAATATCAAAAATTATAATAAGAAAAGAAAATGATAGGTTACCTTCGCTAATCTTAATCACTTATCGCTACGTAAAACATGTATTGATAAGTATGCCAAAATATATTATACAAAAATGATCGAAGCTAGGCCAACCTACCCAAGATGCAAACAGGGTCCTAGTGTACATTTTTTTTTGCCTTTTATTTTGTATTACATATCACATGTATCATAGAATATGAACTTGTTTGGATGATTTTTTTTTTTGGCAAGATAATCAAGTTTTAGAAAAAATATTAATTAAGTGAAAAAAATTATATTTGATTGTGCTTTTTTGAAAAAATCGAATTCAAAAAAAAGTCCAAAAAGTAATTTTTTTAGAAGTTATATGAAGTAATTTTAAATAAAAATACTTTAAAAAGCTCTTACTTGATGTATCCAAATGTAGAATTGCTTAATTTTTTACAAAAAAATTTATTATAAAAAGCACTAGTTTAATTGAAAAAGTATTTTCTTTTTCAAACTATTCACCTAGATCCTATATATCCAATAACATTTATAAAACATACTCACGTAAATATCTAATTGAAAATACGTAGCAAAATCTAAATGACTAAAATTTGAAACAATGAATCCAAAATAAGACTGAATTGTTGCTAAGAAAGAAAGAATAAAATCACATTTATGCTCTAATTAAAACCCCGAGTTTACCAATATCTCTATGTAGTCTCTAACCAAAGACATTGCTACTTTGATATTTTGTTCCCTTCTGTGGGGGCCCTCTCTCGCATGTTCCTCTCTCGCTCTCTCTCTCTCTCTCTGTATGTAAAACACAAAGCCGTCAATTCATACTCAAGTACTCGAGCTGATGAGTCTGCTCTCTCTCTCTCCCCCTCTGTTTGTCTTAGAGAGAGAAACAACGTAGTAGCCAGAGTGCAAGAATTCTCTCGACTAGAAACCTCAAACCTTATTACAATCACCAACCGATGTTCTCTTGCCAGCCCCCTATATAACATGACACCCCATCAAAACTCACACACACACAAAGCTAGTTCAGATTAATTTTTTGTTTAAAGCCCTGTATGTGGCCTCACCGATGTCATTTTCCGGCAAAAAAACACCATTCAACTCATCATCTCTGGTGGCGCTTCTGATAATCTCACTCCTCCATGTATGGATTTCAAGTCAAAGCCAGGTAGGGGCAATCAGGTCATTTCCCCCACAAACAGTAGTAGTAGAAAAATCTTATTCCTTAGAGCCTCCTCCTCCACCAGGAACGAATCAAACAGAAATCTTGAAAGAGGAGGATTCGAACGGCGTCGTTTCTGATCTCAACAGCACAACAACAACAACAAAATCAAATGGGACTTTTCTTGATGATAAAAGGAGAATACCCAGCTGCCCAGATCCTCTCCACAACTAATTAAGTATGGTTAGTTAAGTTAATCAACTGTTAATTTTTATTTTTGGGGTTTAATTACAATTGTTTTGTCGGAGTTTTTGCCCAAAATACCCACGTTTTTTCTCGCTTCTGTAGTGTTCCTAGATTGCCATCTATTGTTGTGACTCGCGTTTACATCGGCGGGGGTAAACCGTGGGTATTTTGGTACTTTCAAGATTTCTCCCTTTTGCTCCAGAGATGAAGAAATGGAACGATCGATCATGTTGTATATATAAAATTAATCTGATTTCTGGAATTAATTAACTATCATTAATGTACTCAATATGTTGTCGTACCATTTTAATGGAAAATTCTAGCTCCGACTCGATTCAATCGAGCCAGGATTAATCATGTAATAATAGTTTTATATTTGCATTGTAATTGATCGATAATTTCAAAAAAAAAATTAATTACTTTACAATTATAATTACAATATACTTATCATATAATTAGATGAGTATATATACTAATCATATAATATATAATTTACTTGTCAGGTAACTAATACTAATGTCCCAATCAATTTTTTTTTGGATTAATTAATTTTTTATGTTCTTAGTGGGTTTCGTGTGTTTTTTAGTTCCATTGATTCAAAAGTCAATTTCTTAATTGACAAATTAGAAGATTGGCAAATCTAATGACTTTTAACTATCTTTCTCATGAAAAAGATTATATGGCTTTACGAAGAATTCAGAGAGAGTATGCATTTTTGGGTATTGCTTAAAAGTGGCTTTTTAATTTTCTATTGTAAATCTCACTTTTTACTTTTTGGATTGTGGTTTGAGTTACCTCGTTTTTCCACAAGTGGTAAGATTAGATTTTTCTTGTCATTTAGTCCCTCCACAGTTTTTCTTAAAAGTGATTTTTGTGGTGCTGCAGCTTAGAAAAAGTTTTATAGTATCATCAAAAAACAGGATTGATGAATGATGTTACCTGGATTTGACTGTTGCCTGGGAATGGGATTGTTTTAATTTTAACTTTTTTGTGTTTCAATTGCGTTAAGTGTGTCCATTTTTTTGTAAAAAAGAGATATGGGTTTGCCGTGAAGGGAATGCCATTGCCATTGCCATTGCCTTTGAAAAGATTTTGAGTGATGGAATAATATGGAATGTGAAGAGGGCACAGGGCATGTCATGTACAGTTATGATTTTTGAAACTTGTTTCCCATTTTCTAAGGTTGTAAACGGATATTAAGCAGAGTGGATATATAGTATTCGAATTCGTATCCGATTAAGTTTTTCGATATCCATATCCGTATCCGAATCCAATGGATATTCAAAATAGCATATCCGAAATTGAATCCAACGGATATTTTGCGAATTCGGATATATTGGAATCCGTTTAGTATTTCTGAAAATTTAACAATGGTGGATATCCGAATATTCGTTTTCGCTTATAATTATCCAAATATCCGATTAAATATCCAAATTTGTTTATAAAAAAAAATCAAATAAAATTTATATTACTTATCTAATTGAATTTTTTTATATATATAAATATAGTATATGCTCATTAATATAAATAAAGTAAATATACTTATTTATATTTTTATTTCGTTGTAAATTATGAAAATATGAATTAATTAGATTTTTTCTATTTTACTTATAAGAAGACATTAACACACACACACACACACACACACTACTTTCTCCTGTTGCTGCTAATAATAATAATAATAATAATAATAATAATAATAATAATTTTTTAATATTATTTATCGTATACGGATAACAGATGTATATTAAAGGAATATATTTGTCGGATACATATTTGGAGTGAATATTAAACGGAGCGGATTTGCAATTATCATATTCGTATCCGTTTATTATTTGGATATTTGTAATCGAATACGGATAATATACCCTATCAACGAATACGGATGCGAACGATAAACGAATTTTTGGTTATCCATTTACAGTCCTACTATTTTCAAATATATATATATATATATATATCCTTTTTTTTTATTTAAAATTAAATTTCTATATTTTGGAAATCTTAATTTTGTCAAGTGGATTGGTAGTGATTGTTGGAAATTCTATCATGCACCCGGTGTTGGGTTCGGCACATGCACTCACTAGTTCTTATTCACTCCATATTTATTCTATTTAATAAGAAATATTTAATGTGACTAAATTACAATCGCTGGGTGCATATATGAGACTAAAAGCTTGACCCGTAGAAGAATTTTCCTCGATTGTTGGTGCAAAACATAGCAGGAAAGTTCATAACAATTTCAAATTTTAAGATGTCTATTGGAACGGTAAATGTTTATTTTCAGAATGGAGTCAAAAAAAATTATTTGGGAACCCTTTGGGAGAGGGTTGAATGTTTGTAGAATATAATGGATACTTTTGTTATTTTGAGTAAATGATATTTCAAATCTCAATGAAGATACACAAACAATACGGCTACGTATAAATTTGAAGGAGGTGGTTTTACCTTCCACCTCCTATCGCCCCTATCTCTGTTTATCCTGCATCAAATTAGTAGGCATTTGATGTAAGGTTGATGTAATTTTTGAATTTTTGCACCAAACTTTTATTGTGTGATTCTTTAAAGGTAAAAATAACACATATTTCTTTGACAGAACATTGAGGAAGACAATAGAGGTAAGGCGTTGGTGATTAATACTTATTGTGAAGGGGTGGGGGAAAAGGAGGATATTGTGGCTTTTTAGAGCTCAAAAAGTATTTCAACATTCCATTTCTTTCCCCTTTCTTATTTTTCTTCATCTGATCTATTGATTTAGAAATATTTGACGTCTGGTTTTTGTCATGGGACACATGATTAATGTTTAAGTCTAATCAATCGAAAAATCCCGTAAAATAAGAATAGTATAAAAGACTATGTAAAATGTTAAAATTATTAGCGAAAATTCTTGATTGATAGTGTACTTTACACGCACCACTTCTAAATGTATGACAGTGCTTTAGGCTTGCAAATTTATCATTTTAACCTTGAGTTAAATTTACAAAATTCTATGTTAATTCTAATTAGCTCAAAAAATACCCTATTAAAAAAAATTAGTCTAAAAGCCTTCATGCTTTTAAAAACTAGCACATCAACCCAATGCACCACAACTCCCGTGTTTCGTGACTCGGCCGTAAATGTGTATGAAATTTTGAAGGTTAGGGTTTGGGAATTTTTCCCTCTTTCATTTTTTGGATCAAATTTTTTTCCTCTTCCAAAGAAACAATTCACCGTGATTTTTTATTAGATTTCCATTGTGAATGGTTATCGATAATAACAAGTTAATCATAATCTTTATCAGTGTTGAATATGCGAAAATTCTTGTTGCAACAAATACTTTTTTTGGTAATCACTTATACGTATTATTAGAAATAATTCTTATGTCGTCATTTAATATATTATCATTAATTTTCTTTCTTCATATGGTGAGGTAGAAATTCTACGCAACACACTTTCAATAAATTCAATTTTCTTAAATAAGTTGCTGTAGAGCACTTCTGAATGCTCTAAGTAGAATGTGTAATCGTATACAAACTCATTTACTTAAAATGATTTTATATATATATATATATATATATATATTTTCCGGGTTTTTTTTTAAATGAATGGCAGATATTTATCAAAATAAAAGGGGAAAAATAATAATGAGGTTGAGAGAGAAACATTGAGATTTCAAAAAACGTGTGAACTACTGAAATTGGTACTAAAATTATGTAGTGATAGCTCTCTCTCTATGTATTTTGCAAACCGACTACGTACTTCCCATATCACACACCATAAGTTTGTAAGTAGACTTGTCCCTTTCATATTTCTCTTTGATTTTATTTTTAGTTTATATATTTGCCAATTTTGAATACTTTTAAATTTGAAATATTTATATATGGTAAGAGTCGGGTTCAAAACTTTAACTACGGATTTATTTTTCGTTCTTTAATTACAAAAAAATGTAGTTTTTTGCTTTTAAATATGCATGAAGTATTATTCTATGTTCTTCGAAGGGACAGCTGCTCCCCGAATAACTCCCCACTCTCCATTTTGGTTAATCAGTATTCATATGAGAATGTATTAACATATTCAGATCATTTAAGCAAAAATGTTGCCATGTTAAAATTGAAAACACATTTTTGATTTTGATGTTTTTCATATGAAAAGAAGTATTTTTTGAAAAACACATGCATATTTTATAATGTTGAAATGAGTTAGATGTTTGAAGAGAACCTCCAACTGTTACATTGAGAAATAGGATTACTTTTCTTAGTTTCTCTGAGTGCTCTACCGAGTTACACCGGCGAGTTAAAACACCAGGGTTGGTCTGAGAGTTTCTGACGATCGGTGTTATGGCGGGAAGGATTAGAGCAGGAGAAGACACTGTTGATCTGGAGAGTCAGCCCATCTTACTGTTGGAGAGGGAGATGGCCCAGATGTCGGTCAAAGCATGTTCCATGTCAGACCTACAGGTTTCTTCGCCGTTTACGTTGGTGTGTACGGTATGGACACACAAATCATACATGAAGGAGAAGTTAAAGCAAACGTGGAGAAGGATGTGGAAGCTTAAGGGAAAGCACGTGTTTTCAGATTTGGGCCCGAACTTATACCTTGTCAAACTAGATCATGAAGAGGATAAACAAAAAATCCTTGATGGACGGCCATGGCTTTTTGAAGGACAAGTGGTGCTATTCGAAGACCTAAATCAGTATAAGGAGATTGAGGACCTTGATCTATCAATCTCACCTTTTTGGATAAGAGTTGGCAATATACCGGGGATTTGTGACAAGAACGACCTGGCTAGGCAGTTGGGATCTATGTTTGGCGGACTTGTAGACTCGGAGTTGACTAGCCATGCTCTTCGTTTGAAAGTAAACCTAAACCTGACGCAAGCACTTACCCGGGGGAAATTTGTTGACGTACCTATTATGGGGAAGCACTGGTTATGGTTCCAATACGAAAGGTTGCCGGGGTTTTGCTATAACTGCGGCAAGATTGGCCACCTACTATATGATTGCCCGGATGGACCACCTGATAGTTCTTCAATTGATGAGTCGAAACTGCCCTATGGTCCATGGCTACACACGGGCTCTGGTAAAGGTTTTGTACCACTTGAAGGAAACCATGGAAACAAGGTCATGCCTGGCCATTATTACGTCAAAGGAGGTGGGGAGAGGAAGGATAGTGCTGTCGACATAATAAAAGATCAAGGGAAGATGGGGAACACCGACCACCTGAAGGACATACTGGCAGCGACTTCACCGGAATCTGTACCGGAGACCATGGAATTCCAGCGAGCTGACGATAACCATGACGCGGACTTTAGCCGAGATTTGCGCGAGGGGGTTGCAACAGATTATCCTATAATTACGGGAGAGGCTGAGTCAGAACACAATTCGGATAAGAGTCCTTATGTGCCCAGGAATAGTATTACGAATATATCCCTTACTCGAGACCAGGTTCTACCAAATGACCCCAAATACGGTCTCTCGTTGGTAAACAAGGATGCTGACTCAGCGGAAGGGGCCTTATTAATAAGGAAAAATGCAGGTAAATATAAGAAAACGTTCCGCCCTCGTCACAGTAAGTCGCTTCGTGAAGTGAAAAAAGCTGCTAGGGGGATTATTCGAGCACGGGACGAACCTGATCAGAATGCTCCTGAGAAGAGAATCAAGCTTGCTCACACAATGTGCACTTCGGATATCGCGGAGGTTGGGCGTCCCCAACCCCGCGAGTATTAAATGTCGATTCTTGCTTGGAACGGACGAGGGCTTGGGAACCCTCGATCCGTTCGACATCTTCGGACTCTGATCCGTCGTAAAGAACCCACCTTAGTCTTCATCTCAGAAACTCGATTATATGCACCGGAGGTGGAGACTATGGGTCGTGATATGGGATTTGAACGAGCTGTGGGAATGGATTGCCACATGAATGATAATGGTAGAGGGGGAGGGGGTTTAGCAGTGTGGTGGAAAAGTCCGTGGGATGTCACCGTCCTAGCAAAATCACCTAGACATATTGATATGAGCGTGAGAAGTAGGGACATGAAGGACGAGTGGTGGTGCACAGGGGTCTATGGTAACCCCAAGCATTATCAACGAGCTGAAACATGGAACCTTCTCAAGGGATTACGGACACCTAACAGCTCCCCTTGGGTGTTGTTCGGTGACTTCAATGAGGTGATGTCTTTTGATGAGTTGTTTAATATCCATAATAGAACGGTGGGTCAGCTACAAGCTTTTCGGGATGTGGCAGACCATTGTGGCTTGCACGATTGGGTTTTTCCGGAAGTCGATACACATGGAGTAATAAAAGTCTTGGGGGGAACAGGAAAGAGGCACGACTTGATCGGGTCCTAGCTAATACAGCGTGGCTTCGGCTATTCCCGGATGTGCTGGTACACCATACCCCGATGGCGGTTTCCGATCATGTTGCGCTGCATATCCAGTTAGCTTCGAACAAGCTGAGATTGGGGCGACTGTTTCGGTTCGAACAGTTCTGGGTTAAAAGAGCAGAAACAAAACAGATAATAGACTGTGCATGGCGTGAGGGGGATGGCCACACTAAACCGACACTCCAAGAGGTGGGTGCAAAGCTTCGGTCTTGTGCCACTAAACTCAGCGAGTGGAACAGAACTTCAGTCGGGAATGTGGAGAAAAAACTCCGAGAGGCCCAACGGGTATTGGACGAACTACACACGCAAGCGCCCTCGCTAGACAGAGATGTGAAGATAGCGGAGGCCGAGAAAGGGATAATATCGCTGCAGGACGACGTTTCTCAATTATGGCATCAGAGAGCCCGAGTAAATTGGATGATTTATGGGGATCATAATACCTCATATTTCCACCAAACCGCATCTGGAAGAAGGCGGCAGAATGTCATCATGGCGTTGAGGGGTCCCTCTGGACATATAGCACGAAGGCAAGGGGAGATGGAAACTTTGGCAGTGAGATACTTTCAGGATTTATTCACTACTTCATCGGTGGATCAAATGGGAGACTTGTCGGACCTTATCACGAAGCGACTGGATAACGGTGATCAGCAGGAGCTGATTGCCCCGTTATCCGAGGCTGAAGTTAGAGGAGCGCTAAAGGGTATGCATCCAGCGAAATCTCCAGGCCCAGACGGCTTCCCAGCGGGTTTCTTTCAGAAATATTGGAATATTGTGGGAAATGATGTGGTAGCGGCATGTAACCGCTTTCTCTCGGAAGGCCAGCATGGCGATGGAGGAAAATCTATGGGTGCAATTAATCGAACAGCCATCGTCCTTATTGCAAAGAAACCAGGAGCTGAGGATATTATGGATTTTAGGCCTATAAGCCTATGTAATGTTTTATATAAGATTGTAGCAAAAATATTGGCCAATCGCATTCGAAGGGTCTTAGACAAGCTTATTTCAGATAGTCAAAGCGCATTCATCCCGGGACGCTTAATCCACGATAATGCTATTATTGCGCACGAGGCTATTCATGTCCTAACGCGACGGAAAAGTGGTGCGCGGGAGGATGTGGCGATAAAGCTTGATATGTCAAAGGCTTATGATAGAGTCGAGTGGGGGTTTTTGTTCAAGGTGATGGCATCTATGGGGTTTCCTGAACAGTGGATTGAGTGGATCCGAATTTGTGTCAGTTCGGTAGTATTCCAAGTCCGAATTAATGGATTCTTGTCGAAGGAGTTTAAGCCAACCAGGGGCTTGCGCCAAGGGGATCCTCTATCGCCGTATCTCTATCTCCTTTGTACAGAGGGATTTGCGGGGTTACTGAGGCAAGCCCATGAAAGTGGGAAGCTCCGGGGATTGCGTCTAACGAATACAAGTCCTAGATTAACTCATCTCTTTTTCGCAGACGATTCGTTAGTGTTTATTCGGGCGACACAAGGGGAGATTGGGCATTTATTGGACATATTGGCAGATTATGAAAGGCTATCCGGACAGCAAGTAAACTTGAAGAAGACGTCGTTGTGGTTCAGTTACAATACCCGACCATCAACTCGAACGATGGTGTGTCATTCGCTCCAGTGTTCTGAGACCCCAATGACAACGTACCTGGGACTTCCCACATCTTTTGGGAGGTCTAAGAGATCCCACTTCCGAGCTATAAAAGACCGAGTGTGGCATCATCTCCAAGGATGGAAAGGTAACATTCTGTCGACGGGAGGCAAGGAAGTGTTGATAAAGGCGGTGGTGCAAGCAGTGCCCACATACGCTATGGGTATTTTCGAGTTCCCAGTTAGTTTCTGTCGGGAGCTAAATTCTTTATGTAGCCGGTTTTGGTGGGGTGAAACAAATGGTAGGAGAAGGATGGCATGGGATTCTTGGGCGCAACTCTGTATTCCGAAAGCTGGAGGGGGCTTGGGTTTCCGTGATTTCTTATCGTTTAATCGAGCTCTCCTCGCAAAACAGGCGTGGAGGTTACTTACTCGTCCTAATTCCCTATGTGGGCAAATATTACTTGGGCGTTACTGTTCGACGACGGACTTTCTGAACTGCAGACCAAAAGTGGGCCAATCTTTTGTTTGGAGGAGTATTTTGAAAGGCAGAGATTGGCTATTAAAGGGATTGAAATGGAGAGTGGGCGATGGTGCGACCTATTCGAATGTTCAAGGATGTGTGGACCTTAAGACCTATCAAGAGCTGTGGACCACACCTACTGCATATGAGTAACGATATCAGGGTGAAAGAAATTATTGACCACTCTACGCGACAATGGGATGTTGAGAAAGCAATTAGTATGGTGGGCGTGGAGGGCTGGAACGAGATCAAACACATCACACTAAACTTATCAGCCAAAGATGCACCATATTGGTCGAACGAGGTATCGGGGGTCTTTTCTGTCAAGTCGGCTTACCGTTTAATTTCAGATAGTAGTCAAGGGGAGCAAGACAATATTAGTCCGACTATCAAGTTTATATGTAAAGCGATTTGGAGATCGCGCCTGCCACAAAAAATAAAAATATGGGCTTGGAGACTTAGCAGGGATCGCTTGCCAACACGCACAAACCTGGTGAAGAGAGGGGTTATCCAAAATGGGGAGTGCAATTTATGTGGGATGGCGAACGAAACTGCTGATCACCTCTTCTGTGCATGTTCGACTTCATTGACAGCATTCGCCTATGGCCCCAAGTATTTTGAGGTCTCGGCACGACCTGAGCAAGTGATAAGCTTATTCGAACTGGTGGCAAAAGGGAAATCAGAAGCGAGTTTTGATTGTTTATTATTGACGTGCTGGCGTTTATGGTGGCTACGGAATAAGTTTTACGCAGAGGACGTCATTCCCCATTTCTCTACGGTTCAGAATTGGGTTAAAAACTACTCTTATGACCTTTGGGAGGCGTGGAATGGAGAGAAAATGGGGGTGCAGCAACTTCAGGTCCCTGAAACCTGGACCAGACCACACGCGGGATTCATGAAGCTGAATGTGGATGCTGGCTGCTGTGTAGAGAAGATGAGTGTGGGCTTAGGAGCGGTTATTCGAGACGAAGACGGCAACTTTTGTGGTGCATCTTCCTGGGTAGAATATGGCTATGATGATCCGTTTAGGATGGAGTTGAGAGCTATGCTTAAAGGGGTGTGCTGGGCAGTGGAAAAGCAAGTGAAGCGTGTGGTGGTCGAAGGGGATTGTCTGCAACTCATCCAATTTCTGAACAGACTCCAGCCATGCACTTCTCATTCTCAAGACATTCTGGAAGAGATATTTGCGTTAACAGCAAGCTTTGAAGTGGTTCAATTTGTCCATGTGAAGAGAACAGCAAATCGGAGTGCTCACGACCTTGCAAAATTTACAGCAGTACATTTAGTTTGCTTTGATAGTTGGGGGATGAATGTCCCGCCTTGTATTGTTCAATCTTTGTACCGTGACCTGTTGCTGTTGAATTGACATCATTCCTAGGAGCATCCTGCCCCTAGAGAGTTTTCCATCAAAAAAAAAAAAAAAAAAAAAAAAAAAAAAAAAAAAAACTGTTACATTGAGAAGACTGAAAATTATATATATATATATATATATATTATTGTATGTCCAGTGAGCTTATTGTCCTTTTTCCCGCAGACATAATACAAAAGTGCCATATTCCACACATAATTATATACTGTTTAATTTTACTTCCTACAACAGGGGAGGCTCAGACTAATTTTATAAATTGTATCATATAAAAATTTAATGAGTATTAACTGCATTTGAGTTCATTAAATTTTTATGTGATACAATTTAATTCATCATATTAACATATAATTCATCATATTATATAAATTTTATGTACTAAAATATATATTAGAGATGCTAAGAAACGTCACCAAAATTTTTTAGGGCACCTAAAATACGCGACACTTTAATTGGTATTACAAAATTAAAAATATCACAATATCCATTTATGATAAAATGTGTAGTGTCTCAATTGATCATTTTTCTAATAATAATCCTAATTGTCCAATCAATTTTAGTGGGTCAATACAAGTAACTTGTGGTGTACTTTAAGTTTATTATTATTATTATTATTATTATTATTATTATTATTATTATTATTATTATCGAAAGAAATCATTTGTACGTAGAAGGTCATCTGTCAAAAAACACTCAAATAAATAGATTTCCACATATAGACTCTAATTATTTTTTTAAAAAAAGCGTCTCCAAATTTCTTACTAAATCCATTTTTGTTTGCTCTATTGTTGTAGAGACGAATTATTTGAATACTAGCATGTACCCCGAGCTATGCACGAATATCATAATTTATTGTATTATATAAAAAGATAAAAATAAAATATACTATTCATATAAAATAATGTTTACTCTAAATAATCAATTAATTTTATTACTATTTGCATGCAGCTGGGTGCTCATAAATGATTGATTTTGGATTTCATAGGGGAAAAAAATAGATGTTTGATTAATTTGTATTAGGAATTGTTTCTTTGATTATGACATGTGACAATTTCATTCAAAAAATATAATAATAATAATAATAATAATAATAATAATAATAATAATATAACTAAAACATTGAAATTACTAATATTTACTTCTAACTTAGCCAAACGAATAAAACTCTCGTCTCATATCAACTAAATAGGACTCTTTTGAAATACAATTAAAGGGCAAAGTACTAAATTTCACAAAATAATAATAGAAGAGTGACTAAAATGACTAACTATCGACTTGAAAAGTTAGTTTTCAAGTTTTAAATGTAGAACCTTGGTAAGAACCTTCTCGTTCATAATATAGTACAACCCATTAGGGATGGCAATGGGTCCAGGTTGGATTTTAAGGCTCCTAACCGGGTCCGGGGCGGGTTTGAGGTCTTCATTTTAAAACTCGGACCCGTCCCGATTAATAATTTATATATATTTTTATTTATTATTTTATGTACATTTATATAATATACATCTATATTTCATACATAAAAGTATATATTATATAAATAATTACTTAAAAAAATAAATATGATACTGTTGTATATAAAAATAATTATATAACATTAATAATCAAGTTATGATTTCAAAATATATGAAAATAAATATTCGATAACGATATTTATTTTTTTAAAAAATAAAATATGTTCATAAAAATTTGTAAATAATTAGTACTTTAGTAATACTATTATTTTTTTCATGTTTATAAAGTTGTAAAAATATCAAATTTTTTTAAAAAATATTTTTTTAATTATTTTAAAAAATATAAACCGGATTTGCCGAGTCCAAAAAAATCCCCGGCGGGGCGGGACCCGGGTTTGGCCAAACCCGCCCCGTTGCCATCCCTACAACCCATACTCGAAATTCGAAAAATTCAAGTATGTTTATCTTTTGTCACACCTAACAAATTACACGACAGATGTTACTGTACTTGTTATATTTATCATGTGATCGGTCACTATTTTGTAAATAGATAACAATTGCATAATAATTATAATATATTGGTTGTGTAAGTAGTTATGATCTGATCGAACCCTATGCAAGCTAAAATTGGCCTCTTTTGCTCCAAGATTAAAAATAACAATCTCTTTTAAGTCTCAAATATTTGTGAAAGTCACCCACCAAGAATAATGAATTATTATTGGGCCTAATATCGAGAATTTGACAAGGCTTGACTCTTTAAAGTGGAAGGCCCACTAAGCTCATTTGACTTTTGTTCCAATTGTGATAATATATAAAACATGTTCAAGAATATGTTGTTCCATTTCACCACTGGCAATGACAAATTATTATTTGTCTCCATCACCAACCATATATATATATATATATATATATATAATCGATAAGTTAATACTGTTAAGGCCCATTAAACGATAGTTCCAAAACACACGTTTTATATATATATATAGTTTAATTGATAAGTTAATACTGTTAAGACCCATTAAACGATAGTTCCAAAACACACGTTTTAAAGCACGATTTGATTTCGTTTCCCTAAATATATGCTAGGCTATAGGCCCAGATTTCTTAAAGTCAAAAATGCATCACTGTTTTATCAAACTAAGGATCGGAAAAGGGGCTCAGTATCTTAAGTAACTATTAGAATTATTTATTGCGTTGTTCGGCGTTTAGTCCGGAAATTGTAGTCCGAACCACGCTAGTTAATATCAAAATTAATTACCTAATGAATATATTAAATTTTATATAGAATTGATATTTTTAAAAGAGAGTGATCAATTATTTATTAAGTATAATTATACTTATCTTATAATTTATTGGATATTTGGATTAGATTAAGTTAACTATTTAGAGTAATTATTTTTGATTTGACGAGTTTTTGATTTGTCACTATACTTCCTACTTT
Organism: Petrea volubilis; assembly: GCA_026212405.1. Taxonomy (NCBI): domain Eukaryota; kingdom Viridiplantae; phylum Streptophyta; class Magnoliopsida; order Lamiales; family Verbenaceae; genus Petrea; species Petrea volubilis. Next base: position 3,674,304 of record CM047873.1, on the reverse strand, counting down.
CTCTCTCCAGTTTATTTCCCAACACAAGATGTTTTCGGTTTTTTTATTTTTTTAATTTTATAATTGTTGGAGAATTTAAATAAATATATAATAATTCTGTCTTTTTAATAACTTAAACTTTTAAAAGAGGTCATCATTCAACAACAATCTCTCTCTTCTCTCCTATATCATACTGTAACTATTTTTTTTTAACACACTTATTAAATTATTTTACTTTTCACTTATTAGAAATATATAAAAAAATTATTCATATAAAAAATATTTATTATTTAATTCATAAAAATCTGAATCGATAATGAAATTATATATATATTTGTAATTTTGTTCGAGTGTGCCATCAACATTAGTTTATAAAAATTGAAGGAGCTCCCACCTGATAAGCTTGTGTGATTCCGTCATGGATAACCTATTGACCATTTCGTAATGTTTATCTGTCATCTAATTTACCATAATGAAATTAAATCACGAGTTGTAAATAATTAAATTAACAAAAAAGAAAAAAAGAACGTTTTCCTGAACGGGTGAGGGCTAGACACGAATATTGAGAATGTCGACAAATGTTTCGAGGACAAAAAAACCATTGGCCCAACTCAGAGGGCGCCCACAGTCCCATCCCATGCAAAAACAGCCACGAAATAAACCACTCACACCACTCACCCACTTTAAAATTTTCATACCATTTAATTAGGTATTATCAAACTGATATTTTTAATATTGAATTTGAATTTTAAGTATAATAATATCAAAAAAATATTTAAAAAATAAAATTATAAATATGAACGGAGCTAGAATTTTTTTATCTGAAGGAACGATGTCAAATTTTTATAAAATATTTGGGGTATTTTTATGATTTGGGAGGGAGGGGCGGAATTTAAATTTTTTGAAAAAATACATATAAAATTTAGTTCGACGTAAACATGAGGGGAAACGATCACCACCTCCGCCCTCCCCTACACTCCCTCTTTGAATTTATAATATCTTCATATTCAATTTAACGGTTGAAAATGTCACTTGAGTATTACTCAAATGGATTGCATCTAACAAGCCCATGATTTATTTTTGTTAAGAAATGTAGCAAGAAATGTTTTTTTCTCTGCATTTAATTTATTTCGTTATGTATTTCAGTCTTCAAAATATTTGTTTAAGTTTGTTTTTATTTTTTTAATAAACAGAAATATAAATAAAAATATAAAATATTTTTTTATGAACATATATATATATATATATATATATATATAACAAAATAAAAAATTTAGTTAAAAAAATAAAAAAAAAATTATATTTAAAAACGAAAATGAAACAAAAAATATTGAAACAGAATTTGAGCAAAAAAGTGCATAGTTTAGTGGAAAGAAAGACTCCCCGTCTCCCGGAAAGCGGGAGGTGGCGAGGCGCACGGGGGTGGTGTGCTCATTAACGTGCTCACCACGCGGCACTGCATGAATTTCACACCTCACCCTATCTCCCATTTTCTTGTTTTTCTCTTTCTAATTAAATTCAGCCCTTCATCTTGTGCTCAATGACTTTTGAGTCCTCAAAGTTTATCTCTCATTTCTCATCATACCAAACTAAAGAAAGTCTAGCTAGGCCAAATTAGGCATTGACTAACTCAGCACAAATTATGGGTTAATTACACTTATTTTATTATATTTTATAAGAAATTTGATGCTATCCATTTAAATATATACGCAAGTAATTAGGGACAGAGTTAAAATTTTAAATTTGAGAGAGACCGGACAATGTTAAATTTATTTGAAATATTAAAAGTATTTCTATGATATGATAGAAGAGAGAGGGGGGCAAAATTTAAAATTATCAAAATAATACAATTTTTTAGCTCAACATAAATTTTGGATGAGGAGGCGACCACTCGACCCCCTTCAGTCCATCCCTATAATTAATGTATTAGTAATTGAGTTAAAATTCAATGATATTAAATAGTGAAATTGTGATGTGGCGTTGCAAAGAATGCAAATTTGAGTCAATTTTTATTTGCAAAGTTTTCATGGAGTCTCTTGAACATGATTGTCGCGCTACTAACTTTATTTATAACATTTTCTTTCTTCTCTAAGTGAGTCATAAATTAGTAAAGTTCTCATAAAAATCCGGGGAATGTGTACACATATCGCACAACGTTGCACGGCTAAGAAGTTGTACTAAATCTGAATTAGATATAAGATCTAGAATATATGTATTTGCAGATCTTGATTAACTTGGTTCATGCGTTAGTTAACTTAGTGGACTTGTCCTCTATATTTGTAAATTCCTATTCAATTAGTTGGCATTTAGGCTTTATTTAAATTAATTGTTCCAATCATATTAAATATTTCAAAATCTGCTACATATTTTTTTGGCAGCATATCCACGTTCATGTGTGCAACCATACGTATGTAAGAACATGGAAAATTTCACATACCGGTGCTTACAACATTTAAGGTCCTTTATATTTAAATCGTGTTTCATTTTTTATTTTCATGTATGATTTTTTTTTTTGATGCAATTCCCATATATGAATTTACTCAAGTATATAATTAAAATATAATTTATACATATGACATCAATATGTATTATAGGAACAAGCCCAAATTAACAAGATTTCAATCTTGAAATTCAGTGAAAATTTTAACTTGCTTTTGCTTATGTGAACGCGGATCTTGCTATCCAATTGGGTACTGGGTATTATACAATCGATGTTTTTAGCTATTAGATTTAAATATAATGGTGTTAAAAAAGAACCTTTAAAAAAAGTGTTAAACAATTAAAATTATAAAATTATTATATTCAATTCAACTATTAAAAATATCATTGAAATAATACCTAAATGGATAACATCTCACAACCCTATTTTGTATGCTTAGGAAGGTTCAGTGTAATGACTTTTGTACAAATGTTTAATTAAATGCTACATTAATCTTGTTATCCTAATGTTACTATTGCTAATAAAATTATGTTTTATGTCTTTTATTTTATTCATCAATACAATATATATATTGATCGAAAGTTGAAATAATATATATATATATATATTTATGTTTATATTATTTTTTCTGATTATCACATTTTTTTCACTTTTCTTAGGATAAATTTGTAAGGCATTATAAATCAACTTTACTAGATTTTTTTTTTTTTTAATGGTTGAAAAATACCTTTATTTTCCAAGATCTTACACCTTTATTTCACACATAAGTTCTCGGCAGCCGCAACATGGAAAGGAACAAGCTTGTGGGGTCACCCACACCAGCACCAAGCCACATAGCATCACACACACACCTTCACTGTGTGCGGCTCCTCTCCCTACGAATAAATACCCTCCTCTTCCCCTCTTCGCCATCCCCTCTGATTACATTTCAATATTTCATATACTACCTCTCTCTCTCTCTCTCTCGCTCGAAATATATATAATCAATCCAGTAACATGCGAATGAGCTGCAATGGGTGCAGAGTTCTCCGCAAAGGCTGCAGCCAAGATTGCCCCCTCAGACCCTGTCTTCAATGGATCAATTCCCCACAATCCCAAGCCAACGCCACCCTCTTTCTCGCCAAATTCTACGGCCGTGCTGGCCTCATCAACCTCATCAATGCCGGCCCCGCCCATCTCCGCCCTCGTGCGTAAACTTCTACCGGACCTTTTCTCAAACACTTTACACTCAAATGTTTTTAATGACCTCTACTCACTATGATGTTTACTGGCAGAAATTTTTAGGTCGCTGCTCTATGAAGCCTGCGGAAGGATCGTTAACCCAGTATACGGATCGGTGGGTCTGATGTGTTCCGGCAATTGGTCGCGCTGCCAGGCGGCAGTGGAGGCGGTTCTAGAAGGCGCTCCGATCATCAAGCAAATCACCGGTCATGATGATGACAGCTCTTCTACAGCCGCTGTACAGGGCGGCGACATCCGCCACGTGTTCAAGGGCTCCGCCGCCGCCTCCCTCCACCGCGTCAGGACCCGGGGCCATTTCAAGCGCTCCACCTCGCCGGCGAAGAGCCTAGTTGACTCGGTGGCTGCCGAGTTCTTGGATGATTCAGAAACGAAGTTCACCATCACCGGTTGGGACCACTGCGCCGGCGGCGAAGATCACAAGGACTTTGTTGAGGAGGAGGAGGAGGAGGAGGAGGAGGAGTTGAAAAGGGCTCCGAGTCACGACTCGTTCTCTGTTGAAACGGTGGAGCCGACCTTGGTGAACCGGGAGGAGCAGCCTGTTCAGGATGTCAAACCGGAGCCTGAGATCGGGCTAGAGTTGACGTTGGGCCCGAATCCGGTGCTGCGCACCTACCTTTCTACGGTGATCGAGATTTCTGATAGCGAAGAGTGACAAATTAGATGCAAGGACCCCAGTTCTCTCTCTCTCTCTCTCTCTCTCTCGCCCTTTCTTAGGTTATAGTTATTGCAGTAATTAGGTTATAATTAGCTTAATTTTCTATTTCTCCTTTGCATTTGCTTTTAAGAATGAGTGGTTTCTAGCGATGGGGACTTGGGGTATATAGAGAAGTAATGTTATGAATGTATAAAAATTTTGCCAATTAACTTGACATTTTTTGGCTTTATGATATATGTGCCTTTATTCTGCAAGAATTTTTAGTTCAATTAAAAGTTATTCTAAGTTCTATTAAAAATATATTGATATATAAATTATAAATTAAATGGCAATTAAAAGCTGTCACTAAATGCTAAGTGTCAAAAACTTTTGTAGTTGTACTTTATTTTATTTATTTATTTGCTAAACTGTTATTGGAGGGGTGAAGTGGTTATATATATATATAGTTATAGAAGTCGCCCTATTACATTTATAGTATATTATAATCAATTAATCATTCTAATATTTTAAATGAAAAACAAACTATTATAGTTATTTATCATCAAATAATAAAAAAATATAAATTATTGTACAGTAGAAACAAACTAGTATCGAACTAGAAAAATAGCCATAATTAATAATTTTTTTATTACTTAATACATATTGTAACTGATAAAATATAAAAGGCACAGTAGCTTAATCATACTATTAGTGATATGAACAATTAGATAGTCCGATGGTAATTGAGCTTCTAAAACCACAAATACGTTGAATACAAGTAAATTGATCGGAAGTTCGACCTGCAAAGGGGCCAATCTAGAAATTAACGAAAATCTTCTAAAACTAATAAATTAAGCTATATTATTAATGGTAAATTTTACACTATTACCTAATTTTTTGGCAAAAATATTGTCTTTTTATTGCTTTTTGTTCTACCAGTCTATTGTCTGTTTCTACCAGTCCATTGTTTCATCATGCCTATTCTTTGGCAACTTCTTATCTCTCTCATTTTTTGGTCCAACAACAACTTTTATTTTAAATTGTGTTTTAATTTTAATTCTATAATATAAATTAATGCGATATATATAAAAAATTATTTTTTTAATTATATATTTAGTTTGAGATTAATGTACTTGATGAGTTTGATGTGCATATATTTATTGAAATAGGAAATAAAATACGATTTGAAATATATAATTTCAAATGGTGTTTCCGGTTGGAAAAAGGTGAAATTAATTTAAAAGGTGAGAAACTGCAGTTTCATTAGACAGGTGTCATTCATGCAATAGCCCATGGAGATTGTTTCGCCAAGTTTCAGCTACTCGGGATTAAAATTTAAGTGACATAAAATTATCATCAATGATGTTTTAAGTAATTTTATTTATGAATTAGTAATATTTATTGAGTTATAATTACTTTAATAATGTCTCATGATATTGTTTAATAATGACTATATATAGTAAGTACTTAACTTGTTAGTAAAACTTGACATCGTCCCCGGTCAGCACGAAAATATTATTATCTCCATTTCACAGTATCCATCTTTTAAAGTTTTTTTTTTATATATATATATATAGATATAGAAGAATTTAAAAGTATATCCTAGTAGACAATTTTACCCTCTGCACGACTTATTGAAATTTTAACAGTTCCCAACAAATGTATTAAATATTGATTTAAAGATGATATATGAATGTTATTTATGTAATGACAAATTTGAAAAATATACATTAAATATTGTCTTATTTTTGTCATAACATATGCTTGAAAGTTGAAACAAAACTAAAATGTCAAGCGACAGATATTGTGAAACTAAGGTAGTATTAACGTGATCACGATTTATCCTCACTTAGTGTAGACCCTAATAAGAAATGTTTTGAATCGTATAACTTTATGTTAGATAACTTATATTTCACATTTGCCTAGAGTATTTTTGTACATGAATCTAATTTCTTTTCTTATTTCATGAATTAATACGTTCTTGAATATTTTTAAGTATATTCATATGACTATGTAATATACACTACATATATATAACCTGAATTCTAAACCTACAGTTGACAATTCTCCAAGTCCTGAAACAAATTAATTGTGACATAAACGTTGTTCCATCGTCGCATACACAACCAATCACTCCATCCTGAGAGGAAATTTATATTTTTATAATTTGATTTGACTGGGACTTTACTAATGTTTTGTTCATAATTAATTAGGGATAATTACTCCCACTATCCCTGAGGTTTGACCTAATTACAAATAACACTCCCTTGTATCGAAAATTACCGATACCCCCCTGAATTTTGTGGACTTATTACTAATATAGACGGAATTAATGCAATGTCTATTTTGCCCTTTTAATATTTGAAATATTTTTTATTTAAAAAAATTAAAAAATAAGTATATGAATGAATTGGCCAAAATACCCTTCACCTATTTTTTGGAAAGAAAAATGACCATTTTTCAAAATCAAACCCTAACTCCCACCCCACCTCACCTCACCTCACCTCACCTAACCACAACCACCCTTCAGTCCCCCACAGCAGTCGCCGCTGCTGCTGCCGCCGCCGCACTCTGACCCCTCCTTCCACCGCCGTCGCTACCGCCGCACTCGGACTACTCCATCACCCCAGCCCTCGCACCACCGCCTCCACTCCGTCGCTTGCACTGCCGCCGCCGCTCTCTCTCCATCGCCGCCGCCCTCATTGTGTCACCCACGCCACCGCCGCCCCCACCCCAACCTTGCTCTCCCTCTCCGCCTCTCAAGCTCTCTTCCTCTCCCCTTTTTTTTCTCTCTGGTTTTTTTCTCTCTTTTCTCAGATTTAGATCTGATATCTCTCCCTCTCTCTCTCTCTCTCTCTAGCGGCGGCGATGGACGGGGGCGGCGGGCGTAGATGGCGGTAGAGGAGGTTTCTCTCCCCCCGCTCCCTCTCGATCTCCTCTCCCTCAGATGCATCCCTCTTTCCTCGCCCTCATCTCTCTCTCTCTCTAGCGGCGGCAGGTGGAGATGGCGGACGGCGGTGGAGGACGTTTCTCTCCCCCCCGCCCCCTCTCGATCTCCTCTCCCTCATCCCTCTCTCTCTCTCCCTCTCGTTCTCTCTCTCTCTCTCTCTCTCTCTCTCTCTCTAGATTGAACGGCCAGCGGCGGCGGCCGGCCGCCGGTCGCCCGCGGCTTATATGTATATATATTTATATATATTTTTTATATTATATATATTTGTATATATTTATAAATATTTTGTATATTATGTGTATATATATTTATATTATATATGTATATGTATATGTATATAAATTTAAAAAATGTGCAAATATTTTTTTTTTATCACAATACAGACATATAGTATTTATATTATGTATAAATATTTATTATGTATAAATATGTATATATGTAGACATTATAAATAAAAATGTTCAAATATTTTTTTTCTTATTTATTCAATATAAAACATAAAATCAGCTATAAGGGCAAAAAAGTCAATTCATAATTGATCAAAGAAGATTCTTGCCATCAAAAGGGCAATTTTGGAAGTTCAATTGATTTTACGAACGTTGACCGTTAGTCAACTTAACGGAAGTTGCAAATTGAAAGACGGAAACAAAACTCAGGAGGGTATCGGTAATTTTTAATACAAGGGGGTGTTATTTATAATTAGGTCAAAACTCAGGAGTAGTGGGAGTAATTATCCCTAATTAATTATTAATGTCGCAAAATTAATTTCTGCCCAACTTGACATTATAATATAAAAAAAGACACATTTGCGCAATACGCGGTTCCATTTTTCAGATCTGTCCCTTGGTAAAATAATCAAAAGAAAACTTGTTGAAATTTTTCACGATTTAAAAATTCGAATTGGTGACTAAAGGGATGACGATTTTTGTGCTTTTTTTTTATTAAAGAAAATCAAGATTCCTCTTAAATGTATGTGGAGCCATGGAGGATTAATTTTAAATTTAATTAGATGATCGGAAGAGAGATTAGATTAGTTCCTAATTCTTTTTCTTGAGCAGGTTGCCACATATTTTCTTTGTAAATTAAATACTAATTCAATCGTAGTTTAAATAATTAATCTCAGAAGATCCCATATGATTGATTGGTTTGTCTTGAGTTTAAAGCTACTCAAATTAAATAGCCAGTTGATTGGCCAGTAATTAATATGATTTCAATTAACCGGACTTGACTCTTTACTCTAGCCCTGAGCCATTAAATTATTAATTTTTTGCACAATGCTTTTCATTAATTAATCAGCATTATATGATCGAAAGGGTTGTTGTGTCAACTTCAAAATGTAAGCTTGTTTGGGAAAAAAAAATTCCCAATGTATCGATATGGAAAACCCTGATCAAACCATTGTAAAAAAGAATAAATAACAAATAAGTATAGTAAGGCTTTAATGTTTTAGGTGTGTATATGTATCTTGAGATCGAATTCTAGTAGATATTCGCAGTTAAAAAACAATTATTTAATTTAACACACAAAAATGACACTCATTATTGTAATACTTCATAAAAATTATTTCAATAAACATTGCTATTACATATTTATACTGTTTATAGCTGAAGATACTGTTAATTAATGTCGCATATCGATAAAATATAATGATATAATGTAGTTTATAATAATTTGTACAATCTTTCCTTCATGAGCTAGTTTTCAAAAATGAATTAGGCTTAAATCCAGTTCTTCAACTCTCTACCCAATGTTTTTAGTTTTTTTATTTATTTAAAATTTTAATCATAGAATTTCATTTTATTTCAAATTTTTTTACTTATTATAAAATTTAATAAATATATTAAAATAGTTTAAAATCTCATACTTTATAATTTTATTTTACGCATGTATGGCGCATGTTAGAAATTGGTAGTTATAATAGTAAATTTTAAATGTGATATGAATAGCAGTGTTTTTCTTTTTCAATTAGTCGTGCGGCTTTTCCAGTGGGCTATGAAGAGCGCTGGCAAATAGCCGTAAGGGTCACGCCTCCAAATTGGTCTAATTAATCTTCCAAAAAACTTCCCAATCAATTTCTTAATCTTTTACGTCCCATCACTAAGACGTGGCAATTCAGTGAACTTGTAGATCTCAACTTCAAATGTGTTGACTTATTCGTTGCGAAAAAGCAGATACAATTGTTGATCTCTCATGTTACACACACACACACACACACACACACACATCGAATTTTCTTGATTCTAGGGCTAGCTTCCAAGTGCTAATAATAGTGGCTTAGTTTAATATTGCAAATCGATATTATAATGAGAGCCATCCAATGACATTGGGAATTCCAGGTCAAGCTCTATATGCTCCGTGCACTACAACAATATATATATATATATATATATATATATGTTAATTATTTTGTTGCAACTTTCAAGTTTTATAAGCCCCAATTTACGAAGTGCAGTACCAACTTGGACGGGGCTTATGCCCACCACACGCCAAGATTAAATTATTCAATTACTTACATTATTTTTATAACTACTGGAGCCTTATCTTGGACCAAATCAAACATGTGCAAACAAGGCATCTTTGAACATTTTAAATTGTACAACCTGAGATAGAATTATTATCGTATAGTCAAGGTCTTATTTATATTCCAAATCGATGTACACGTACCAATTAATTTACAAAAACTTCATTTGTTATTCTAAGCAAATTATATTATTTTATTTGATGTTTCTAACTTGCTAGAGAAAGCCCCCAGACTATAAAGTTTTGATTTCGATTCCCCATTAAATTGTATGAGTTGTTTTCCCTACTTTTATCATAGTTAGTTTACTAATTTATTGATAACCGTACCAATTGTTGATATTAATTATTATTTGATGATATGATTGATGGTGGTTGATATTGATGTCATGAGAATGTAATTGATGTGTTAAAAACAATTGCCAGAGAGAAATATTAGATATTCATCTAATCATACTTTTTTTTTTTAATTTTCATTTTCCCTTGATTTGCAAAATATTGATGATTAAAAACCTGTACAAGAAAAAATAAAATTAATGACAATATATTAAAGGTTAATATAAACATTGTAATCAACAATTATATGTGTTTAGTGACAAAAAAATTTGGTTTTGTCGCAAAGAGAATTTTTCATAAGATCAATAGTTACAAGATTGCATTTAAGTTGTCACAATTTTGAATTAATGACACATTTATTGTAACAACTTGGTGATTAGAAAAATCTTCTCACAAAATCATAGTGACAATTCTTTTTATCACCAAATTGTCACTATATGGGTGTTATTAATTATCAATAATAACAACTAAAATATTTATTGTTGTAAACATATTAAGTCATATTGTGATAAAATAAAAATAATTATCACTAAATAAATTTAATTAATAACAAAATAGAATGAATCATAACTTAATATATAATTATTGCATACAACTTCTGCATTATTATTTTTATATTTTATCACTACCAAGCTTTTTTCTACAGTGAACTAAAGTTAACAAAGGTAAAATAGTTAAGCTTAAAGGTTGATATATGTACATCCAAGAAAACTTTTTATTAGTAACAATTTTTTTGGTAGCGACTTGAGAAGTTGTCATTGATCACTACAAGAAAAAAAAATATTAATTAGTGACAAAAATAAAGTTGAAATATAAAAGTTTTCAACAACCATATACATTAAGTGACAATATCTTTAATTATGTTATTGTTATTAATTAAGTTTATTTAGTGACAATAGCTCTTTTTTTTATGGAATATATAGTGACAACTATTACTTTATCACATATGGTTCAATAGTGACAATAATTAGTATTTAAGTTATTATTGTTAATAATTAGTGACGCTCCTTCAGTGATAATTCGATGACAAATTTTTTTCATTATGATGTTTGGACAAGATTTTTTTTATTATTAAATTGATACAATAAATATGCTACTAATTTCAAATGGTGACAACTTAAACTACAATATTACTAATATTCACCTCATCATTTTTTTTACGAACAAACTATTACAATTAAATATTATCAAATAACAACTAAATACAAATTACTATGCAATAGAAAAAAATTAATATTAAATTAAAAAAAATAAATTAAATTTATTGTGATTAAACATATATAATTGACAATAACTTTTATGAGAGCTACCACTTAATTAATATATTGCCATTAATTTTCTTTTTTTCTCCGAGTGGATGACAATAACTTTTGTGCATATTCTGTCTACGTGTTTAACAAATTTTATAATCCCCTCTTTTCAAAGTGTAGTACCGAAGTACCCAATAAAGAAAAAAAAACCAAAAAAAAAAAAAAAAAGTATAGTACCAACTTGGAGGGGCTTGTGGCCGGCACACGCCAAGATTAAATTATTCAACTAATTACAATATTTTAACAAGTAATGGGACCCCATCATAGACCAAAACATGTGTGAAAGGCATCTCTCTGAACATTTCAAATCGAACAATCTCAGACATAATTAGCCCATAGTCAAGATCTCTTGTTCATGGTCCAAATGTATGTACATGTACTAATTAAAAATTTAATTATATTATTATACCACTGGGACAAGAATCTGGAACCCTAAACCCGTGTTATGCCAGCCAAATTAAATGGTTTTATTAGATGTTGCAAAATTGCCAAAGAAAAATCTTAGATATTCATTGGGTCATTCTTTAATTTTCTTTTTTCATTTAATTACCTGGAGTTGAAAAAAATAATATAATTAATAAATACCCTATTAAGTGTTGAGTTAATTAACTGTAATAACTAATTACTAGAATTAAGAAAACAAGCGAAGAAAGTTAAGTCTAAAGGATGATTTGTTTACAAACAAGAATTTTATTTCATTTTTTTTAATTAATGACACTTTTTTTGGTGGCAACTTGAGAAGCTGTCATGTGAATATTTGGGAGGACCGCTGGTTTAATTGATATCTCCCGGAACTAGAAGCTGGAATCGGGGGCAGATCGAATCGCTATTTTTGCCCAGTAACGTGGAGGAAATTCTGAGAATTCTGATTGGGCGGCGACCGAGAAATGACAAACAGTTTTGGCATTACACCAAAAATGAAGGATTTTTGGTAAAGAGTGCGTATCACCTAAATATCTCATTAAGGACAAGAGGTGAGATGTCTTCAGGTGGCACGTCTTCGAAAGTGTGGAACCAAATCTGGAATGCACTGTACCACCTAAAATTAAAATGTTTGCTTGGCGCCTGCATCGGAATATTTTGCCTACTGCAAAGAACCTGAAAATCCGACATTGTGGTAGTGATGTGGCCTGTCCATGGTATGGGAACGATGAGGAGGATCTTTTGCATTCTTTCTTGAGTTGTCAGTCCACCCATCAAGTGTGGGCTTAAACCCATATCCCATGGCATAAGGTGAATGGGGGAGGAACTCACGATGATATGCGGTTTGAGAGACTCATGTCGCTGCTGGATAAGAAGGAAAGTGGGTTGTTCCTAGTCACGTTGTGGTCGTGTCGTAATAGAGCTATGCATGATAATGTATATACCAACCCGAGGGACGTGGTGGTTTTCGCTGCACACTTCTTTTTCGCATTTGAATCGTCGATGATTGCAAGTCAGCCTATCATTCGACTGGGGGCGGGCGAATCTTGGCGGCCTCCGGATGGAGGGAAGGTGAAACTGAAATGTGATGGTGCGCTCTTCGCAAACTCGAAATCAACTGGGGTTGGTATTATTGCTAGAAGTGCGAATGGAGGCGTGTTATGATGGAAAACGGTAATATTTTCCGAAGTGGACGACCCTTTGTATGCCGAGACTCTTGTTGTGCACGAAGCAATTCTTTTTGCGCGGAGGAAAGGGTGGCGTCCAGTGATTATCGAAGGTGATAACTGTAATCTTATGCAAAGTCTATCGAAACTAGTTGTTGAGGATACATCATGGCTTGGAAATGTGGTAGCAGACATTCACAATGAGATGGTTTATTTTGATTTTGTTAAATTTTCCCATGTCAGCCTCAATGGCAATAAAACGGCTAATTTACTTGCTAGGAATGCGACTTTGTCTAGAGATGAGTTGGCAAATATTCCTGCTTTCCTTATTCCTATCGCCAATAACGATTGCTACAGCTAATAAAACGGTTTCCTTTTCATCAAAAAAAGAACTTGAGTGACTTCAAGTCATTTTTACGTTTCCTTTTTTTTTTTTTCAATTGTGCCTGTTGGTACCTTTTGAGGTAACTTTCCAAGCCATTTTCATGTTTTCTATTTTTTTTTTTCCTGTATAGTGGTTTCGTTTTTTTGTTACTATTTTCCTATTTTTTTCGGTACATTTCTGATGTATAAAGAGAATGAAAGTGGAGATTATGTTTGCACTGTTAATCCTCATGCTAGAGCCCTGGTTACTTGCTCTTAATCTATTACATGTGCACTCAGCATTATGCGATTAGTTTTTTTAATTCAATAATATAAATCCCGTACTATTAATGCATAAGAATAATAATTATATATAAATAAAATTTTACAAAAGCTGGAATCATATATATATATATATATATATATATATATATCGAACTCATGATATTTTTAATTATCTTTCGAACTATTGTGGCGGGGTTAAAATTTCTTTAATATAAAGTCATTCGAAAATCTTCTCTATTTACTCTCAAGTCATTTCTTCAAATTCAAGACCTTCAATATTTCAGATGATAATTCAGTTACGTATCTAAAGTTTATGTTAATATGCTCATTCAATTTAATTGTTTGAAACGTTTTATGTTGGGATGAATTTGAAATTTTAAATTCATATACGATTAATTAAGTCATTCAAAAAATTTATTTCCTACTCTCTCTCTCTCTCTATTTATATATATACATACCCATATATATATATATATATATCTCCATCCATTAATCTATTATTTCCATAAACTCAGTCAAAAACTGGTGAGTGCTCGAGTCTAATTAACCATATAAATATATTAAATTATTGATTTTTTTTATATCCACATAATTGGTTCTTAAAAAAAGGTTATAATTATATTGTGAACGTAGTCATAGGACTTAATATACTTACTTTTGAACTCAATTTGATCTATAAATTTAACATATATATCCGTGTATTGAGCTCAACTTAACTACCTATAAAATTAAGTTACGTAGTCTTAATTAACCTACGAAAATTCACATTAAAAAATGCATTTTTTTTTCAATATTAATTGTAGATATAAACTCATGAGAACACCCGCTTTAATGTATTCTCTTATTAGTGAATTAATTAAAAGATTGCTATTTTTTTTCCTGTTTTTTGTGGTGATTTAATATTTGGTGATCACATGAAAAAATAATTGAAATGTACCTATCATTTTTAGAAAGCTAATGCAAATAATTGAAAAACAGTGATGCCTATGCACGTCTCTTTTGTAGGGACAATTTTCACACACACACACACACACAATATATATATATATATACACACAACTATTCTTCATATAGAGAACTTTAATACAACATTCTCAAAAGGCACACAATCAAAAAAAAAACCTAATGATTTTTTTTAACCTTTTGGAAAAGGCACACGATAAAAAAGAAACCTAATGATTTGTTTTTTTACCTTTTGGACTACAATACCAACAAGCACATCTTCAAAAGATATAAAAAAAACTTGATATTGAGCTTACAATTACTCAATTTTCCTAAATTTTTACAAAAACAGTGAAGAGGATTTTTGTTGTTCTACTAAAACAAAGCCTCCTTTCCCATTTTCATGTCGAGAGTATTTATATTATGCATAGAGTTTATTGCAATATGAATTACTTTTGCATCCTCATAATTTAAGAAATATATTATGCATAAAATTCATTGCAATATAATTTTTTTTTTTGATAAATATTGCAATATGAATTATTAATATGACATTTAATTTAAATTTTTGATTAATATCATTCACTTCGTGCATAGCACGGGTTGCATACTAGTTATTTGTATATATGAGATAAAGAATTTATTATTCCTTCTTATTGTATTAAAAAATCATTAATATATTGGAAGTTACAATGGCATAATATTAGTTTCTCGAATGAAAAATAAGAAAGCGCGGCACACACACACATACACTTTTTTACATGACGTGGGCCATGATAGTTACACACTTTTTTACATGATGTGGGCCATGATAGTTACAAATTGTGTGTGTGTACGTGTATATATATATATATTTATACTAGCATGTATCTCGTGTTATGCACAAAAATAATAATTTATTACACTGCCTAAAATGATAAAAATAAAGTATTGATGTAAATAATGTATACTTTAAATAATTTTTAATGCAGTTCAATAATAAAATAAATAATAATATTTTACTCATATTTAAAGCTTTTAATTTTTTAAAAAAAAGCAAAGTATTGCCGTGCCCCAAAAACCATATATATCAAAGATAAAAAAAATCAAAATCTAAATATATGATCCAAACTAAAGTTATAAATAAAAATTTTAGATATATTAATTAAAGTTATGAATGTTAAATCATGAGCTACTTCAAGTTAATAGATCACAAAATAATTGATTGTTATCCAGATTGAATGATGTGACACTATAATTTTTTTAATGCACGTAAACACATATGTATGCCAATTATTGCAAAATAAATTAAAATTAAAATTAAAATTTAGTTAACAAATAATAATAAATAAATAAATAAATATAAACATTAATCAAATAATAATCAAATTATGAAACATTAAGTAGTCTTGATATATCTTGGATGTCGTAAATCTCATTCTACAATCTCCAAAGAGACCTTTCGTCCTAAATTTGTGTCAGATGTATCTTAGATGTTGTGAACATTTTGAATCTCCTTTCATATCTCAATTTATTTTCTGATGAATATTTTAATTATAAAATTGCTTATTTAGTGGAGATAAAAAAATCATAGAAAAGTGGGAGTACGTAATTGGACATATTAGTAAGTAAGTGGATGAGTGGGATAAGAAAGTTTTTAATTATTTTTCATATTTTTTAAAAAACCCAGGCAATCAATGTTTTTAGTTAAAAAAAATTCAAAAATGTGAGATAATTTTATTTGGTCAAAATTAACTCAGTTGCAATAAAGAACTGCTGTCAAAATCATTTTTGTGGTTTATTATATAAGTCAAAGACCATTGTCAAAATCAATTTGTGGTTTATTATATGTACATTTTTGTGGTTTATTATATGTAAACTTTTTCTATGTAGAAAAAGATGCAATTTGTGGCTACATAGAAAAAGTTTACATCTAATATATCATAAAATGATATAATAGAATTCAAAAGGAATTAAAGAACAATAAACAAATAAAATTTAAATATGTCGACAATATAATACAAAAAAAAATTAAAGATAAGAACACGACAACAAACAAATGAAAGTTAGATAATAAAACTTTCATTTAGTGTTAACCTATACAAAAAGAAATGATAGAGATAAAAAGATGAAAAAAAATATATTATAGATAATATTGTGTCCACATTTTAATTTTTAAATCTTTTTAAAAACATAATTTATTTTGGTGATGTTACATATCATAATAAAGACACTTTTTAAGTTTAAATTTCGTAAATTTTAATTGAAAGCTTTTTTCTAATTTTTGAGGAGAAATTTATTACAAAGGATATTGTGTTGACATTTACATTTCTAATATTTCTTAAATCATAACTAATTTGATGGCATTATATAAATTTTTTTACTTAGAATTTTCTTTCTCTAGATCTGTTTTTATTGAAAGTTACTATTGTATTTTCATGTTTTTTTATGTGAAAGTTAAAAAATTTACAATTAATGTCAACTAATCAAATAATTCATTTTAAATAATTAAAAATAATTCAAAATTTTAAGAATAGAGAATTTGGTCAAAATTGCGAATTTTGGTCAAAAGATCTTATTCAAATATATAATAGTATATATTAGGATTTTCTTTATCTAGATATGTTTTGATTGATAGTTACTATTAAATTCTTATATTCTTTTATGTGCGTGGGGGGTGGGGGGGGGGGGTTGAGAGAGAGAGTTATTATATATTTGAATGGGATATTTTGATCACAATGTGCAATTTTGACCAAATTCTCAATTTTTAAAATTTTGAATTAATTCTAATTATTTAGAATGAATTATTTGATTGGTTGGCATTAATTATAATTTTTTTATTTTGTTCCCTAATCACTCAAATCCATAATGATATTTTAATACTTTTTGTGTTCTCTCTCTCTCTTCTCCTCACCCCCCCCCCCCCCTGTCCCCTGAAAAACTTACACACATACATAAAAGGACATAAAAATGTAATAGTAACTTTCAATAAAAATAGATCTAGATAAAGAAAAATCTAATTAAAATATTACGTAATACCATCAATTTTATACTATTATATATTTGAAAGAGGTCTTTTTGACTAAAATGTGCAATTTTGACCAAATTTTCAATTCTTAGAATTTTGACCGAGTTCCTCTCTACTCCTACTTTTTCCCTTATAAAAAGAAGCCTTGAAAATATGTCAAAACACATAAAAAAAAAATAAAACAATAGTTCTTAGCAATTTCAATGAGTTGGAAAATCAAAGAACAAAATTACTTTAGTTGAAAATTTCTTTCAAAAAATTTTATTTTCTATATATATATATATATATATATATATATGTACTGGAGGCCACGCTTCGGAGTTGGTGAAGGTTTACGAAAAAGGTCTACTGGTCAAATGAGTTGCTATCGAGTTTCGTAAAATTTGTGTGGAGGATTTTTTGTAGTTAACACATACCGGCACTATTAGTTTTTCCAATATTTGAGGTCGGTATATTTTTGTGCTCTCTGGTATCATTCAATAGGGCTATTTAATTGATTAAATTGTTTAATTGATTGTTTATTGCTTTCCATAATATGTGATTAAATAGGGTTATTTAATTGATTAAATAAGATTTTTTAATTGATTCAATTTTATTTAATGTCATGGATGCACACATAAGGACTAGGTGCATTTATTTTTCATTGTGTTTATTATTTTGGGATTAATTTTTTTTCCAATTTTACCAACGCTAATAACAGAAAGATGAGTGAAATCTCTACCCCTTCAAGATTAGTTCAAGAGCTTGTTGAAAATGGCGATGAGGTGCCGAATCAGTATATGTGGAGAGATACAGGTACTAATAATTATGGGCCCGTAGACCTCACTGTCCCTTTGGCTACAGAAATCCCAATTATTGATGTGAGCCAATTAGTTTCCGCTGCGGATGCAGAGCTTCTCAAGCTCCGCTCTGCTCTCAGCTCGTGGGGTTGCTTCCAGGTTCATTCTACTTTTAATTTTCTTTAATTGTTGTGTTAATTGTTGAGGGAAAAAAACACTATGTCCCATTGTCCCAAAACAATATCCCCTTTTGATCTTTTCTATTTATATATATATATATATATTCCCTATGTGAACTATCCGATATTTATATTTTATACAAGAAAGCCATTTTTTGGCCCAAAAAGTCATAAAGCATCGACAATATCAGATATGCAAAGCTTAGATCAATATTAGTATTAAACAAAGAGCCATATGTCTATTTTTCGATAAATTTTTGGGTCAAAAGTTGACTCTAGTGAGTAAAGTGTAAAAATCGAATAATTCATACGATAAAGTGTAATAGAAAAAATTATATAAGAGAGTGCAAAAACTAACATAGTTTGGAGGTAAAGTATCTTCTATACCCTAATTGTTAGTTGATTTAACCTATAAATTAGAAATGCGTGATGATTTCAACACTTGATATCATCATCATCATCATCATCATCATCATCTTGGAAAGTGCCAGATATTATGGGAAGTACTTGTTCACGTATAAAAAATGAGTGAATAACACTTTACTATCCTGTGTTATGACTCTTTATTTTTCACTAATGAGTCGGCGAAGATAAGGCTCATGGGGTGTTTTCGGAGAGTGGTAGTGGCAACGATGACGTTGCATGCGATTTTAGCACAACGTTGGGCAACGGGGTTGTTGGCGGTAATGTAGAGTGAAAACTCAGGGCTTGTGGTTGGGTAAGGAGGTGGGTTTGGGGTTATTATTTCATTTCTTAACTCTTTTCTTTTTTAATTTTAAGTGTACGAAGGTAATTTTACAATATCAGAACACTATCTGATCCGCACCACGCATGCGCGAAATACACTGGGATTTTTTCAAGTTTATTACAAATAACACAAGATTTTTATTATAAAAAAAAAATTTACCATAGGGTCATCCACGTCCATCAAATGTATCGTAGGGGGCCGCTTGAATTTCTCCCTATAAAAAATGAAACGGCCAACTTGGAATTATTAAGAAATAGGACAAGTTTCCATGGCCCGTGTTACTTCTCTCTCTCTCTCTCTCTCTCTCTATATATATATATATATATATAATATTTTTGGAGTTATTAATATTACATCTTTTGAATTTGTATCATGATAGGCGAAATACTTATCTTGATAATAAAGTGGAGGCCCATCAATCAAGAGATTAAGATTTTTAAGTTTGTTAAGTTCCACGAATATATGTATCAATCTGTTGATTAACAATTTAAGGAAGAAAAAAAGAGTGAAATTATTGGAATATAATCCGAACTCAAGTTTGGCAGCACCCAATAAATTATAAAACAAGTATAATTACATTTATCATGCGATTGATCACTCTCCCAAATATATACCAATTATATGGTAAATGTAATACACTAGCAAAGTAATTAGTCTTCCTGTGGCTGGACCTGATCCGGGCTAAAATTTCGTGTAGAAGAGGGTGTGTTGTATAAATTTTTTTTTTTTTCTCTCTTGGAAAAAGGTTCATTGTGCAATCAAAACTAGAAAAGGAATCTGAAGGATAAATAGTAAGGTTGAATGTATATACCTCACCCGTGAGACCATATGGCATGTCTTAGTTCAAATTGTATTTTCCATCAACAATATAAGTAGGTATCCATTTTCACCCCCCGCTTTATGCAAATTTTGGAAAACTTAGCACCTTTGAGTCTTAAAACCCCAAAATTTTAATGGATGTGTCCACATGTAGTTGTTGGTCAATATGCATTTCGTTCCATGCTTTAAATGTATTTAGTTTTGAAACCTTTCTACCATTAATTTTTTAATGGAAATGTCCCCGTGCTATGCACGTTGTAGTTGCACCAAACTTCACAAGGTTGAAAAATTAAAAGGTTACTGTTGAATGTTCATAATCCAGGCAATAAACCATGGCATTGAAGACTTTTTCCTTGACGAAGTGCGCAAACTTGCCAAAGAATTTTTTCACTTGCCAATGGCAGAGAAGCAAAAGTACGCGAGGGTAGGGGATCACATTGAAGGTTATGGTAGCGAAATGGTTCTTTTTGACAATCAACCCCTCGACTGGGTCGATAGATTGTATCTGTTAGTACGTCCAGAAGATCAACGTCAGCTCAAATATTGGCCTCAAAGTCCGCCATGTTTCTGGTATGTTATGCATCTTGGACAAAATATTTATGAGTTTTGATGATTCGAGTGATCAAATTTTCATGATTGATGCTACTTTCGGGTGTGTTTCAAAATGTCACCGGTTTACTTTCATCGTGTATGGTGAAAAGGCAAATATTGTGAATATTATTTTGAAAGTTCAATTGGTTTTCATTTGATTGCACGAAGGATTATTTATTTTGCAGATACGAACATTCCCAAATGGGGACCAACAAGGCTATTGCTGGAAAATTCTTGCATGCATTGGTCTTGGCTCCCCATATATGTGTTAAACGGTCAAGATTGAGCTATATTTTTTTTGTATAAATATAGTTTTTCAAATAAATTGAGTATGTTGCATAATTTTAACCGTTTGATGCATATGTGGGATATCTAACACCTAATGCATACAAGATTTTTTTGACAATCGTCCCCACCTCTCCCCTTAAGTGTACAAAAAAGCTATATTGTATGTTTGTATATAAAATTTGGAATTTCCCCCTTTAAAATAATAAAATTTTCTTGCATATGTAAAAAAATTCAATTTCTCTCATTCGAATAAAATATTTTGCTCTATCCTATTTGTAGGACCGTTTTGAATGAATACACTGCTAAGCTGAGACAACTCCAAAACCAACTCCTCAAGTCAATGGCAAAGTCATTAAGCTTACAAGAGGACCGCTTTCTGAACAAATGTGGGGAACGAAGGATAATGTACGCAAGGTTCAACTACTATCCTCCTTGTTCGAAACCTGATCAAGTTATTGGAGTCAAACCACACGCAGATGGATCCGCTATTACCATTCTCCTACAAGACGAACATGTACGAGGCCTTCAGCTCCTCAAAGATAATCAATGGTTTTGGGTTCCTATAATGCCCCATGCGCTCCTCATTAATGTTGGGGATCAACTCGAGGTGTGTATATATGTATGCAATAATTACACCTACATCCCTCGAAGTTTGGTGCAAATACACTTAGACCCCCTAAAACTTGCAAATTTAAAGAAACCACCATTTCGACAACTATATAGTTAGACCCCCTATAGACTGACTGCATAATTAATGAAAAAGAACATCTTATCAGTTTTTTCTTTTTTGATAGATAATGAGCAATGGAATATTCAAAAGCTGTATACACAGAGTGGCGACAAACCCAGACAAAGAGAGAAATTCGTTGGCTATGTTCTGCTCCCCAGATCCTATGGAGGAGATTGAACCGTTGGATGAACTTGTCGATGATCAAAGGCCTAGATTATTCAAGAAAGTCAAGAACTATCCAAAGACTTATGCCCATTACTATCAACAGGGGAAGAGGCCCATTGACGCTGTTAGAATATAGGTCTTTTTCTCTTGTCTCTGGATAAATTCAAGTCCAACATAAATGTGTTTCTAAATGTTTCAGTGCATGTATGTGTGTAGTCTCTGCAAACCTCGTAGTATTAATCAACCTTCTATGTCATTTTCTTACATCCGCCATTAGTTTTTATTGGAATTTACTTCTACAACTATTAGGGAAGCTAGCAATATATATATATATATATATATGAATTGGATATATTGGCTAAACGTATGAACTGAATGATCAATATTATGTCATATCTTGTACCTTAATACTTTTTTTCCCCAAACCAGTCAAAGATGTGGTACTCTACAAACCATATGAATACAAACATCAAACAAACATAAAAGTTGATTTCATGACACCCACCCACCATTTGCATGTAACTACAGACACATAACAAACATAAAATGTAATTGAATGAATAAAAAACCCTCGATTTTGAATAAATACAAACACACAGCGAACACAAAACTTAAATTTTTTTACGAGTATTTTTTATTTCTTTGTGAATGTATATATATATATATATGTATATATATGTATATGTCCATACTATCTAAACTATTCTTCATACTAATTTATATTATTATACTGATTAAGTGTGTGGAGTTTTAAGTGTTCTTTTGGTATCTTTATATGTGAATTACTAGGTGAAAGATGTGGAGAAATAAAAAGAGACATATGTTGGAAGGGCCGGAAGACAGAATTGATAGAAGTTGTTATAAAATTTAATTTCTTAATTAAGGCTCGTTTGTTCATACATACAAAATATACAAAAGATGATTAATTTAGCAAACTGGTGCTCTATATAATATACAAATTTCAAATAATATTTATCTAGAAAAATAAAATAAAGGATAATAATAAAACTGAATAAGCATATATTTTTTACTCCAAAGTCACACATGTGCATCCAAGTGTACCACAAGTATACATTAAAGACTGGTCAAATGATTGATCACTCTCTTTAAATTATCCACCAACCATTGAATAACTTTTGTACAAATATAATTAATAGCGGTAATGATTATGTGTTGAATTATCATCTATATATATATATGGACGAATTACACTGACTACCCCTGAGGTTTGGTTAATTTACGAAAAAATCCCTATTTTTTCAAAAATTACCAAAAACCCCCTAAGGTTTCAAAAATAGTACAAACTTATTCAAATTTTCAAAAATACCCCTTCCCTTTTTTGGGTGATTTACACTGACCACCCTGAGATTTGGTTAATTTACGAAAAACCCCATATGGTTTCAAAAATTACCAAAATTCCCCCGAAGTTATACCAATATTACAACTAGCACCTATTTAAGTTGACTTATTAACAATATTAAATCTTTTTTTTCCCTTTGTAATATTGTTATCATAAAATTTTCATGTAATAGATTTGAAAAAAAAATGTGATTATTTATTCAGATAAATATTCTGAATTTAATGCATTAAAGGTATCTAACAACACATCAAGTATGTTATATTATCGCTAATACGGAGTAAATTTTAAGAGAAATGAGTTAGAGTCCTCAAGCTAAATAGAGTTTTCAAGTGCATTATTTAATTTCAATTTTTTATTTCAATCAATGCTTATATTTCTCATTTCACATAATGGATATATACAATGCATATAATTATATTTTTCTCAAATATAAATTTAGCACATATTACGTATATTTAGTATAAATTCATAACATTAAATTCGGAAAATTTATTTGAATAAGCAATCATATTTTTTTCCAAATCTATTAAATTAAAATTTTATGATAACAATATTACAGAGGAAAAAAAAAAGAATTAATATTGTTGATAAGTCAACCTAAGCAGGTGCTAATTGTAATATTAGTATAACCTCAGGGGGTTTTTGGTAATTTTTGGAACCACAGAGAGTTTCTCGTAAATTAGCTTAATCTCAGGGTGGTCAATGTAAATCACCCAAAAAAGGGGAAGGGGTATTTTCGAAATTCGAATAAGTTTGTAATATTTTTGAAATCTTAGGGGGTTTTTCGTAAATCAGCGAAACCTTAGGGGTGGTCAGTGTAATTTTTCCTATATATATATATATCTAGTGACGGTGCACAGTTTATGAATTTTCACTTACGTAATTGCGATTCATAATATTAACATTATTTTGGTAAATATCCATGTGCTACAAATGAGCAAAGATGACAGCTTACAAAAATTCTATTACTATTAAACTTGAAATGTACAGGTAACGAATTTTTTTGTATTACCAAATTATAACATATATAATTTTTCAATTATAGTAGATTGTTTCTTAAGGTTCCTAGTCAATATTTATACGTATCAGTAAAAACATTAGTTTCTTCAACTACATACCAAACTGAAATAAAATTTATCTAAAATGTCAAGATTAATGAGGTTTCAGATTCTGTCTCAAGCGATTTTTACAAAACGTGTGGGTTTAATTATTTGTCTCATTATTAGTTTATATGAGATCAATAATTTATTGTTCCTTCTTAATGTCTTAAAAAATCATTAAGAGATTGGAAGTTACAATGGTATAATATTATTTTCTCGAATGAAAATTAAAAATAAAAAATAAAGAAAAGCACACACATACAATTTGTAACTACATGGTCCACATCCTGTAAAAAAGTGTGTGTGCGCGCGCGCGCACGGGCGTGCGTGTATTCCAAATATGGCATTCAAAAATTTAGGAAACATTGCATCCGGACTGATGGGCTAAATGGTGAAGTATTTATTTATGTAAAGTGGAACCTTATATGTAATAGAAAACAAATGAAATTAGAGTAGACTTACAAGGCTGAAATATTCTGCTTCTTATTCATTGGTGAACATTCGGCAGCATGCTAGCAGTTTGTCTTGGCTATTTTTTTTCGCTAGAAATATGTAATGTTACAAATCTTGTGTGTGTGTGTATATATTGTTACGAAATAAATAAATTTTTATGATAGAGATTTTTTACAAATTTAATAATAACAAAAACTTGTGATAAGTTGTCGTTATTTACGTACAACTAACGACTAAAAAACATTATTGTCCCTATTTATTTTTTGGTTTTAATCATCCGATTCCGACTCATTGGTCGACTAATATGGATCCAGATCTGGATCTGGTCACTATTTATGATAATGCAAAAGAGTAACTGTCAATCATATTAAGACACATTGTGACAATATAAAAAAGAAAATTACAACTATGTAGCAAATAAATATCAGTAATGTTAGCAATAATAAATTTTATATATTTTTTACGATTAACAGTAAATTGTTTACACTGTTACTTCAGAACTTCGGCATATAATTTATTATATGCGGATAAAACATTGTGCGGGTACATATCAACAATCTAAGTCATAAAAACAATCGAGTACATTTTAATTTTTTGTATTGATGATATCAATAGACATATAGTCTCTATTCGTGAGATTCACACCCTTAACTATTTTAGTGAAAATACTATTTTAGTAAATTTTTATTAACAATTTTGTTCAATTTTGTTTTCCCTTTCCTTTCCTACTTCTTCTTCCTTTTTTTTTTTTTTAATTATAATTCGGTTTAATGCATAAATTAGTCCTCTTTCACTTTTTACCAGCGGTGGGCCGCATGTTAGTGCTTATATGGGCCGTCCAAGTATAACTATCGTGACCTAAATACTAGTCCTCAAAGCCAGAGGACAAGATTTTTTGGTGGGCTTGTGAGCAACAGCATGAATAGGGAAGGTATACATACATACATATATATACATATATATATATATAAGTTTTAAGTCATTTTAATGTGCAATTTATCATTAATCATGTATATTGATGTTTATGATTTTTTCGAGCCACCCTAGTTTAAGTCTCAATACATCGTGTAAGGATAGTCAATTCTATGTGAGGACATCTACGCAATAAGGGTTAACATTCTACTAGATTGTGTGAATAATTTGTTCAAGAGTGATAAAAAAAAAAAAAGAAAGTAAAAAAATGACGAATAAATTACTAGAAAATTTGTAAAGAATGTGGTTGAGTGCAATAGAGTGCTTTTAGATTGTCAGAATTTCATGTGTTTCACTTTATGAGATATTAGGCCTTATATAGGTCAGGAAGGCACTTGTCTTGCAGGATTCCTTCATGAATTTGAGTGGTTAGGCGAATTTGTTGAGATTTTGATGGGATGAGATTGTTAGGTGTTATGAATCAGGCCTCCATATTTGTCACTATAGCTATTTGACTTAGTCAATGCTTCTTTCCTCTCTACAGAGTAGTCTACCGGCCTGGGCCTATCTTTAGGGAGGAATTCTTTCTGGGCCTGGGTTTCAGGATGGGTGTCGGCCATGGGATTTCCTTTCTGGAATTGGGCTTCAGGGTGGTTGATGGCTCTAAGAACTCCTCCACGGGCTCCCGCTAAGCTTGGTCCAAGAAACCACCTTTGAGCCTTAGTTTCCCAACACATTGTCAAGCCCAAAAAATGGTAAAAATAAAATGTATCATGTATCAATTTATAATGTTTGATTTTATTGCAATAATAAGTTTCACAAGTTCTGTGGTCGCATAATTTGCCAATGAGAAGTTTTTTTTTTTAAAAAAAAAAAAGCCGTGTTAGTTACGGGGTATCAGAAACTTTTTTACCAGAAATATTTGCATTTTGTTTGGACGGATTTAGGTGAGAAAAAACAAAAGAAACAGGAAAGACATAATGTTGAATGTTCGATTATTAAGGAAATCACTAAAAAAGAGTATAATATTATTCGAGAAAACTCGAATTCTCACAACATTAATTAAAAAAATTAAACACACGCACACACACACAGAGACTTACACTTGGCCCTCTTTTCTAAATGTCCAACACATTTCAAAATATTTATAACGGAATTTATAAAAGAAATGAAAAAATACTTAGAAAATTCTTAATTTTTTGGGTGTTCTTGTCTTCTTGATATTTTATTTGTATATGATAGTTACTACTCCTGAGATATAGTAAAATGACAAAAAACACCCCCATGTGAGGGTATTTTTCATCTCATTCAATTATAAATATTTTCAAGTTTATTTTTAAAAGGAACAGATCAGACATTTTCTCCATTCCTCTAGATAGAACTCGGGTACTTTCGCCATTCCTCTAGGTAGAACTCAGGTACTACGAGGAATAATAGAAATTTTTTTATATGTAGGGATACTTTCTATAATTTTACTAAATCTTAGGATGATTTTCATAATCACCTTAAACTACATTGAAAAGATACGGATAAGGAAAGTTTCAAAACAAACGTTTTCATTGCTTTCCTTGACCTCATCTGTTAAAGACTACTTTTACATCAAAAGTAAATAGAATAAAATGTTCAGCATATGCCATTTTGTTGTGGTTAACACGCAGAAAAAAGAAAAAATAACAACAATGTATGATGGTTTTAACTTCAGGAAAATTGACTGTAAGATGACTCAGGGGGGCAATGACAAGTCTCTTTCGTGAGCAGAACAGGTGTTTGAGTCAGTGTGGGTGTGGTATGGTCTGATGTGACTCCTATGATATCGGTCAGGCACCTCTAAATAGGGGGAAATTTCGAAAATGACTTAAAAACGTGTATTGCGGATCATTTTGACCCAAAAAAAAAAGGGATTGTTGAACCAACCTAAGTCGCCAGGAAAGTAGGCGAGATTTGGTAAATTCGCCACTATCCTGGGCGAATTATGAAAAATTGCATATTTTATTTCGGTAAAAATAACTCGTCAAGTTTGCTGGCGGATAAAAAAAATAAAAATGGTAACTCGCCAAGAAAATTGGCGAATTAAAAAAAAATGTAAAATGGTAACTCGCCAATTTACTTGGCGAATTAAAAAAAATATATAAAAAATGGTAATTCGCCCATACTCTTGGCGAGTTGAGAAAAAATTTTTAATCAAAAGCAACTCGCCACAATTCATGGCGAGTTGCAAAAAAAAAAAAAAAAAAAAGGTTAATCAAAAGCAACTCGCCACAATTAATGGCGAGTTGCAAAAAAAAAAACCATTGGCAAAAATAACTCGCCATAAACTGTGTAATATGTTATATTTATGTTTTGATTGTTTCTTCCTTTTTATTAATGGCGAGTTGCAATTCATTTTGATTGTTTCTTCCTTTTTATTTATTTATTTTGTTTTATTTATGTTAAATTTTGTGTTTATTTGTAATATGTGATTTGTTTTGTTTATTTTCAGGTTTAATATTTAAAGATTTCAACGAATTGAATAAGGTATGTATTATTATGTTTTTTTAACTCATTTTATAAGCCACTTTATTTAAAATAATTATGTTATGTAATATACTCCAATATGTAAATATTATTATTTATTGTGTTTGTGATGTAGTAGAAATAATTTTGAACTAATTGTAGTGAAAAATTATTTTTTTTGAAAATATTTGAAAAAATGTAAATTATGACTTTTCCATGTTAATTTTTTGGTTATTTTTGAAAATATAGAAAGTAATGAGATGTAAGATGTTTAAGAAATATTTGTGTTCCAAAAATATGATATTATAATTTATGGTGGCGTGAAAAAAAAATAATGTGAATTAAAATGACATTATTATGGTTTTTTCCCCTTTTTTTCTTTCTAAAAATAAAGGGGAATTTGTTTTTTAAAAGAAATTGTCTTCTAAATTCGCCACCTTGTGTGGCGGATTGTTTGAAAACAGTGGCGAAATTTGAGGTCACATGATTATGATTTACTTGATAATTATGACATAATTAAAACATAATTAAAAATAAGATAATTATGATTTGATAACTCGCCACTTGTTGTGGCGGATTGTTAAAAGAAATTCGTCACCTCTTGTGGCGGATTTCTTTAAAAAATCGCCACATATCGTGGCGATTTTGTGTAATTAAAAAAAAAAAATTTAAGCCAAAATTTTTATTTTGCAATTTCGGCCTAATATTTTTTTTTTATGTTTTAACAAATTTTTTTTTGTATAGTTAAAAGTGTATTGGTAAAAGATTGTAAAAATTTATAATATATATGAATTTTGTTTTATTTTATAGTATGGATTTGGAAAGGGTGAAATTATATTATGGACCTGAGGATAATAGCATTTTGACTGAACAACAAAATCATATTTCCGACACTGGGGTAAAAGAATATTCGGCAGGGATTCGCCAGCTTTATTGGCATTGGCAATTTTATTTTATTTTTAAACTCGCCAGCGAATTTATGTTTTACAATTTTTTAATTTCAGATTTTTATAAACGCCATCGTTTGCGGCGATTTACAAATAATTAAAATATTTTAATCGAGTTCAATTAAACTCGCCACCATTATTGGCGAGTTTAATTAAACTCGCCAATAATGGTGGCGAGTTAGGTTACATTATTCAAAAAAAAAAAAATTGGGTCACTTTGTATAACAAAATACACTTTTGAGTTAATTTGAAAAAAAGTCCTCTAAATAGACATTAAATATACAATAAATGTAATATACTTATTTCATAATTAATTTTGATGTGACCGAGTTAAAATTTTTCAAGTGAGAGTAGAGTATCATCTAATGTGATTTTGAAATTTTTTTTATATGAATTAAGTATATAGGTTTCATCCATGCACTCTGCAGTATAATACGTGATTGAATTTAAACCACAAAATATATACATTCGATCTATGAAAAAAAAAATCTGTGATTTTTATGTAATTAATTATTCTTCTCTAAATATACATTAATTACTTGATAAATTTAATATATTCTGTCATACATTTAATTTTAGTGTAATCAAAGAATTATCGAATGGGGGAGGGGTGGGGTATGGTCGAATGGGTGCATAGGTTGTTGCCTGATCTTTCAATATGAAAAAGGACCTTTTCTGCATGTCAACCACGCACAATCACGAGAAAAAGCCAGATCTCAAATTTAATTGCAGGGCCTACTCTCAATTTTTAAGTCTTGTCTACCTACTTGTGTGCCTTCAAATCAAAATAAGTAGCTCAAATCTTTGCAGAAATTGAAAAGCATTTAACATAAGGATCAATGCAAAAATTTTCTTGATTAATTTAAATCAGGCTATATGTACCATAAGAAGGTAGAGAGGAGTCGTGCGCAATTAGAGTTTCAAAAGCCTGGTATTATCTTGTCTAACTTAATTAATCCACTTTTGTGTATAATTATACATACATATACGTATATATATAACTAAAAGAGTGTTTGACTAAGTTTATTTTAAAGAGTTTATAAGCTCGTAGTTTATAAGATGTTTTTGGAGCTTATAAATTTTTATATCTTATTTTAAAAATAAATTCCTAAAGTGTTTGGATAAAATAAAACCCTGATGCTTATAAGATATTTTTGAAACTTATAAGTTGTAATTTTATTTTATAAAAATTAGAGCTTATATGTTTTTTAAGTGTAATGATGGTCGAAAAAAATAAAGTAAAATTAATTTCATATAAATAAATATTTTTTTTGAGATAGCAGAAATATAAACTTGAATATATATATGTTATTTTATTTTTTAGCATTAGACAACTTATAAGTTGTTTGAAAAGAGGTTGGGAGGAGCTTTTATTTTTTTATAGCTTATAAGCTCCTAACAATTTATTTTTGGAGTTTATAAACTCTTTTACCAAAAAAATTATCAAACACTTTTAAAAAACTTAGAAGCTTTCAAACTACTTATAAAATATTTTTAGGAGCTTATAAGCTCAACCAAATGCTCTCTAAGACAAATGTCAAATAACATATATGATTGAAATATATATACTATCATGCAAAAATAAATAGAAAAAATACAAAGTTCAGATAACTAAAGAATCAATCAATAAACTTATGGTTTCTTCAGCTAGTTTAGTAGATCGAACCATAAGCAAGCGCAAATTATTTGTGTTGAAGAAATAATCGCACGCGCAACATAATAACAATCTTAATTCGAACACTGATCGACTTTACTTTGTGATGTACACTAATATTTATATATAAAACATATATTTGGATATGGTTATAGAATTATTAAATTCGAATTGAGATATAGATATATACATGATTGCACAAATATGAGATATGATGTTCTCTCTCCAAAATCTAATTAAGTTGCAGACGTAGATCCAGATTCTCTCAAACATCTACTCACAAAATGAGTATAATCATATATCTTTTGTATATTATGCAATCTAGTTCTATGTATTTAATTATAAGAATGAGAAGGAGACAAAGCAATAAAACCATCATTATGTGTTGCATCTGTTGCATCTCGAACAACTATGATGAGGTCGAATCTTGATTGGGGGATCCGATTTTAGGTGGAAGTTGACTGGATTGTCTTGTTGGTAAGCTCATCAATCTGTTAAGATGGAACACACGTGAGTCTAATCGAAAGTGTCTCTAGTGAAAATCATCCGATACTTAAGTCACAAGAATGTATAAATGAATATGAGTAATACTTGAACAGAGTTTCAGTATGTAATAAATGGTTACATTTATGGCAAATTTTCTAATGGTATTTATGGGTGAGGATTAATTCCACTTAACTGGAGGATTATGGCTGAGGTAGCGGGTTTAAAAGCACATATGGCATGATGGTCCTCTGTACTAAGGAGACAGTATGGCCCTGCCATGGTGGATGGGGTGCAGATGCTTTCTCTATAAGGAACCACTGTGCGTGTTAGAAGGAATAATGTTAGGGTACAAATTGTACCATCTGCCCAATTTGTCCTTCTCGACACTATAGGGTTACCGATACAAGGAGTCTTTCCTCGGATCGTGAGATCTCCTTAGGATAGATTCTCTCCTCGACCTTTGTGCCAATTGAGGATGTGGTAGCTTACGTGACGGGTGCAGTGCACGTGGCTCTTGTGGTACACGTAGCTGCCCATCATAGGCGAAGCCACATTAGGCTAAATGGGTCTAATGACTCAACTAAAAATTAAAAAATCCTTAGAATGAAAGAAAAAATTCTAAATTTTAAAATTTTCTTCTTTTTGAACCCCACTCAAGACAATTAAAAATCTTTATGTAGTGGGTCCAAACATCAAGTCCATTAGTATCTATTTAAGTATTTGTGTGTGTATACATACATGAAAGAATCAAAGAGGTGCAATACAAAATATGCCCACTTCAATCCTTTTAATCCATTAGAAATGGTTTTATGATTAGGTCAATGTAAAAAAATAAAAGAGACCTGCTCTATTTCTTTTTAGTTTTCTCTATCTATTCATTTCATACGAACTCTACATACAATTTAAAATGAAAAGAAGAAGAATAAAAGAAGAGGAAATTGCAAAATTTCACAAAATTTTGAAATTTTTGCATAAATTTTTGTGATTTTTTTTAAAAAAAAAAGTATTAAATACCTGTTAGTGTACTATTATCTTTATGATCTAGGTTTTGACTATACAGATAAATTTCTATTTTGGTTCATTAAATATGAAGATGGTGTATTTTATTTTAAGTTAATGTCATTAATTAATTTATGATGCATTTATCTTATCCATATATTTAATACATTTCAAATGAGACAATCATGACATGGTTTGAGTTTATGAAAAATATTTGTGAAATGTCTTGTTTTGATAGAAATTTTACTTATAACTATTTTTGTTTTTAAATTTCATTTAATAAACTTATAATTGTATTTGAATTGTATTTTAATAGATTTAATACCATACCCTTTTTTTACTAAATAGTGACCCACTAAACACTTTTTCTAGCTCTGCCACTATTGTTCGTGGTTGGCCACTATTGTTCGTGGTTGGTCCATGTGGATAGGTGCGAGCTATCCCATGTCAAATTGAAATAATTGAAAACGTTTAAACAATTTTTGTGATTGAGGTTAAAATTACATCTCATTTCTAGACAACAAATCAGAAGTATTTCAGCCGATGGTACTTGTTTTTGTAACCACAATCAATGGTGGAGTAGAGCTTTAAAATAACTCATTTCTATTTGAATTCAAATTTCAAATCAAGTTCCAAAGCAAAATTTTAAATATGATTCCAATAAAAAGATAAAATTAGGAGGATTCGCTTTGACGATGGTGGTTGGAGCTGGGACATGTAGGTGACCACCGTGCGTTGCGTGTGTGTTGTTAATTTCCACAGTGAGCACTTAGTTGATACTTTATCAATGTATCTAGCTCATAGCTGTTTTATGAACTTTAATTTTGAACTTTAACCCGAAATTGCATCAATCTAAAAATAAATCCATCTATAAATATTACCATGTTTATAAATGCCAAAAGTACCATTTACAACAAAATTATTTGAAGACATCAAAATATATAATTCTCTAAATTACATAATATTTACAATTAGCATATCTTGAAATTTGATGGCGGGTGGTGATATATAGAGCCACGTATACTATCCTATATATGAACAAATAAATATCCCTGGTGATATATAGAGCCACGGATACTATGCTATATTATATAATGGATATATTTGATATTGCATTATAAGTATAAAATGCTAAATTTTTTTAAAATGATAGACTTCATATTGTAAGTATTTAGTAAGTATATTTGTTTTGGAATAAAAGTTCTTTTAATTGAAATTTGCTAGACTCGCCTCACATGTGAAATTATTTATACATCATGTTATGAAATTTGAAATTCAAGCCGAATTTCAAACCACACGGCTCATTAAAAAAATTCATTATCAAATCAAATATACTTATAAAGTAATTTCATGAAATGCAAATGTAATATAAAATATAGTCAATTATGTCCAATAACACATGTACATTTATTGGTGTTTTTACAGCATAAGCCATCAGTTACACGCACTTGGAACAAGCAGTTAGAAGCGGCAGTTGACAGTTACTACATTATCTTGCCTACCTTTATGTATTTATTTATTGAGCAAAGGAAAAGCTGCTGCAGGTGATGGTGCTACAAAATTTGCTCTCTTAACGAATCTCCCTTTCATACGAGGCCTTTTCTCAGCATTCAATTTCCTGACCTCGTACCTTATTTTCTTGGAAAACAGCCTCGTCCGCCGCTTCTCCCGATACCTCGATACCCTCGCCTCTCTCCCGCCATCCGCCATTGCCGCCGCCGTGTGTGCACTCACCACTCCCATGTCTCCATTCACATGCATTGTTCCACTTGTGCCCTAATAGTATCAATAAATGGAAATATTCACAAATCTATATGTGACTATTAATTAATGTGTGGCGTGTATAAAGATTAAGTATTTATTTGCAAGATTAATTTTGGCCCTCAAAGTACTTAAGTCCTAACATGGAAGAGATGCATATTTCTGTTCTGCATTATATATTTATTTTATTCCTCAAATTCATGACACATGCCTACAAATTCAAAAGATTATATATGTTACTCTTAATTAAAAACATTAGTGATGAATGTATGCAAAACAAATAAGAAAGTGGAACAGAAGATTGGACAGTTGATGAATATTTGAAATTGAAGCATTATAGGTGCTCATGAATACATTGCAGTTAACTCAAATTTATTTTCCAAAGAAAGCAGAAGGTAACATAAAAATTTCCTAACCACATATTGCTTATTTTGTTATAGAAAAAACGAAGACGTTTAGTTAAGAACAAAAACAAAGACAAGCACAAGTTAAAATTATACGTTAACACCCTGTGTAGAACTAAGTTGAAAAGCCATACCAAGCAATCCGGCCACCAGTCACCGGCGTTGAACTCCGGCCGTTCTCCGGTTGTCCACGGCGACTTTTGGCCGTCCCAAGCTGACAAAACACCCTCATAATCAAGCTTCAGAAAGCGCTTATTACAACCATCCACTTTACACTCCTCATTTCGGACTTTATTATCACCACCCTCTCCTCCCTCCCCACACGTAATCGGCGAATGGCAATCGAAATTCAGCTCAAAAGTCTCTCTCCCCATCTCAAACTCCACATCGATCTGATGATGATTATCAATTATCTCCCCAGCCAAGGCCACTTCATCTTCTTCAACTTTCACAACCTTCTGATGATCGCTCGAACAATTAACAAAACCCTGTTTCGATTCTTTAACATTCAACCCCTTCTCATCGTCCAAAATCCCCAACCCTTCCATATCAAACGACTCGCCCTCGAGCCCTTTGCCCAACAAGCTCTCCACATCCGCGGCAAATTCAGCCAGATCCATCTCCGACGGGAGAAACCCTAACTGCAAATTATTATGGTTCGTCTCGCAGGAAGACGACACCGTTTTGTGCCTGGTGTTCTCAGGCTCGTTCGAACAACTGCGCAGCTCCCCAACGGAGGGGTCGTATATCGGAACCCTATAGAGCAGCTGCTCCTCGTTCTCCTCGTGGGACAACTGCTCCTCGCTGCAAATCTCAGGGACAAGATGAATCGGATTGTAGAATTTACCATGTTTTTTGTTCCTCGGAGTTCGGGCTTTACGTGTGAAGCCCTGATGCCACGTGGCCTCGTGTTCTCCGCCGTCGTCGAATGAGGTGTTGCCAGGCGACGCCGTTTTGAGACGTACCCTCTCGTGCCGGCGGGCCAGAGGGTTCGCCGAGTGGACTGATGAATCGCAGGATTGGCACAAGAAGGCGTCGTCGGCGGCGCAGTACCAGCGAGCTCGCTTTTTTATGCAGTTGTCGCAAGCTCTGGCTGATTTTCCGCCGACAGCATTAGCCAGTTTTCTGTCGGAAACCATGGGGACTGTATGTGTATGTTTCGATTCTTACTTATGTTTTGGTGTTATACGAGGTGATGATGTTTCACTGTAAATGGATAATCGAAATCAGGAAAATGAGAGTACCCAGAGGCAAGAAAACCCGGTGTTGGGTTTCGTATATGTATAGGTGACAGTGTGTGTGAAGTGTGATGTTCTGTGTGATAGAGAGCACGATTTAGTCAATCACATATGTTTAAATTTGTGGATTAATGTTGTTTTAGTCGCACAATTTAGTTCTTGCTTCTTTCATATTATTGATTATTTGATTTTTAAATTTAGTCCTATCTTCTAGTATTAAATGTTGAGTTTGAGTAATAGTCAAGTGGTATATTCAACAACTAGTAACATTATTATAATTAAACCAACCACTAAAAATACCATTTATCGAGATTCAGATAAAATTTTCTATTGCATAATAATATTTCATCTCTTGTCCATAATACACATGTAAAATAGTATTCTATTTCTTATTAAATAGAATGCATATTTATGTAATATGTATAAAATTATTTTCTTAATTATAAATTTAACTTAAAATTTTTGTACTTAGGTTATGTTTGAAATAAGAATTTTGGTGAGAAAAAGTATGTGGAAAATAAAAATGATCAAAAATGAAAACATAGAGTATTATTATTTGAAGCAAAAAAAAAAAAAATTCATCCTATTTTTCTTATCAAAATTCTAAAATCAAACAGAAAGTTAATGTGTATTTATGTATTGCAAAGAGGGAAAATACGATTTATAGTATAAAGTCTCGAATGATAAAAATGCCACTTGAATAATGACACATATATTTTTTTTTTTATGAATATTTTGAAAATTCATCGCAATTATTGGCATGAAAGGATTGGGCCACAGGGCCAGTGCAAGCACTTTTCTAGTACGAAGCCCTTCTTGGATGCACTTTTTGGCCCTCTTTTGGGAGCTTTCCACAACGAACGGAATGGGGTCCACAGGTGGGTCCCAGTAATCTCCTCTTATTGGCTTAAGCAGCAACTTGATCCAATTGTCTAGCTTCTGATTGGCTGCATGTCTGTTTATGGGATTTCAGTGGGTCACCCTCTCATGGGATGAGTATTAGTCATTGATCCAATCTCGAATATATTTCTCTCTCTCTCTCTCTCTCTCCCTCTCTAAAATTGAAGTCGACGTTTTTGTTAGGATTTTTCTCTTCTGATAATGCCTGTTTGAAATTCAGCACTGTGGATTTTGGTCCCCCACTACAATCATATTCTTCCAGAAAAAAAAAGTAAATAAAAAAATAATAATTACAGTAAATAAAAGGAAATGTATTGATGTGAAAGAAGAATGCATTTCCTAAATTTGGCAATCTTAAATTTTAGGACATCTTTGATACATACTTATAAGGTATTTGGATCATCTTAAAATGTATTTTTAAGTGCATTTGATTTCTCATAGAATTTCTTATGAGCCGATCAATTGTAACCCGACTTGCATTAAGAATGCCATATAATACGGTATAATAATCTCACTTAGGAGGTGAGTTTTTGATATTTTAAATTATGTATTTCAATTGGCTATTGTATATTATCCATCTTATCCCTAAAATTGACATGTGAAATTACTAAAAATGGCATTCCATAGGGGCAAAATTGAATTTTTGTATCCTTAATACCATGTTACACATACAAATCAAACATGCACATTTTCGAAGAATTTAAATTAAAAAAATTATCATACCAAAGTAAATACACTTACGAAATACCAAAATGCGAGACCCGTCCATTTAAGGTATTAAATATTTATGTGCGAAATTCCTTATCAAATATGTCCTTGATGTAGTTGAATTGAATTGTTTTAGATGGGATATGAAGGTGATAAACTATTTATTTTACCCGTAATTTCTCCTAAGGAGATCACATACTCAAATTTGTTTGTAGTGGTAAACCAATCATCTATTTGGTAGAAGTTTCAATTTAACAAACATCTTGATATAGTTATAGTGATGCGTTCACCTTTTGAATAATTGTTGTGAGGTTCAAATAATCGATGTCAATATATTCATCATTGTAGAGGTTAATGTGTGTGTGTATATATATATATATATATATGTATGTATATACACACACATACAAATTTGTTGATAACATGAACCTCCAACTCACTTGAGTTGAGCGAGCCCTAAGTTAACTCCAACTCAACTCCAACTCAAATTTTTTGAAACTTGAGTCAAGTTCATCGATTGAGCTTGGACTCGAATTTGAAGCTTTTTTAAATTTTGTCAAGTGTTAGCTCTTCTATTTTTAAATATTTTATTTTTATATTTTAGCGTATATAATGGTTTATATTTTAGTTTCCAATGCTACTTAGATTTTTGTTTTTCTGTTTGATAGAAATCGGTTTATTATACAATAAATGATCTAATTATATCAGTACTTCAATTAAAGAATAAACTATAATACAATCAATCATCACCAAATATCAAATAAATACAATGAAACTATTATATAACAGAGCAAGAATCTAGTACTCAATTAGAATAATACTCATATTTATGAAATTATTGTACTTCCGCCACATCATTGTACCATTACAACTGGATTAAACCAGTAAATTACATCAAACTCAATTCAAATTTAATTTATTTACACCCCTACCCAACCCGCAAAGGGGAACGAATAAAAAATAAATTATGCCAGGCCAAAAAGCGAATGCTATATTCTGTTGCGCCCATAAAATCTCGGCGCCATCTCACGAGCATGGTCCATTTCTATTGACCCATTTATAATTGGAAATAATTTGTTCTTCTCTCTGAATGCTAATAATTCACTCCCTTAACAAACAAAATTTTGGGTCAATTAATAATTAAATTGTACGAAAAGGAAACTGAAAAGGCATTTAGATAACTTGAGTGAAAGGTGAAAAAAAAAAGGCAAGATTTGGTGTATGGTTTTATCTATAATTAATACAGCTGGTAGAGGAAGACAAAAATCAAAAGAAAAGACATTATTATCATCTATATAAATAATTTTGTCGTGGTCGAAATAGTGGATAAATACGATGTAGATTGTAGAGTCCTCATCCATTTTACACCTTACCTGTTAAAAATCTTTGTTTTGTGGCACAAAATTATGTTACGGTCATGGACTTGAAAATGACCAAAATCGCCGCTCTCTCTTTTTAACTTTGATATTTGCATTAAAGAATAATTATTATCGAACAAAATGACAATATTTCAGGTGGTGATTCAATATGTGTGATGGAAGATGATGGAAGAACGGTGTTCGACAAGCGTTAAAAGTGATTTTGAAGGGTTAAGTATGAAAATATAATTTGAACTCTTACAATAAACTCCCTGTTGATTTATTAAATTACAATGAATTAGTTCTTACTTTGAGATTATATAACAAAATCCACCTTAGAAGCATACCTATCAACTTTACACTCCTGCCTTGAAATAAGTCAACCAATAGGTAAGTACTAGTTGTAACATGGGTATAACTTCAAGGGATTTTTGATAATTTTTAAAACTATAGGAGGTTTCTCGTAAATTAGACTAACCTCAGGAGTGGTTTGTGTAATATTTTTAAAAAGGGAGATATGTCAACCTAAGACTAGGAGCTAGTTGTAATATAGGTATAACTTCAAGGGGGTTTTAATAATTTTTGAAACAATAGGAGATTTTTCGTAAATTAATTTAATCTTAGGGGTGGTTAGTGTATAATTCGCCCTTAATCATAATTCTTACACATCAAAGAAGAAAAGTTGTGTTTTATCACGACAAGGACTTCACAGATTTAGTAGTGACTATCACAAATTATGGTTCCAGTTTTGTTAATTATCATTATTATAAGCTGCTTATTGTTGATGGTGAAAATTTACAATACTAATTAATTTTGTCACTATTAAGCTATATATATATATATATTATATTTATATAAACAGAGCAGGGGATGTATTCTTTTTGAAAATCTTAGATTTTACTCTACCTGCACACCAAACTAGTAGGAATATCTTTAATTTTTTTATAAAAATTTGATCTGAACCCTCTTCTCTTCCCACCCCAAATAAAAATTTCTAAATATTTGCTATAAACTTGGAATTCAAATAATAAAAAAAAAATGAAGAACAAAATTAGAATAAAAAATTCAACTACCAATATATAGCACACAATTGAAGAAAAAAGACAGTCTCCATTAAACCATGATCTTGAAGCTAGTGATATGCTGGAGTTAAGCATGACAACCAGTCCAAGTTGCAAAGATTTCATTTTCTTGAATAAGAAACCAATATAATTCCATACATAGCCCGTTATTTCTAGCTAGCCTTTCAAGTTTCAACTGCATGAA
Source organism: Petrea volubilis (assembly GCA_026212405.1). Lineage (NCBI taxonomy): Eukaryota > Viridiplantae > Streptophyta > Magnoliopsida > Lamiales > Verbenaceae > Petrea > Petrea volubilis. Next base: position 3,634,372 of record CM047873.1, on the reverse strand, counting down.
TATTTCCAAAACTTTCCAATTAGTTTTCATAGTCAACACCAAATATACTTTATAACCTTTCAAATTTCGAAACGCAGTAATCTACCTTTTGTAAAAGCTAAAATCCAACTGAAATTTGATACAATTAATTATTTCAAAATATTTTTTTGTAAAATCAATTACAAGAACTTACTTAGACAAATTAAAGTCAATTCTTATATAATCATACTTAGGGTTGTCAATGAAGCGGATTTTAACCCAAGCCAGATGCAAGTTCAATTAGAATTTTAGCAAATTCAATCGATTAAAATATCTGATGGATCAAATTCAATTATGAATATCCGTAACACAAATAAATAGATAGGATATGGAGTCAAACAGTTTGATCCATTAAAGATCCGAATTCCAACTTTTATGATACTTTTTATTAGAGTAATAATTATATATATATATATATATATATAATGTTAGTAAAGAAGCACATATAGAGTGCAATATATAGACCATTAGAATTAAATAATACACTATTTTTTTATTTTTCATACTATTTTCTTAACAAAATAATGTATAGTTTTATACATATTCTAAAATTTTCCACTTAATCAAATTTTATTTTTTTACATAATGAATGATTTTTTTATTGGTTATTTAATTTTAAAGCTCTAATATTCTTAATTATTAATCGAATCGGATTTTTTAATCAAAATTTGTATTTTTTGTTAGGTTCAAACTAGGCTTGTCAATGGGTAGGGTAAAACCCTACCCAGACCCTAACCTTAAAAATATTCGATTAAATATACTATATACCCTACCCTATCCTATTTAAATATTTATCCATTGGGTATGTGTATTGAGTCTACCCTATTTTTAGTGTCGGATATAGACCCTACCCAATCATATATATATTCTATTTGTCTTTTTTTGATATTGTGATTTTTTTTAGGTTACACACACAGTTAACACATATACACGCATTTACACACACTGCACACACACATTTTTCCACACACACACACACACACATTTTTCACACTGCACACATACACAAAAACACACACAGTGTGTGTGAACTGTGTATGTGTTTCACACACACAAACATACACAGTACACACAAACACACACAGTGTGTGTGAACTGTGTGTTTCACACACATTGCGCGCACACACACAGTACACACAAACACACACAGTGTGTGTGAACTGTGTGTTTCACACACATTGCACACACACAGTGTGTGCGGGCGTGCACTGTGTGTGTGTGTGTGTGTGTAAATTGTGTACAATGTGTGTGTGTGTGAAAATTGTGTGCAGTGTGTTTGTGTGTGAAAAATGTGTGCATTTAGTGTGTGTGTGTGTGTGAAAAATATATGTGCGTAGTGTATGTGCAGTATGTGTGTATGTGTGTGTGAAAAATGTATGCGCAATATATGTGTGTGTGTGTGAAAAATGCGTGTGGTATATGAATACCTATTGGTAATGATGTGTGTAGTGTGTGAATACCCATTCGGTATCATTACCCAATGAGTAAGAACGGGTAAGGCTCTACCCTAACCCATTCATTTGTAGTAGTATGGGTTAGGGTAGGATATAAGTAAATTTTAAAATTTTAGGATATAGATAGGATATAAGTAAAGAATAAATAGGTATGAGTAGGGTAGAACCCTACCCATTGACAGACCTAGTTCAAACCCAATAGAAGGCGTTAGATTCCTTTATTGAGAAAACTTATCGGATTTAAATTTGAACTTTTCCATATTCGGTCCAAGTGCGACCCGTTCACAGCCCTTATCAGCTATCCAAAAGAAGGCCTAGCACAACTATTTGAACCAATGTATGAATGCCAAATTCTTTAGTTGAAAATTGGTCCACCTCAAGCCCAATTAGACTTTTAGCCCAGAAATATGTGATGGCCCAAGGGCAATTTCGTCAGAACACGGCCCACGGCTTGGCCGACTCTGTAAGCGGCCGCTCCGTTGTAGTACTTGTTAGTCTTACGAAAGAATAATCTTTCACAATCAGAAATTCACGATTTTCACCTTGCCAAAACTCCCTGAATTACTCAGGTATGGATTTATATTTAGTTTGGTTAAATCGAATTCAATTTATAGCTAATATCATGTTTATCTATTTCTTTTTTTTGTTTTTCGAGATTGTTATTTCCGTTCTGGGTATTTGAATTTCGTGTATTGTGTTTTCTTGGAATCTTTTCATGTTGATGATGGATTGCCCAACGAATTTTGAGGCACTGATGATGGAATTTATGTAACCCAAATCAGTAATTTAAAGTTTTGAGCTTTGGTTCTTTTTGTTTCTGTAATTAGCTAAAAGTTGATTGATTTTAATGCTGCTGGGTGGTGTTCCAGAGTGAGAAAAAAATGCAATCTTTTTTGGGACCCTAAATTGTCTCTTGATAAACAGGAACAATTATTGTCTTTGTCTAATATGATATGTAGTACTTTGTATAAACAAATGTTACCAAAAAAGAAAATTGGAAAGGTTGTAACTTCTGTCTTTTGAATGGGATCCATAGTGGCTTATTTTGTTGAGCTTTTTTAAACGATAAATCAGTGCCCCCTGAGGCCCTGAGTGGATATGAGTGTGTGTGTGTGTGTGTGTGAGAGAGAGAGAGAGAGAGAGATGAAGAAGAAAGTTTGTTTACTTGTTATACTTTAAGTTTGGGTCAACCTCTAATGGAACATTTGTAATGCTCAATGGTGGTTTTCTGAAAGACTGTAAACCAGATCAATGCAATATGGACTTAATCAATATAACTTCTTTGATTCTCGAATGATAAGATTTCCAGCTGTTGTCTCTACGGGTGATGGATTAATCAAATATCTAGGACTGTTCAAATTGCGCTATATTGTTTGAATAAGTTTTCTTGGAAGTTTGTGAACAAATTAATGGTTGAAGTTACTCATTGGTACCGTATGTTCTTGATGGTGTAACTTTTTAAATAGAGCCATCATAATTTCCCCAAATTCTTTAGGAAGCCATTACAGCCCGATTTGATGGGAAGGGTTTTTGGACAACAAGTTCTGTGATTCTTGTGCATTTTCTGGGCAAGAGAGTCTCCTGATGAGATTGCTTCAAGATTAATATGTTAAGAATGATGGTTAGTGCAATTATCTTTGTGTTCGGTAATGGAGTAAGAAGGTTATAACTAATGCTTATATTGATCTGTTTAATGTGGTGTTTCTTGCATGAAGTCCAATTCTTCACCCTGTGAATGGTGAAATACCCTTTTGCTTATTAGTACTTATAAAATGGTTTAGGCAGGCTCCTCTCTTATGGCTGGAAGAAACCGTATGCCCCGCTATCCTGATAATTTTCAAGGTATCCAGTGAAGATCCACGCGCAATGATGCATCGTGGGCCCGTACCCCTTCCACCACCTCATCCTATGGCCATGGAAGAGGAGCTTGAACTCCAACAACGAGACATCCAAAGGCTTCTTGCTGAGAACAGACACGTGATTGATGACAACGTGATGCTTCAAAGGGACTTAACTGCTGTGAAAGATGAAATCCACAGATTAAATCAGGTTATTCCTAAACTGCATGCCGACAAAGAGGGGCACAGAAGGGAGTTGATTGAGAGAGGGATGAAGCTCGAGGCTGAGCTTCGTTCTGTTGAGCCTCTAAGAGCAGATGTTGTGCAGTTGAGGGCTGAAGCACAGAAATTAAATAATCAAAAGCAGGAATTGTCTTCCCAGGTTCAGAATCTGACAAAGGATATTAATCGACTCCAAGCGGAGAATAAGCAAGTGGCTGCTATGAAGAGTGATATTGATAAGATGAGGAAAGATTTGGTTGATGCCAGGTATCAAATAGAATTTAACGAAGAAGTTACCAAGAACACATACAAAAACAAAGAGGAAACCATTTCCCATGTTTATTTTCTCCTGAGATCCCACTAGTTTTCGTTTCATCTTCAAATGACTTAAATACCCTTGTGAGCATATGCATTTGATTTGATTTGATTTTGTGGATCCCTTGCCGGAAAATGCATTGTGAGAGTGTTGTACTAATGCATTTGTGTGCTATCAGGAGAGTGTATGAATATGAGAAGAAAGGAAATGAAGAGTTTGTGGAACAAAATCGAGCAATGGAGAAGAACCTTATTGCCATGGCTCGAGAAATAGAGAAGCTTCGCGCGGAGCAAGCAAGTGCTGACCGGAGGCCAAGGGGTACTCACTCTCTCTCTCACCCCGCCCCACAGAAGCACACACAAGCACGGAATTTCACTACCTGCATATGTACATACTAGGTTTTGGTCTTTTTTTTTTTGTTTTGTCAAAAACCATATTTCTTGTGACATTTACCTAGGGGTTGGAGGATATGGAATGATGAATGGAAGCCCCGAAACAAGATATCCCGGGACGTATCATGATGCATTTGGTCGCAGCTCCTGGGGACCATATGATAAACGTGGTCCTCCACGACGCTGATCCTTAACCGAGATCTATGGTTAAAGAAGTACCATAGGTAATGTAATGTATGTCCGAACGAATGAAAAATAATCAGTATGTCTTGCGTTTCTTTACATAAGTTCAGCTTGTATTTGTGTACTTCATTGAAACTGTTAGAAAGGAGAGTAACCAAGAGTGCCCAAAAACGAAAAATTCTTCTTGTAAATTTGGACCCTTTCGTGCAAGATTTTATCTTATTAGGCAACTTATTTTCCTGTGAAAATAAGAATCAATTTCGAAATTTCTAAATGCAATCGAATATCCCGAAAACTATTACAGTATAATTTGGACATAAAAAAACAGCACTATGTTTGTACTTGTAGCTTTCAAAGCAATAAAAGGGAGAAATGCTTTTTGTAGTGGCTTTTTTACTAAATTCACTATTACTATTATAAATAGAAAAATAGACACATTTTTAGCATCCATTTCTTTTTTCTTCTCTTAGTTGAACAAACAGATGCAAGGGAGATGGAGTTTTTTCTTCTCTAATTTTTTTTTTTCGATTAAGTCGGTTGTATCAATGGTATGTTATGAATTTCTATAATCAATATTATGAAATAATTATGATCAATTAATAACCATCATCAATAATTATAGTAATTAATTAAAAATTGCTATGAAAGTAAGTAATAAAGCCAAACAAAAAAAAAAGGCTATAAAGGCTTGGACTTTGTAGAACTTGAACATAAAATCGTATAATTTGTTCCTTGAGTTAGGCATCGTTGATCTTAGCTGTTATATAAACGTCCTATTTCGTGTAGTTGGATTATGGCTGATTCAGAATTTTGAAAATCATGAAAACATATTCGAGGACATAATTAAAAAATGGTGAATGGCAACGTATTTCTAAAACGAAAGCGATGTTACAACCTACACCGATTCTTTGGACACAAATAAAAATTGTTAGCGTGTGTGTGTGTGTGTGTGTGTGTGTGTGTGTGTTGTCCAGCTGGTGTGAAACCCTTTTTCTTGAACAAAATCTTGCTATCAAATTATAATAGTGTTGTAATTATATATATATATATATATATGTATATAATAGAGTCGTAAAGAGGAGATGAATGATGTGATGTTACCTAGTATTTGTCTTTCTTTTTGGTACAATCTTTCATCTATGGGATGCGTAATTATAGACTGTTACTTTAAATATGAAATCGGAAGATTCCTGCTTTAAATAACTGAAAGAAATAGATTTAGCACCATAAATAACGCAGTGAATTATGCAAAATAACCATCTAATCAGGTAGATCTTTGATTCGTTTTATTCAATTTCTGCAATCGATTCATGATACACATAAATGTTTACATGAACGTTTACGAATCAAGGAGTGCACTAATTATATATTACGATACAATGTAATTTTAAAGTCATTCCAATTAGCTAAATCTTTGGCTTGTTTATTCAATTTCTTCAATCACTTCATGATACTCATAAATGCTTACAATAAATTTTCACGGATCGATACACACACTTACCAATTATGTAATAAGATACAATCCAATTTTAAAGTCAATAGTAAAGTCCACTTATGAATTATGTATTGTGATAATATAATTTAAAGTTAGCGGTGCACGTGCGTGTCCAGTTTATATATGGCTCAACCGATGTTGCTCGCTTTCATCTATATATGACTCCGCCACTAAATAAAAAAATATAAACTGAAAAATCAAAATGAAAATAGAGAAGGAAATAAAAAAAAAAGGGAGAAAAGGACAAATGATAACAAAGTTCTTGCAAGCATGTTAAACAATATATACATAGATTGCATCAAAGAACCTCAATCCTAGTACAATCAAATCCTCAAACACTGTTTAACCAAAAACATGAAAACTCATGTCTTGGTCACAAAGTCGCCGTCCTCCGCCGTGCAGATGCTGAGATCATCCACCTTACTAAATTCTCCGATCAAGAACCCATTTTTATCCACCACTTGCACGCCGCACATGAACCCAAATTTCACTTCTTCGTCGCCCGCCGGCCCCCTCCTCGCCGGACAACTCCTCCTCCACGGCGGCGCACGCCTCGTTCGACAACTCCGAGGTCTCATTTTCGAGAACCGACGACGGAGAAAAATCCTGGGCATTCTCGCCCTTCTCACACTGAACCCAATCAATCCCCTGTTTGGCCCTCATCTTCCCCTCAATCTCTCTCTTCTTGGAAAGATAAGCCCTCGAAGCCTCCTCGGGGGTGCTGAAAGTGCCCAGCCAAACACGCTTCTTCGTGAAAGGGTCCCTGATTTCAGCAGCGTATTTCCCCCATTTCCTCCTCCGAACACCCACCAAATCCTTCTGGAACTTTCTGGAGCCCGTGAGATTCTTTTCTGGAACCTTCTCGAATTTCTTGTCGAGAAATTTCATCTTCAGAACAACGATTTCGTGGACTTTTCGCTTCGATTTCTTCTGGGTTGTCTCGGATTCATCCGATGATGAATCGGTGGCGTCTGGATCAGAATACGAAACTCTGATTTTCTTGGTGTTGTGTGTGAGATCTTTCATGTTGAAAGAGAAAAGGATTGAAGCTTTTGGAAAAAATGGAAATAAAAGAAGATTAATTATAATAAATATTTTTTATTGGGAAGCGGTGATGAATATAAAAGATTTTAGTGCTCCAATACCAGAAAACATATGCACCAAAATTTATTCAACTGTTTCTCAATTTTTATTTATTTATTTTATTTTTAGTTGGGATAATTTTTTTGGGGAACACAAAAAAAGAATATACCGTTGGCATATTGATTGTTGGTGACAATAATTAAGAGCATATATTTATGGAAAAGATTACAAAGATTCGTTAGAAGTATGCAGAACCCTAATGGGCCGAGTCCATATATATATTTGTGGACTTTCTAGAAATTAAATATACATCTCATTGCAATCAAATTACCTCCTTTTGAATATCATGAATTGAATGGCTTCTCCCTCCCTTCCTCTCCCTCTCTCTCTCTCTCGAATTGAACTGTATTCGTATTTGTTTGTTTGAAATTATGGCCGTCAAATCCGATTTAAATTTAATATATTCGATTGATTAAAATATTCTATGAACTAGATTCAATTATAAATATTTGTAATACGAAATTAATGAATAGGATATAAAATCAAACTATCCGATCGGTTACAAATCAGAATCTGAACTTCAATAATATATTTTATTAGATTAATTACTTTATATATATAATGTTAGTAAAGAAACTCAAATATAATACAATATATAAACCACAATAACTAATAATACACTATTTTTTTTATTTTTCAGGGTAATTTTTTTAACAAAATAATGTACGGTTTTTATGCATATACTTCAACAATTCCCTAGTTAATTAAAATTTTATTTTTTTACATGAGAAATAATTTTTTCTATTTGTCACTTAATTTTACAGTTTCAATTTTTTTTAACTATTAATCGGATCAAATTTTCTTATTGGGTTTCGGGCTTTTTATCGGATTTGAGCTCAGTAATATTGAATGTAAATCCTATAGGATTCAAATCGAGTTCGGATATTAAAAAAGTTTATCGAATTTGGATTCGAATTTTTCATCGAATTTTTCAAATTTGCTCCAAATCTGACTGATTGACAACCCTATCTGAAATACAAGAATGGTGAGTGACGTGAGTCCAACATAATGTATTATCCTATGGTGAAAGATGTTGCTTGTAAAAGTCATTGTGTATTATTAATACAAATTTTTACTCACATAATCATATTTATTGTGGGTGTTTCAATACGAGGTTAATTTACTAATGTGATGAGATCAATAGGGTCAGTCACGAGTAGGATGGATTCGATGGGCCCGACCTGCAAACAACAAGCACGTGTTAAGCTAGCTAGTATTGGCCTAACTAATGCCTTTTGATACCTGAACCAAAATTTGATCGAACAATGGTGGTAATAAAAAGAAATCCTTAATGTTGAAATGTTGGGATTCGATTTGCTTGCCAAAACATAAGGGAGGATTTGGATTTCAAAGGAGTTCTGATTTCAATCGAGCTTTCATTGTCAAGTTGACTTGACAAATAGCTCGAAAGGAAGATAAACTTTGGATGAATATATTGACTACCGTTACATTAGGGACATGGATTTCTTTGAATTGCCGAATCCACATATCCTTACTTGGAAAGAACCATAGATACCACATTTTGAAGGTTTCGTTCCAAAGCCAAAAGATAACGATGTTAACTTCAAAAATTCTCATCTTTTGGTAAAGGACCTTATGGTTGAAGGGAGAAGAGAATGGAACAAGAGCTTATTGGAAAACTGGTTCTCTCCAGAAACTGTTGTAGAGATTCATAATCCATATTCTCTCTCCCCTTCTCTCAAGAAACTCTTCTGGAAACCCTCCATGTTAAAGCCATTCTCTATGAAGAGCGGCTTCATTGTTGATCAAGGAACTCGTCTACCCCATCTTGACTCCACCTTGCCTCCACATCTCAAACTCCTTTGGCGTGGTAACCTTCATGACAAGCATAAGATATTCCTATGGCATATCATTAATGATATCCTCCCCACCAAATAGAGACTTCAATTTTTTGTGTCAAGTTCGAACTATAGCTACCTTATTTGTGATCTTGAGACTAAGAGTTGTGATCATCTTCTCCTCCGATGCAACTTCCCCCAAGCTATCTGGTTCAAATCTAAATGGAACTTCAAAATACATCAATTTAGTGATGAACCATCTTCCTGCCAATGTTCTTTGTGGTGGGGGGTTACCCTTTGTGGACGGATAATTTTCATTATTACTGGCATCCTTTTTTCTTCATCAAAAAAAAAGAAACAATAAATTGAATAATTGCTGCAACAAATAAATCCATTTGAGCATTTATGACAGGAATATATATATGTATATATATGTAACGCATTGTATGCATGTGCACCATAAAAATAAAATATATTGCTTGTTTAATAAATTTATAATTTTATATATCATGAAAAAAAATAGTTGAAAAGTAAATGACTGAAAATTAAATTGAGATTTATTATTAAAAGTAAATAAATAAATAAAGTGAACTACATATTGAAGATGAAGATATAAGAGAAGGGGGAGAGAAGAAAATAAAAAGAAATAATATATCATGTCAAAAAGAGGAGAGAGAAAAGTGAGATAAAAAGGAGAGAGAAAAGGAAAAAAAGAAAAAAGTCAGACCAAAGACACCAAATAATTATTAGAGAATGTTGGTACGTTATAACTACTTTGTATTTTGGTCTAACTTCTTTCTTTCTCTCTCTCTCTCTCTCCATAATATATAAATTTAACTTTCGATCATTTTTTTAATTTTTCATAATATATAAAATTATAAATTTATTAAACATGTGATCAAATTATATTTTTATTTTTATTTTGAACGCATATAGGGTGTTAGTATATATAAAGTATTAATTCTAGATTTGACGGCACAATTAAATAGGACGGTAAAATATCAACTTTATCCTTTTAAAGAGGGTAAGTATTTGACCATGTAGAAGGCTGATGATATTGTTTCTTGGTCTAGTCCATATCTCTAATAGAAAGTTGGATTGTTGGATTCGTTCTCAACTTATCAAGAGATGAGTACATGTAAATTCGACAGAAGTGTCTCCAAAAAAAATCTTTCGATACTTAAATTAATAACGGATATCGAGAACATTAGAGATAATATGAGTATAACAAATTAGCAAAAGTGGATTGTATGCCTCGATATGGCGAGTGTACCTGCTATTTTCCTAATAATGGAACAAACTACTCTACGGAGCTCATACTATGCATATCTCTGAGACTTTTTCGTCACACGGATCACACCTACATATACCAATTGAGCTTGGTGGTTTTGGCATATAGCAGCTCTAAGTTCTACCACGTCAGGTATGGGTGATTAAACAGTTAATATTTGTTTTGTTTTGGAGAAATTTGGGAATTTATTCTATGAACTATTTTGATATTTTAATATTTTCTACCTACGTTGAACAATTAATTTGCGCCTTCTTACTTTTAAGCGGCAACGACGAACTACACTAAAAGATTATATTGAAAAGCTCAATACCATTAGGGTAAAAAACTCAATAAAAGATAAAGCCTTCATAGAGCTAAATTAATTCTATTCATCTAAATTAGGGCAACAAGACAATGAGATTTTGTCATTTAGCACACTCATTAATCCCAACCTTATAAATAGTTCGACAATCACATAATAGAAATGTTACAAATACAAGTCATTCTATCTTTAGATTACTTTTCTCTTATGTTTCATATGTGTGTGTGCTTTTTTCTTTAGACCTAACTAGAACATCGTAAAGCCTATATTAGGTCACCTCCCACATTCCTTCATATGAAGCTTTGATTCTTGTATGTAGGTAATTTTCTTGACAGATCTTAGAGAGATTCATTTAATCCCAATACTAGACTTGGATCCACGAGGTTCGTAGAGACTAACAAGAACCTTATTCGAGGCTATTAAGATTGGTCATCGACTTAAGTGAACTTAACTTTAATTGAAACTCATTCAACATCAATAGCAAGCCACAACAAATTTATAAGACAGTGTTGAAATGCTTGAAATATATTCAACTATATTTCATTAAAATAATAAAAGAAGAGTTGGAAATCCAAAAATCCAAACCATAAAAGTCTCTCCATCCCAAATGAACCAAAAAGTTGCATTTCAATGCTTATGGACCCAAGTGATACTTTTAACCTGTTCCCCGTGAGTGGAACCTCCTTATGGAGCCTTAGGTCTCTTCTTCTCCTAACCATCTCCACCGCATTTTCCGGTCGTCTAACCACCTCCTCGGTCGTCTGTCCTCTGCCTTTCTTCCCTTTGTCTCTCCTCTTTTCTCTTCCCATTCTGTTGGTTTTCTTTTCCTCCCCCAGCCCTCTTTTTTTCCATTTTTTTCTACTGCTCTGCTTTCCTTCTTTTTTTCTACTGCTATTATGGGTAGTGATACCCCACCACTTGACATTCAATGCTCCAATAATCAAACTAACAGCACTCCCCTAAACCAAAACCCCACCAAGAACCCATTTACCATCATTTGTAAAGTGATGTCAAATAAACCTCTCAATCATGGGGCCATTAAAAGCACCCTCATTAAAGCTTGGAATCCAGGTGGCGAAGTCATGGTCAATGTGCTAGATGTCAACACTTTGGCATTTATGTTTGAAAATAAAGTCGATGGGACGAAGGTTATCAGTAAAGGTCCTTGGACATTTCGAGGTTCTCATGTTATTACAAAACACTGGAACCCTGATCTTGCATACAGTGAAGTGGATCTAAACTCCACCTATTTTTGGGTTAATGCTTTCAACCTCCCAGTGAATATGATGAATGAAAGGACTGCTATCTACATTGGCAACATGTTGGGCAATTTTCTTCAGGCTGATCTTGGATCAGAGAGACACAGATGGAGAAAAACACTTCGTGTGAAAGTCGAAATCGACACAAGGAAGCCATTGAAGAGTTTCATCACCATCCCCCGCGAAGGTAGATCGGATCTTCAGGTTGATATCAAGTTTGAAAGATTACCAGAATTCTGCTATACATGTGGTACTTTGGGTCATAAAGATGATAGTTGTAAAGACCATTTTCCAAACCAAAACCATCCCGATGACCTTTCATCTCAAAACCAAAACAACAAGCATTGGGGGCCTTGGCTCCGTATGGAAAATTCCTCCATAAAAAACCCCAAGACAACCAGCCCTCATAGAGATAATATCCAAACAACACCGAATCACAAAGAGCCACCTTCAACCACAAAAAACTCCAACCCAAATTTGGATGAATCTTCTGAAACCATGAATCACAGCTCAAACTCAAAAACCAAACAGGGCACAACAACTCACCTACCCAAGGATACAGTATCCTACGAGCCAAACACTCCAAAAATTCTGACAAATTTGTCAAATCAAAAAGACATAGAAAATCAAAAAAATTCCTCTTGGTTGTCAAGTTGTCAGAACCACTTGAGACTGGCGATTTCCAAGAAACAGCTCGAACAAATAACCTTTCACCCCACCAACAGACCCCTCTACTCCATGCTTGTGCAGACCAAAAGAATCATCTGACAAAAGTCGTTCCTAGCTGTCTTGCAGTAAAACCTCAAGACACTTTTATAGACCCTCTTCTCAAAATGGGCCCTATAAACCCCTTGCATCCAAATACATCAAATGGGCCCATGTCTAATGTTAGCCTGGATCAACCTTTTCTTGCACCAATGATCCAACCGTTTGCCCATATCTCAGCCCAAACCAAAAGGCCTGCAATGAATGAACTTGTTGGGTCCATTAAAAAAATGAAAATTGGACCAAATGCTTCTTGCCTTTTAACAAAATACCCAGACCAACAACCTTTAAGCCAAACTAACGTACCAGGCCTGAACAACCAATCATCTTCTATGACACTTTGTACTCATGAAGTAGAATTTCTGGCAGAACAACGAGTCACCACAATCACTGAAAGGAGAATTGTGCATGTTAGAAGAAATTCTCATTTGATACAGAACACTGCAGCCTTGAACTCTTTCGATGCAAAACATGCTGGAAAAATTGTTGAAATGAATGATGGCCCAGAAGGGCTAAGGGAGTAGTCATATGAAGATCCTTTTCTGGAATTGTCGAGGGATGGCCCGTCCCGAGGCAAACCGAGCTCTCAGGGCAATTCTCTCTGATTCTCTTCCTGACATTCTTCTTCTTTGTGAACTCAAATCAAACAATCTTCCTCTCCTTTCTGCTACTCTTTCTCATTTCAGATTCTCTTCTGTCCACTTTGTCCCTGCGATTTCACGTGCTGGTGGACTTTGTCTAGCATGGCACAGTGGAATCTCCATTAATATTCTCAACTCAAACAATTGGTTTTTTAATGTTGTTGTTCACCCCTCCCCTCCTCTCCCGATTTGGCAATTTACAGGGGTGCATGGCCCCTGTAAGCCAGCTGAAAAGTATATTTTTTGGGATCACCTCTTTGATATAAATCGCAGCTTTGATGGACCTTGGCTTGCTTTAGGTGACTTCAATTCTATCACATCACCGCAGGATAAACTTGGTGGTAAACCATTTGCTACCTCGTCCAGTGGTAGTTTCCAAGATACTATTGATTCACTTGGCCTCCATGACCTTGGTTTTGTGGGAAACCCGTTTACTTGGAACAATAAAAGAAGTGGCTTGGCAAATATTCAAGTTCGTCTAGATCGTGCTTTTACAAATAGTAGTTGGACAACTCTTTTTCCTTGTGCCACTATTCATCACCTTGTGCGTATAGCTTCTGATCACTGCCCCATCCTTTTGTCTACTGAGAGTGACCACCAATCTGGACCCAAACCTTTTCGTTTTGAACAAATGTGGCTTCGTGATGAGACATGTGAAGAGGTGGTTAGACATGCTTGGAATTCTCTTTTTCAAGGCTCCTCCCATTTCATCCTACACTCAAAAATCAAATACACAAAAAACAAATTGAAAGAGTGGAATCGTACCAAATTTGGGAATTGTCATTCTCATATTAAGGAGGCTAAATCTTTGATTGAATCTCTGCAGGTGGCTGATCAATCGTCTGAAAATATTGCACTTGAAGCATCAATCCAGTTGGAATTAGATGAGATGTACAGGAGGCTTGAACTTATGTGGAAACAAAAATCAAGAATAACATGGCTTCAAGAGGGGGACGCAAACACAAAATTTTTCCATCTTTCCACAATCATGCATCGAAGGAACAATCGTATTTCAGAACTTCATGATACAAATGGAAACAAAGTCTCAAACTGGAAGGAAATGGGTAAAATTTTTGAGAATTACTTTTCGGATCTTTTTACATCATCATCCCCAAATTTTCCCCCAAATCTTGATCATCTGGTTCTCCCGATTGTTACTGATGAGGATAATGAAGTTCTTATTTCCATTCCCACTCTGGAGGAAGTTAAAAAATGCATTTTTTCCATGGCATCTCTCAAGAGCCCAGGTCCAGATGGAATGCCCCCTCTCTTTTTCAAATCCTTTTGGGACATTGCTAGTGAAAATATTGTTAAGTCAGTGCAACACTTTTTTAAAAGCGGATTTCTTCTTAAAGCAATGAATCATACCTTTATTGCCCTTATTCCAAAGAAAGATCACTCTTGCAAAGCAGAGCATTTTAGACCAATTAGTCTTTGTAATGTGGTGTACAAAATTTGTTCCAAAATTCTTGCTCAGCGTATCAAGGTCCATCTTGATAAAATCATTTCTCCCTCACAAATGGCTTTTGTCCAAGGTCGAAACATTCATGATAATTCTATTATCTCTCATGAGATCATGCATTATCTTCATAACAAAAGGGGTAAAAAAGGATTTATGGCGGTCAAGATTGACATGGCTAAAGCTTATGATCGTGTTGAATGGGCTCTGCTTTTAGCTATCCTTAGAAGATTTGGTTTCTCTGATAATTTTGTTAATCTCATCCATCAGTGCATCTCTACTTGTTCTTTTTCTGTCTTGGTCAATGGTGCTCCTTTTGGTTTAGTTGTTCCCTCTCGTGGCATTCGACAAGGTGATCCTCTTTCCCCTTATCTCTTTATCATCTACTTTGAACTTTTGTCCAGAATGATCACTAAAGCTGAAAATCTCAATCTCATAAATGGTGTCAAAGTTAGTCGAAACTCCCCTTCTATTTCCCATTTGATGTATGCAGATGATCTTGTTTTTTATTGCCAAGCAGATGAAAACAATGCAAAAGTGGTGGAGTGTTGCTTGAGCACTTTTGAGTCCTGGTCAGGCCTCTCGGTTAGTAAAGAAAAATCCTTTATCCACTTTGGTCACAATGTTCCCCAACCATTGAGAATTCGCATCAAAGCGATTCTCAATTTCAAAGAGTGTAACCACAAAATCTCCCACCTTGGCCTTCCATTTTGCAAACAGCGCAAACGGTCAGAATGCTTCAATGAAATTGTCACAAAGCTTAAAAAAAAGCTTAGTGGATGGAAGGCCAAAAATCTCTCTCAAGCTGGCAGACTCATCCTTCTCAAATCCGTTGCCCAAGCCCTTCCAATCTATCACATGTCTACATTCCTCTTTCCTATCTCAATTTGCAACAAGCTTGACTCTTGCATGAGGAATTTTTGGTGGGGTCATGACCAAACAAAAAAGAGCATCACTTTGAAAAGTTGTGATGATATTTGCCTCCCCAAATCTGTTGGTGGCACTGGCCTTAGGAAAATGTTCGAACTTAACTGTGCTTTGATTGCAAAATTGTCTTGGAAAGTTGCCACTGAAGACAAATCTATTTGGGTGAACATGTTCAAATCTAAGTACTTGGGGAGTTCCAGCTTTTTAGATTTTTCTCATTGCTCACAGGGATCTTCTTGGATTTGGAAAGATATAAACAAGTGCAAAGAGATTATCCAACGTGGAGCATGTTACAACATTACTCTCTCTTCTAATGTGCGGACATGGTTTGACCCCTGGCTACCCTATGTGAAAAACTTTATCCCTCCATTGCCTGCTTCTAGCTCTACAATTCATAATTTCCACTTTGTTGGCACCCTTTTTGATAGAGACTCAGGTGATTGGAATCACCAAACACTTAACTCCTTATTTCCCGTTGATATTGTCCAGAACATCCTTAAGATCAAGATCTCCCACTCGGCAGATCCCAAACTTCTTTACTGGAATCCCTCTTCGTCAGGGAAATTTTCGGTAAAAAGTGCTTACCTCACTATCCTAAAACCTCGAATCCCTCCGCAAACTCCTTTTTCTAGGAATCTTTACAAAAGCATTTGGGCTGCTAGGATCCATAACCGTCACAAAGTCTTTGTTTGGAAATTGGTAAATAACACTCTTCCTACCCGTGGTAACCTGATGAGATTCCTTGAAATTGATGATGTAAAGTGTCCCCTTTGTGATTCAGCAATTGAAACATCAGAACATTTGTTCCTCCAATGTCCCTTTACACAACGAGCTTGGTGGAGTTCCAAATGGTGTTTTAAGTTGGATCACTTCAGCCATCTTTCATTTGTCCAATGGTGTTCTCTACTTTTTGATAATTGTTTTCAATTAAACCTTGACATCTATCAAAGGAACGAATTCCGTATCTTCGCCCTTTGTTTGATGGAATCTTTATGGAGAGCGCGTAATCTATTCATTCATAAACTTGTTACCCCTGTGGTGGAAAAAGTGGTGGTTTGTGCAGGAAAAACTGCTTTGAAACACTATAATGCACAACTCTCTACCCTTCTTGTGAACGGCAAACAACATTTTGACATTTCTTGGTCACCACCTTCTCTAAATTGTTTCAAAATAAATATTGATGCTGCTTTTATGAATGGTAGATGCTCTCATGCTTTTATTGTTCGCAATTCTTTAGGAGAAATTCTGTATGCTGCCACTTTTCAAGACTGGGCTCACAATGCAACCCAAGCAGAGACAAATGCCCTTGCAAATACATGTGCCATGGTGGATACACTTATGATTGCTAAATCTGTGTTTGAGAGTGACTCCTCTAATGCAATCAAAATGATTTTGAGCCCAACAGAAGTGGTGGAATTGCATTCCAAACCTGCCATTGATCAGATCTCCCCTCTCCTTTGCAAGTGGCCGCAATGGAAATTTCGGCACGTTGGACGTCAAGCAAACGCCACTGCTCATGCTTTGGCAAAGTGGGCATTTCATTCCAACTGGAGTGGTTCTATTGATTTAGTTGATTTGTACTCTATTTTGTCAAACTCAGGCCTTAAACTTTCATCTCTTGAAAATGGCCAAACTGTTGTACTTGTTTAATATTTGTAATGCTTTACGTTTTTTTTTCACCAAAAAAAAAAAAAAATGCTTATGGACCAGGCATGAGTTTAGCCATTTAGGTACTTAAGGCAAATATCGGGCTGGGCCCAAAAAAGAATAAAAAGAAAAAGAAAAAGCTAAACCCGTCGACCCACATGCCTTTTTAAATAGAGAATGATAGACCTAACCTTCATTTTTCCCTTAAAAGAATATTGTGACTACGTTGTGTGTTTCGCATGGGCTCTTATCAACTTTATCCCCTAAGCTAATTAGACAATAAATAAATATATTAAAAATTTGTATACTTATAGAATATGTTCGATTTCAATATTAATTTTGCAGAATCGAGGCAAGAAGGTTTTTTAAATTTATGTAGAGTCAAAATTTATAATAATTATTAAAGTAAATGATAAATATTTTTAATAAAATATTATTTTTTTTGAATTAAAATTTAATCCATTATAATTTTAATATTTGATCATTGTTGGATTCTTTTGGATAAACTTGAATTGCAAACATAATTATTTAAATTTATATAAAAAAAAAAACAAGTATTTGAATTTCATATATGGCAAAATATAATTAAATTAGACTATTCACATGCGTGCTTACTTTGATAGCCTCAAGATTTCTGAATTATACACACACACACACAAAGATATATAGATATATAGATAAAGCATAAGCCAAAAAAAAATCTAAAATTGATTTTTTTTATAGAAACTATCTAGAGTGACTTTAAATAAAACATATTTTAAAATGCTTTTAATTACTACATCCAAATATAAAATTGTTCGTTTAAAACAAAATTCTACTAAAAGAAGCACATATTGAAAATCACTTTTTTTTAAAATTTATCCAAACAGGCTTAATTTTGGGTAACCATTTCCATTCCATAAAATGAAGTTAAATATTTTTTTTAACAATATACCTTTTTTCTGTAAATTAATGTTAAATCAATTTTATCCTTTTTAATAGTTACAACAATTGAATATATAGAATGATTGTATCCTTCAATCTATATGTAGCATATGATTATATTTATGAATGCAAAATTGGATTTCGTACTGATGCTTGCAGTTTTCCGAATTTTTCCGAACACCTAAGATTGTAATGTGGAAAAACGAGCTCGAGCACTTTGAGTAACGATCCTTGATTCCAAAGAAAAAACTTGCAAAAAAGAGATTAGCACTCCACTAAATTGTGTGAATACTGCGTTCAAGAATGATAAAAGATGCGAAAAAGTAATTAAATTAGACGTAAATGATGCCTAAAATTGTAGGAAATGTGAGTAAAAGTGATTAAGAGTGATTTAAAGCAAGGAAAATGCTTTAAAGTGCTAAAAACACTCATAATCTTCACTTTGTTCGGCCTTGGGTCTTATATAGAGCCAGGGGTGTAGCTGACCATCCTCAAGCCCAAGCCCAGGAAGGAAAGTCATCCTGAAACCCAAGTCCAGGATAGAGACCATCCTGAAGCCCAAGTCCAGGAAGGAGTTTTCGGGGCCCAAGCCCATCTGATCACTTTGGATAAGGACGATCAACCTTAAGATCGAATCAATAGACATGTGATAAAAATGGAAGCTCATATAATCAGCATTAACCATCACATCCCACGAAAATCTCAACTAACACCCCCAACTACCCTCATTTTCAGGAAGGAATCTAGATTTTCAGAAAGGATCAACTACACCTCTGGCTCTATATAAAGCTCAGGGCCGCACAACGTGAAGGCTAAAAAATTTTCAGCACTTTAAAGCATTTTCTTTGCTCTAAATCACTCTTAATCATTTTCATTCACATTTCTTACGATTTTAGGCATTATTTACATTTTATTTCATTACTTTTTCACATCTTTTATCATTCTTAAAAGCAATACTCACACAATTTAGTGGAGTGTTAACATCTTTTTTGCATGTTTTTTCATTGGAATCAATGATTTTTACTTGAAGTGTTCAAGGTCGTTTTCCCACATTACAAATTTTAGGTGCTCGCAAAATCTGCAAACATCACGTAACATCGATCATACCAGAAAAAATATTTACCGAGAAGCAAATATTTTCCACTAAAATAAAATATTCTTGATTTTTTAGTAAATATTTTTTTTCAAACCATCTATCTCAAGCCACTCGTAAATAAAATTTCTTATCGCCAAAAAGTTGTTTAAATTATTATTGAAACATGTTGCATTAAACGAACCGAATAATCTATGCAATTAAAAAGGTTTTAAAAAAGATGTTCTCGTACGAATTTAAAAAACACAGAGTGAGAGAACAACAAAAAAAAGAAAAAGAAAAAGTTGTGGAGAACGAGAAACTATTTTTTTGAAAAAAAAAAAAGGCATCTTGATTTGTACTTTCTCTGTTTAGCAAGTATCAGCTTTTTGCAAGTTGCAATCGCAAATATCAATTTTGCAGAACACTTTGGAGCCCAGGGTATCATCTAGGGGAAATTCTTACCCGCACCAGATTCGGCCACACCAGAACTAATCACGTGGTGAGTGTTTTACACTTGTCATGTGATTGGTGTACAGTTTAGAGAGAGTGACCAATTACATGACAAATATATTAACACTTACTATATAATTAATTGAGTGCGGCTAAATCGGGTCTGGGTAAGAATTTTCCATCGTCTAGCCCGTGCCATAATAGATTCCTTTAAAAGCAGTATCCAAAGATTTGTTGTTAATTGTATACAATGCTCTATAAACAATTATTAATTGTGGGATTTAGTCAACCAGAAATTATTAAAATAATAAGTGGTTCACACTCTTTCCAGAAGACAAACAAGGGAAAATTATGGTTCAACGTTAGAGGACCCACAACGATATTTAGCCAATCAACACAAAGTCAGCTTAAGACTGGTTGTGGAAATTATTGAATTTTAGCTTTACTTTTCCGCCATCTATCCCAGAAAAATCAACAAGTTTGCAAGGCGGTGATTGTTCATTTATGGATTTGTGTTTTTAATAAATAAATAAAATTTGCATTCTAAGATATGTTTTCTCTCTGCTATTTATTGGACTGTAGATATGGAAGAACTAATCTGTTAGAAATTTTAGTCTGAACTCCACTTAATCGAATTAGTATTAATCATAAAAAAAGTAACCGATAATTTAATTAGTGAAAAATACTTGTGATATAATATAATTTATTGGATTCAATTAAATCAAATTGAGATAAGAATTTTCTTAATCTAAAAACTCTTATCAATAATAATATATTATATTAATTTACACTTTTATATCTCATTCAAATACATACTCAACATTTAATTTTGTTATTATACATCTATTTTGTCTCATTCTTTTTCTTGCAATAACACATCACATGAACTACATTCATTGATTTCTTCATTACATTAACTATAATCATTATATTTTTCTCAAAGGTTTAAACATGAAAAATTCTTATATAGATCCAATAGTTAAGAATACCTCATAAAAGTGTTCCTTAGTACACATTCTAATTAAATATCAATCTATTTTATGAAAGAAAAAGAAAGAATGAATCGATCTCACTTCTCTAGAATAAATTCATTTTAATTTTTCTAACAAAAATTATAAAGTCAAGCAATCATCCCCTAAACTTTTATCGTATTGAAACATGCAACGACCGGGACATGTTCCAAACGCTACAGTACGCTGGCTAAGTTGATATGATTTTTCGGGGGGGACAAATCAACTAAAATCCACATGTTGTTCAATTATCATTATAAAAATAAAAATTTGTCACGATACCAGTCTCTTTCTTCCCCTCTTTTGGAGAAAAAGAAGTGGAGAGAGAGGGAGAGGGAGAGGGAGAGAGAGCGAGATGTAAGGAGAAAAACTGAAAAAAGGCTTACGTATATATATTGGCTTGCTTGTGGTTGCGATGTTAATTTTGTTTCTAACACGAGCTTAATCCAAAAATCAACTTAGTTGTTGATGGATGTGATGAACTAGGTTTATATCACTACAAAAAAATATGAAAAATATTAATAATATAAGATTAAGTGAAAATATAAAAAGTTGTTATCAATAATGTATATTATCTGGTGAAACATTTCATTATGCCATTTTAGTAACATTGGATAAAAACGACTTCAATTTATTTTGTCATTATATGTTCTATGGTGACAAAAAATGAAAAATGAAAACTACATAGTACGTGTGTTGTCACCGGTGATAATGTTAATATTTTTACATTGAAAATTTAGTGATTAAAGAATTGTTACTACGATATTTTATAAGATTTTTGTTGGCATTAAACTATCATTAATATAGAAAGGACATTAATTGTTTATAGTAACGCCTTATAATTAACCTTGTAAAAACAAATTTTTTGTCACTATATGTGTACTCTATGGATTCTAATAACAAAATTTCATATTGAAATCTCCAACTTATTCTCTCTGCACCAAAAACTTTCATTCAAATTTCTAAAAGACAAATTATTTAGGGGTCTATATTTGGAACTATTGTTCTTTAGTTGTTGAATCATCAAAATAATCTGGTAACAGTTCAATAGTTCAACTTTCCAATCCCCAAATCTACTATCAACTCATCCCAATTAACTATAAGTTTAGTATGTCGATCCATAGATGTAATGACGGGCTTGGATCCTAGGATCCCTATCTCATGTTTCAAGGCCAAGGACATACTTTCTTTAAGATAAGTATATTCTTGCTAAAATCATAAAGGGCTCATTTGAAATCGTCCCGTTATATAAATGATAGATAAAAATGTAGGCGATGTTGGTGTAATATAACAAAATATTTGTGGCTATTGATTTCTCTTATTTAGTTTGAAAGTTACGGCAGCAATTGAATGAAAATGGCAATAAATTGTGTGGGAAAAGAAAAGGCACGAGCGAGAAGTGATTTGACTCAAATATTATGAGTATACTTTTGGTGGGTTGGCGTCACAGTTCCATTAAAATAATTAAGTTTGTATAATTAAATGTGGAGCCAATTTTCTCCTCATAACCTGCCCTATGGCCACCACAATTCACACTCAATTTTGACTATAATTATTAGAATACTTTATTTTTATTTATTTATTTTCCCACCCTTGCACATAGGCCCATCGAGGTGGTGTAAAGCCGCATGATTTATCCTACACATGAAGCAACATATATGTCAAAGCAACGTGTCCAATCACATATGGCCACCAACCAACCCATTCATGTCATGGCCCACTATTTAATACATTCAAAGTTATTAAAATGGTACTCCAATTAATTTGCAAACATATTGTGAATTTAAGCACATTCGTTCATGAATCTAACACTTTTCATGGCTCACTTATTAGTGCCGAAAATTCTTGTTTAAATTTGGTGTAGGTCCCATTTACGTGCTTTATAATTCCAATTTTGCTGCATTTTGTGTGTGTGTGTATGTATATATATATATAATTAAATCTGAACCATTAAATATATAAATAAGATTTAGATATTGAGTCGATAAAAAAATTCATTTTATGAATAAGTTGATCACTCTTATCCCACTTATGAATATAATAATAATAAATAAAAGCGAAAATTCTTGATTCTTGGGTAGCTAGTTTCTTCTCTTTCTTTCTTTCTTTCTTTTGTTTTTGGGGTTTTTTTTTTAAATTTTTGATTCTCTCTATGTTTTTGTCTTTTTAATTTTTTACAACTTTTTAGTTATTATCATTTTGTGTGTGTGGTTGGGGAGAGTGTGTGGAGTACAGCTATGCAGCAGGAGCGTCCTCAAATGTTTTGACGGAAAGTAGGAAATGCTTCGTGTCAGCGTTGACATTGAGGTTGTGTTTTTGGTTAACAGAATATTATTAAGAAAATATTTACTTTAAAATTAAAATGAGTTTTACTATTTAACATAACTAGTAATTTAAGTATAAAAGGATTACATTACTAAGAGTGCCAACGGGAGTCAAATTATAATTAAATAGACAGTGAATATCATTTTACCCTTCAAATCCCACAAGGAAAAATTATAGAGATTATCATAAATAAATAAATAAATAATCATTATAAAATCTGACGAACTTATTGGTGACAAAATTTGTGACACGTCTTGGAATTAGGGACATGTATTGTGATAACGAAAAATCTTACACGTTGGTATTTTTCGATCTCAATGAATAGTTACTATAGATTTTTCTTTCCTTCTTTTTTTTTCTTGTTTTACGAAATAGTAATCATAGATCTATCACTAATTATTATTAATGATAGATTAAAATACTAATATTAATCATTAATCACTATTTAAATTATACAATTACATCATATAAAAGCTAGGATTCATTTGAATGTGTTTAAAAAAATATGTTTTTCAATCAATACTTTTTATAATAGAATTAAAAAAAAAAAACAAGCAATTTTGCATTAAAAGACTTTAAAATGAGCTTTTTTAGAAGTTATTTTTTCTGATTTTTTTTTGAAAAAAAAAATCAAAATATAAATTTTTTTGCTTTATTTTTTTTTTGAAAAATAAATTATTCTTTTTTATAAAAAAAAAAATTCATCCAAACGAGTCATAAGACTCAAAAGTTATTACTAGTGCTAAAATAGAAAGAAGCCACTTAATGCATGTTATTGTAACAATTTTGACATTGTCATCTAACTTTTTTATAATTATAATTAATATTATATCCACCCCCCCCCCCCCAAGCAAAATTTTGACATTATTGATCATACTTTGTCCCCTCAACTTCTAAAATCGACACATCCTTATTGATCAGTTCATGAAAATAAAATTGATTTTTAGTTCTAACTATCTTTTCAATGTAGTTAAGAAAATACTATTAAATTACATATACGAATTATTAAACACGGATTTCTAATAATTTTCATCATTAATAATCATTAAAAACTCTTAACCCTAAATTGTTCCTCAGATCCCCAAAAATTAGCCCTCATAATTTGAGGTTCTAAAGTACAATCGAAGGTAACAGACAAGCTTATCAACAGGACCAAACATCTCATAATGCACTATAGTCTATGTTACAACTGTGATCTCCAAGACTCCAACATCCCATCAAAGTCTCCCCAATACCGGTTGTGAAAATTTTAGGTCAAACTCGTTTCAATAGAACCAATGTTACTCACGAATAGTTTTACATTTATCATATGATTAGTATATATTTTAAAAAGTGTGATCAATTGAATGGCAAATATAATAATACTCATGCACGATTGTTCGGATTTGACCAGATCGAGTCTAAATTAGAATTTCCTCATTTATCAGTAGTCCGAGTCTTACTCTCAACTAATAAATATTACCCCAAATTACACTCCAAACTTACACAAATACACGTTTTTATTTTCTCTGTCCACGCAATTCCTGTAAAAGTGAGGTGCAGCTATCAAATTAAAGTTCATATTACTGTGAGAAAAAAGAAAAATAAACGCAGCCAAAATAGTAAATTCAAAACAAATATGCAGCAATAAAAAGAAAGGATGCAAGGAGGCGACAAATTACGGAACAGAATCTGACCATTAGGCATGTGTAACTTTCAATCCCAACTATATAAGATCCTTGACATAGACATTTGTTTCAATCCCCACTCAGCAGTTTGCATATAGGTTTTAACGATTGGAAAATGATACACTACCCTATCAGATGTGCCAAAAATTACAATGTATATTTAATAATTTTAATTATCATTTTATAAAAATACTTCCAATGTCACAATGGAGTAAACATTAACACTTTCAATCGACACAATATTTTAGTTCATCTCACATTTAGATCAAAAAAAGAAGAGACAAAGAGGGATGATCATGAAACATACAAGTAATAACTCAACTCAAGAATACAACCCCAGAGAGTTTGAAGAAGCCCTTGGACGGCTCCAATAGCACAAGAAAACCCAAGGACTCTTCAAAACTCTTTTTACAACCCCAACTTCATCATCCCTCAACACCAAAATCTCTTCTTCCAAACCAAACACATCCTCTATTTTCATAATAACTTATTAATAAAAAAAAACCTCATGACTCACTCAAATGCCAAAGTTCCTGAGAGAACACTGCACTTGAAATAACTTAAAAAGACACTAATACTAGTATTACTAACTAGTAATACTACTAGCTGCAAAACTTAAGGGCATGCTATATTGAGGGGCGCTCCTCTGTTCATCAAGGCCGGTGCTCCACTCATCAGGGACGCGTCGTCGTCGTTCATCCAAGAAAGGGCTTCGCTGCAAGCGTCAAAGTTGAAATCAAAGTCGAAATCTGGTAAGGCGCTCGCCTCATCACCTTCGTCAAAATCGCAAATCGGAAGATCACTCAAACCACAAACAAAGTCATCCAGGGGGCCCGTGAACCCATCCCCCACCATTATCGAGTCGAGCTCAAAATCCAAGTCCATCTCTCCACCAATATGTGCCAACGCCATCAACTCATCGTCCATTTCGCTGGAACCACCTAATTCTTGCTCGACAACATTAGATTTGTCATTCTCAAACTTGCCATTGACCCCCGAGGCACAGGTCAGGGAATCCAATTCAAGAACCGACGATGGAGATGTTTGGGAAGTGAGTGAGACCACACTCCCACTTGAGTCCTCAGATAAATCTTTTTGTATTACGATGTTCTTAACATTCTCAATATTTTCAGAAACCACAACAGAAATTGTAGAAATTGAGCAGTTATTATTAGTACCACCATTCGAGCTTTTCTCAGACGAAAAGTCTATGGTATTAGCCAAAGCCTCGAATTCCAAACGTTTAAGTTCATAAGCTCTAGACGCCTCCTCCGCGGTGTTGTAAGTACCCAACCAGACCCGTTTGTGCTTAATGGGGTCCCGTATTTCCGCAGCCCATTTGCCCCATTTTCGTTGACGGACCCCTCTGTATTTGCCCGTAACAGGGCTAGGCTTGCTCTCCATTAATGGGTAAACCCTTTTCTTTTTCGTGTTTTTCTCGCCATTGTTGTTGCTATCCTGAACAGAGCTCTCTGTTTCAGGAGTAGCTTTAAGACGGTCGCCAATGGGGAAACAAACTTCGCGGACTATCCGTTTGATATTCTTCTCCGAGACTACCTCATCATCGGAGTCATCAGTGGCATACGGGTCATTACATATGATTCGGATCTTCCTCATGGGTCGGGTGGGTTCGGGTTTGATTCTTTGTTTTCTGCTCAAAGTATCTTGACTCAATGGAATTGGTTTCCGAGGCTCCAGCATATTTTGTTTCTCACAACAAAAACCCTCAAAAAGAATAGCCCAACAACAAAATTGTCTCTCTATCTCCCCCAAAACAAATCAATCAATAAATTAACACAAAGGCGAAACAAAAATTTTGATATCAAGAAAATCAAAAAGGCTTTTTTTGATCAAGGAGTTGTTAAACTCGGAGGACTTCTCAAGAACAAGAAAAGATTAAATAACCGATTTATGTGATAACCCCCAAAACACTCAACTCCAGAACAAGTCCTGCAAAACAAAAATACAAACAAAACAAATCAGATCAGGCCATAAACCCCACAAAACCCATCAAAACCCACACCAAAAGCACAAACCCTTTAAAAATATCAATCAAAAACCCATCAAAACCCACACCAAAAGCACAAACCCTTCAAAAATATCAATCAAAAACCCATAAGGGTTTAATCAAAGATGCAATTTTTTTTACCTTTTGGGCCTCAAACGCATCGAAACAGTTGGGAAGAAATAGTGGGTGCTCTGCTGAAGTGCACAGCAGAGAGATTTACGCATGCAGAGATCAGAAGACGAACAAATTGAAGAGAAACAGAGCTTCGACAAAGGAGCCCCAAACGCAACAACAGCCAAATCAAAACTTGCCGACATAAAATCTCTTAGCTCCAAAAACCCCCTATTCTCAACAAGTCCCCCTCTTCTTCCTCACAACACTTCACCAAAAAGAGCACCCAAAAAGAGCGAAACAAAATCGGATCAGATACAAATACATATATAGAAATGAAAAAGATAACAAATCTCTCTGTTATATCTCTATCTGTCAAGAACCAAAGAAGTATAGAGCGTTGTGGAAAAAGAGATGAGGTATCTATGGTTACGATTTTTTGCCAGCATGCAACATGACAAAGATCAGGCCTTCTGGTATTATCGACAAATAAATAAAAATTTGCAGGTAAACAACAGTGACGTAGACCTCTTCTACAACTAGCAAGAGAGAAAAAAGGGGCTAAAATTTCTCAAGTAAGCAGTGGTTGTGTGTGTAATATAGACTGCAAAAGGTTGGACTCTTGGGAAAAAAAAATGAATTTTTTTTCTTTATTCCTTTTTCTTTTATTTCACAACAACATCAACATCAACATCAATTGACTGACCAAGAACGCAAATCTCAAGGAACAGAAAAAACATAAACAAATCAATAAATCAACTCCAAAATATCCAACTTTTTATCAAAAATCTAAACAAACCTAATAAAATTTTGCGTTTTTTTTTTCTGTACCTGCTTTGCTTTTGTCTAATTCTTCTTCTTTATTTTTTTTAATTTCTTTTCTTCTTTTGTACCCTTTTGAGTGCTTTTGTCACTGACTCAAGAGTGTGTGTCTGTGTGAAATTTTTTTAACTTTCCCTGTAGCGGTCAAAAATATATTTATGGGATGGGGTACTGAAAAGGCGTATATGGGGGTATATATATATAATTATATATATAGTGTATGTAGAGATTTCGTGTTGTATATATGGGTTGGTGATTAAATGCATGATGAGCTGGCTATGGTATCCATAGGCATGACCATCATGCCCATATTTTTTATGTCATGCATATCATGCAAGCCCATGGTTGGTGAAAGATACTTTAGTGCTTGGGGATCTCTGGTCTACTCTCATCTGATCCGCGTGTCTTTCACGAATCAATCGGGTTGATTGGTTTTGTGAGCGTCCATGACACATGAGGGAGGGGAGCGTGGGATATGACAATCGCTTTGGGCGTTACTTTTGGCTGCTAATTCTACTATTTGGCAACGTGTTGACCTGGCGGGCGGTTTCTAAAGTGTGGTATTAGCTCATTTCGAGCTGGTTGCATTTGGGGACTGAGATTCAGGAAATTTGCGTTTTTGCCACTGATGAAGTGACTCACTCATCCCCTCATTGTAGGGAAATTCTAGCCTAGATACGATTCGATCGAATCAGTGTTAATTACATGGCGAGTGTTTTATATTTGCCCTATAAATAATCGATAAATTAAAAAGAATGATCAATCACTTGACAAGTGCAATACACTTATCATATGATTTATTTGATTCGATCAAACCAAGTTCAGGTAAGAATTTTCCCCCATTGCAAGGTGTATATTTTCATGTTTTAAAAATAAATAAATAAATAAATTCTTTTTTTCATACATCAGCTTATTACTAAGTGTATAATAAAATCCTTTTTTTTTTTCATGCATGCATGGAAAATGACGGGAATGTAAAACATTTTCAGTAATCTCGTTTTCTTTTTCTCAATATTGGAATTGATTTATTACCATGTTTCAATTGATTTGTTACTTTTCTTTAAGCTCGTGTGACGAATGGAACAACGGAAAATTTTCAATTGATTTGTTACTTCCTTAAGTTATGGAGATTATTATTTTTGTATAATTAGTAATCAATCTTTTCTTTTCCCGAAAAGAATGCACAATCTTGCTTTTAAAAATGGCAAGTTTGTTTCTTTCTAAAAATGTTTTTCGATTAAAATAAGTACTTATCACATATACTTAGGTGTATTTATCAAATTAAATATAGGATGAACAATATGCGGAAATGGAATAAAGCGTCCAAATATTGAATGTAGGAATTAACTAAAATAAGATTAATATTAAAAAAAAATACCAGATTTTTATTCATAACCTTGCCTCCAATAAACTCTGATTTTCGTTTAATATAGGCTATAATGAATAAATTTCTTATTTATTTAATTAAACTCTAAGCCCCAGTTATACTCGTATGTAACAACATATCATACTATTAGGAAGTGCAATTAATTGAATGAAGAAAATATTTAATTTGAATACACTCAGTAGGCTGAAGGGCGATTA
Organism: Petrea volubilis; assembly: GCA_026212405.1. Classification (NCBI taxonomy): domain Eukaryota; kingdom Viridiplantae; phylum Streptophyta; class Magnoliopsida; order Lamiales; family Verbenaceae; genus Petrea; species Petrea volubilis. The sequence continues at coordinate 3,605,246 of CM047873.1, read as the reverse complement.
AGGCTGCGGCGCGTGTGATTAACAGATTTGCCGGACTTGACTCCTGTAATTATTTTGCCTCGACATAGACAGCCTCGCCTCAATAGAGGATGAAGACAAATTATAGTACGAATCTAATGTTATACAATCATGTACTCCATCAATACTAATCACGTTTATGCTGAGCCATTGAGATAAGAAAACCAAAGTATTATTATTTTTTTTATAACATATTATTTTTTTTATTTTAATCGTTCATCCATAGATATAACGTGTATTGATAAATAAAAAAATATATATAGTATAAATGTGTAGCAAAATATCCAAAGTGCAATAATTATGCTCGCAGTGTAGAGAATAAGACAGAAATCACTGCACAAAAACCATTTTCCTAGTCAGTTTGAATTCTTTGCTATATAACTAGACCATATATTCTCATCTACTCAACAATACACATCATGTATAGTGATAAGTGGTTCAAAAAAGGAAGAGATAAACCACTTACCAATACAACTGGCATACATAGATAAGTGAAGGACAAGACATAACACAGTTGTATAGCAAAAGATCGAAATATTTTCCTATTATGGTTTAGGTTTGGTTAGACTTAGAAGGGCCCTTTTTTTTTATGTATAAAAACCCTTCTTTTCAAGATCTTAGGGACGATGTTGGAGGGTTGATGGGACTCTCTTTCGAGGTTGGGATAGGGACGATGAAGGGCTCACTTATAACTTGAACCAAAACTTAATTTATCCTCAAAGACATTGTTATCACTAATCGACATAAAATTATTGTAGGTGCACTGGAATGAGGTGTTAAAGAGTATTGAATTCTAGGAGATAAATGTTGGAAAAATACAAAGAGGTAGAAATAGAAAACATATAAATTTGAAGATCTTGCATAAAAGCGAAATTAGAATGGATCAATTTGAGAAATAAATTTTTTTTTGAAAGAAATGCAATAAGTGAATATGATGGCTCACCCCTGTATATAGAAGTGGAATTTGTAGTTAATGCCACAAAAATATCGAAGACCGTTATTGTGGCAATTAATTTGCTTGTAAAAATGAATAAACGCAAGTTAGAGACGCATTAATATGGGTTATCTGAATTATCCAAAATACGCCCACTAATATTGTGAATGTCTCAATTGTAACTTGAATAATAAGTTACGTATCGATTTAATCGAACTTAAATCCCTTTTCAATTATTTGGCCATCGGTACATATTCATCCTCAACTCAAAAGAACAAAATGGTTCAATTGACACCATGCCACTCAACCCATACCAAGCCATTATCTTTACCATTCTCTCTTTTTTATCTTTCTTCATTTCTTTTTTTTTCTTAATACAATTTGACTTAAGCGTACAAAGATTTTTCAGAGTCCTCCTATCAATTCTAACAAACATTTGATTTTAAGGTCATGGGATTGTCGGTGCGACCCAACTCTCCTTTGGATCCACTAGACCTATGAAATCACGTTAGTAGACTAATCTCTTCATTGGTAGGGCATGTCTTCTTGTGACTGCTTTTCCTACCAAAAAAATTCGAGTTTTTTTCTAGACTGGACTTACACCATTGGGATTAATTTTGTTGGATTTCATACATGCATTGATCCGATTGACCAATCATCGCAGGTTTTTTCCGATTTAATATCTAATATTATCATACAAATTGTAATTTCAAATTCGTCTAATTAATATAACATCCTAACATTTCTAATTTTTTTCAAAAAGGCGTTTCAAAATTAATAATATGGAACTATAATTTATAAAAACAAATTGAAGGATGCACCCTATGAAATATTTGTGATATGCCAATTCATCTCACTAGTAAGCTGTACGTCTTGTACCCAAGACCTTCCAAAAAAAAAGGGCAGTAAAATATCTTTTTTTGATTTGTAGGGCAGTATACTATCTATTGTCCAAAACATGGGAACCTAATTTCCAACTTATTGAACGTGATGGTAGAATTGTAAATATCGGCACTCTTGAGGTTGTTTTCATTTATGAAAATATCAAATTGATTGAATATATCGTTTGGGTTTCAAACTATATGCTAATGGGCATTTACATTTCATGTTCGCGTAATAATTATGTGCATTAGGCACTTTTAGTCACATGTTATACCCGCAGTAATTAAATGCTAATTATTTATTGTAATTTGTAACCTTTATTGCAAATTACAGAACCCGATTATGTAACCCATTGAAAGATTGTTGGTTGATTATGTAATCCCATTACAATTTGGGAATGCAGATTTAGTGTGGATTATATCAACAGCCCCTTGAGATTATGTTAATTACAATAATATAAGGTCCACTTTCCTTGTTAACAACAAGCATTACAAAAATTCAACGTAATTATTGTGGCAAAAACAAAATTTTCGAAATCCACTTAGCACTTCCTTGTGGGTAATAAATGCCCGTCTCATCAACGTCCTTTTTCAATTTTTTTTTTTTTTGGTTTTTTGGCCAAAATTTTAATGATGTCTATTCTATAAGAATGGATGAGAATTCTTCGCAGTTTCTGAAGATCACTTCAATTTTTCTTTCTCTTGTTTGCGTACAAGTAATAGGCGGTAGTCTCTCTCTCTCTCTCTCTCTCTCTCTGATAAGATCAATATTACACTGACATGTTTGAAACTTCAATCATATAATATTAACAAGTGAATCAAACATTATCGTATAACATTAATTCATTTGTTTATGGTGAAATTGTATAATTTGTCATAATTTACATTTCAAGCAGCGACTCGAAATATGGCTCGAAATGCTATTTCAATTTTAAATCCGAAAAAATAGTCTATAACAAACTTTTCTTGAAGGTGATACTGGGGGAATTTTAATTAAAAAATTTATAATTATCAAATCAAACAAATTTACATAATATTTTAACTGTATACCCCATACACACTTCGAGTTCAATATCTTATAGTTGAACTTTCAAAACCAAACATGTCCACTATAGTTTGAAATAATGTTAATACCCTTGGAGCCTCGATGGTGAATACTAATACTAAAATAATGTTAATATTTTGGTTATACTCTACTCGAGCTCAAATTAAAGTTTTCTTGACCAACCGTCCCATTGATTATGAGCATATCTTATTGATAGGATTTTGAAACACATGGTCCCGTGCAAATTACGGCACATAATTATTAAATAATAAATGCCTCTTAAGTACCTAGCTAGCTCTAACTTCAAAATCATAAAGTTTGCTTGTATTATATCGGAGTTATTAGCATGAATTGGAAAAAAAACTATCTGTCCGAATATAACCCAACGCAACCTAAAAATCACCAAGTTATATATTAGGCGGAGACAACCCTAATGGTGTTTTAACGAACAAATGATTGAGTGATTATTAGATTATCAATTTTCAATCGATTCGGTTGGTTTTTTAATTTTTGAACACGTATGTTTGACTTGCACGATTTATTGAAATTTGTTCGTGGAGTTTTATGATATGAGCGAATGTAATTGCAGCTGTTATTCTTGTTAATAGCAAAAATTTCAACAATATGTTTTTCCTTTCTTCGTGTTATTGTTGCATTTGATTTAATACATAATATCGCATTCGATTGATAAATTACAAAACTACATTTTGCAAGATAGTTTTATAACCGTATAACAAGGCTGATTTTATATTTTTGCCCAAAAATCTGTGTCACTCCATTTTTTACCCCCCATAATATCACTGGCTGCCAAAATATTCCTAAATACAATATTATAGAAGTTAGAGGTGAGAGGGGACATACTAGAGGAAGTTCAATACGTTGCAATCTTCTAAATCAAACACTAATACTACTACAGAAAAGAACAAGTATTAGCAAATCAAACACATTCTTATAAAGTGTAACATACTAAAAAGAAAATGAAAAATAATAAAATAACAATTAATGTAGAAACCCTCACTGGTTATACGACACAAAAGTAATTTTCATAATGTCGATAGTTATGAAAATAATAATAATTTTCACAATCGAAGTGACACTTCTATCACTCATAAATTTTCGCTATAAAAATATCAATAATTATTTATGACGACAGTTAAAATATTAATTTTGTCCCCCACATAACCACTGCAACCCTCAATTAACCATACATTTACATTCACCTATTGATTTAAATGAATAAAAAATAGATGTAAGACTAGTTTAAGGTAAAGAATTTGAAGTTGCACAAAATATAAATACCAGAATTGTATATTGGTATATATTAATGAAGTTTAAACTAACTGTCCCCCAACCCCATCCGCTCCGTACCTTCCTTACTGTCAGCAGTACACCCCCACCAACAGACACTCCCAAATTAAAATATACGAAAGCCCCCCATACGGCCCTCTTTATTTTTCATGCATGTCACGTGATTGCTCTCTCCATAAATTCGATTCAATGCATTTGTCTCAATAAATTATCACGTGACATACATACATACATGCATGTATCATTTGTGCACGGACGTGTACTATTATTATGTATGTGTATATGCTTATTTTATAATGTGTTTTTCAGTATTTATCTATTCAAACTAGTTAATTTACCGTCGAATTTTGTTCAATAGACGCACAGATATTTTAAAGACATCGTTTAGTTGAAAGCAAAACCGAAAAAAAGTTTAATGTACTTTTTTTGTTTGGTTATAAATAGGCCTATTAATGGGTATGATTTTACCTTATTCGTATTCATTTATTCTCTACACATATCCTATTCATATCTTAAAATTTTAAAATTTATTCATACTCTACCCTAACTCATACTACTACAAATAAATAGGTTAGAGTAGGGCATTACCCGTTCCTACCCATTCGGTAATGATATTCAATGAATATTCACACACTACACACATCCTTACCCAATGTGTATTCATATACCACACATATTTTTACACACACATGCACATTATACACACATTTTTCACACACACATACTGCACACAGCTTTCACACACACACACACTATATGTAAACACACACTGCACACACACACATACATATTTTTCATACACACGCACACGCAATTTTCACATATTGTGTGTAAACACACACACTACACGCACACACATTGTGTGAAAAAACATACACACACACACACACACTACGCACATACACTGCACACAAACACAGTGTGTGAAAAAATACACACGCACACATAGTGTGTGAAAATATACATTGCACACAGTTTTCATACACTGTATGTAAACACACACACTGCATACAGTTTTCACACATTGTGTGTATGCACACACACATACACACAGTGTAAAAATACACATTGTGTGTAAACACACACACACTACACAGTGTATGCACACACATATACACAGTGTAAAAACACACATTGTGTGTAAACACACACGCTGCACACACACATACACATTGTGTGAAAACTGTGTGCAGTATATTTTTTCACGTAGTGTGTGTTTTCACACACTGTATATGTACACACACATACACATTGTGTGAAAATTGTGTGCAATATATTTTTTCACGTAGTGTGTGTTTTCACACACTGTATGTGTGCAGTGAGTGTGTGTGTGTGTGTGAAAAATATGTGTGTGTGTGTGTGCGCAGTGTGTGTGTATGTGAAAAATGTGTGTGTGTGCACAATGTGTGTGTGTGTGTGAAAAATATGTGTGTTGTGTGTGTGAAAAATGTGTGTGTGCAAAGTATGTGTGAAAAAAATCGTGCGTGTGAAAAACATGTGTGTGTGTGTGTGTGTGAAAAAATATATGTGTGTGTGTGTGCAGTGTGTGCATGAAAACTGTGTGTGTGCAATGTGTGTAAATGTGTGTGTATGTGTTAAGTGTGTGTGAGTTAAAAAAAAATATAATATCAAAAAAAGACAAATAAAAAAATATATATGATTGGATAGGGTTCATACCCTATTCTAAAAATAGGGTATACTCAATACACATATCCAATAAATAAATATTTAAATCGAGTATGATAGAATATAATATATGTTTAATTGAGTATTTTTAGGGTAAGGACTCATTGCCAGGCCTAGTTATAAAATAAAATGTTGGTATCAGTGTCGTCAATTTTAATTAAACTAACTTAAATACATTTAATTTTCAGAAGAAGATGAAATTCTGAAAATCAGAAATCAATCAAATGATAGAAAACATGAAAGAAAATCTTACCAGACAACGCCATTATTTATTTTTATTTTTTTAATGTTTATAAATAAAAAGGTTGTAGACTTGTAGGCTCGTAGCAACTAGGAAATATTATTTTGAATCTTCGCCATAATGTCATGCATTTGTTCGTTACATTTGTTCATTTGTCGCCCTTTGTGGTCCTACCCGGCTCGAATCCGGATTTAGTCAGAGTCCAATGTGGCTCCGGACACCGGGTGGTTTAAACCAAAAAAAAAAAAAAGAATCTAACAAATCATATGATAAGTGTATTGCACTTTCCAAGTGATTGGTCACTCTCCCTAAATTATCGACCCTTCATAGGGCAAGTGTAAAACACTCGCCACATAATTAATACTGGTTCGATCGAGTCGGGTCTGGGCTAAAATTTCCCTTCATGCATCATCCGATTCAGATTAATTAAGTCACGTATTATATATATTTAAAAAAAAATTAATACATAATACGTAGTTGAATTTGAACCGTAGAATATAAACACCCAATTTATAAAAGAAAAACCCTGTTACATGTACATACATCAACATGCATGCAATCAGCTCATATACTTGTTTGGGCGTGTTTCAGACATATACATACAGATATCCATATCTACACATCGAGAGGGAGAGAGAGTAGGAGGTGGGTGTTGCTTCGTCTTCCCGCCAAAGACGCAGCCGGCGAGCCCACCGCCACCCTTTTCCCGCCAAAATCGAGGGTGAGGCCAACGGCCCCCCGACACGTGTTCGGGCTGCTGGACAAGTGTCCTCTAATCTGTCCACTTGAACACCGCGAGGCCCACAGCCCATGCACTACCATATCTTTTATTCTTAATTATTATTATTTTTTTTTCAAACCTACTTTCTTGGTTATGACCCTGTCACACACTAGTTGAGTCGCTAAGTTTGGTGGCACTAAAAGTGGCACTCTAACTGATCCCCACTCAATTTATATCTCAAAATTTAGTACCGACTCTTAATTTCTTAAAGAAAAATTGCAGCCTTTACTCCTTGACAAAGTTAGAAAGAGAAGAAGTAGAGAAACGATTAAGAGAATGTTTGTAAATATTTCTGTTTTCAGAAAAAAGGAAAAAATTGAAAAAAAAATTAAAGATTTGAATACTAAAAATGAATAGTATTTCAAAAAGTATAATGAAAAAGAGTAGTTGGTTTTTAAAAGAGCAATGGAAAAAAGAAAAAAGAAAAAAGAAAAAAGAAACAATATGAGAACTACTTCCAACTTTTAATTTATAAATTTTTTTCAAACGGATTCGAAAAACAAAGTATTCATTGTCTGTTTTTTTCAATAAAAATTGAAAAAACACTCTTTTTTTCTTTTCCTTTTCTAAAATTGCAAACGCTCCCTAAGATGGAGTTTGAAATCTTGTTTAAAGAAATAGTTTTTTTTTTTCATAATAATATGCACACGTATCATCCACATATACGTAAAATTAGAATTTAAATTCTAACAACAAATTCCCTACGCCTCTGAAGATGACGTACATATCTATTAATTTAGTTGTATCTTCAACAAAATGAATTCAATTAGAAATTCAGATCGAAGTCGAGTATATTGAATATTTTGTTGCAACCTTTTAATCATGGTATCATATTTATCTGAATTTTAGACTACTATTCAAATAACTAGTGAAAATTATGGACACAAAAATGTTTATAATAGGTTGAACTTTCAAATGTATCCTAGTCCCCAAGTGGAGGAAACAATCACAATCCACAAAATTCAATAAATCTGAACATTCGCTCAATTTCTTGGCAACATCTAAATGTGGAAAAATTAAATAAAATTAGAACTATTTAATTCGCAAATTCAAATTTGTTATCGTCTTCGTATTTTCACTAATAAAAACTCAGCCGCCACAGACGGCGACGTTTTAGCGTATTCACTTTCCGAGAATTTCAGCTTGAGAGTGACGTGTCCTACAAAACGCCGACTCTCGAGCGTCTGATTCGGGCCAAAACGATCCGATCCGGAATTTCGGACCCGTCTTTTTTGCTATGACCAGATGTGAAATGACTATTGACCTTTTACTGTTATTCAAAGGATGAAATAGCCAATCCGATTATTCTCAAGTAGTTGGGGTTTTGGTTTTAATTTGTTTGGTAATCCCTCGTTTTCGTTGACTATTTCGTGATTAGCCTCCATTTTTTGGAGCTAATGTTTTAACTTGTTCTTCTTAAACTATTGTTTACTCAATTCATGACATTAATTAACATCTTGGGATTAAATCCGGCTACATTTTATTGGGTAGAAGTAGAGTCGATTATTATTTATATCATTTTATTCAAGAAGAATTTTTTCATTTAACTAATCGTGCATAGGTCTTAAATTCTCATTACAAAAGTAAGACTCAATTATACTTTTGTTCATTTTCCAAGAAAAATTAAATATTTTTTTTTCAAAAAGAGAGAAAGAACTAATATACTTTGAGTTTAAAAAATGATTCAATTTTTTTTTTTCTTAACCTTCCGTTTGATTTTTGAATTTTTGTTAAGAAAAATAGGGGGAAAAAAATTTCTTCGCTTCAAATGATGATATTTTATACTTTTATTTTTTTTTATATTTTTTATTTTCTTTCCACTTTTTCTTGCCAAATTTCATGCTTCAAACATAGCATAAAAGAAAAAAAGTGATACCATTTACTAAGATGTATAATGGGTTTAAATGATTCTGAAACACTGAATAGAGTGGTAGAGTTGAGATATTCATTCTCGATGCATGAGTTGGTCCATTTCAATTATGTTTCTCACGGGTTCCATACCTTGTGAAATATGAAAAAAAATATCTGGGTAGCCATTGAAATTAGTTCAGTTATGTAGTAGGCCCATGCCCCTCCTATGTTCCCCAAACTCTCTCTTATCACGTTAACCTTAACTATAGGGTGAAATGTCACCACTCAAAACTGAATAAATTTCACGACATTTGTTATTATGTTTGTTATGTGATCGATCATTCTTTATAAAATATACACGAATTGTGGTGATAGAATGCAACAAAATGCTGAGGTGTTCAAGGTCAAGCTCAAATTTAATGATGGGTTTTGACGTAGTTTGTTTTCACGACAAAACTAGATTTCTCATATTTTAAAAAGTTAAAGGGCTCGTGCATGAGTTTTCGAGTTTTGTCAAATCATTTCAATTTGTAACACTAGATAGGGAGATAACTGTACAACAATGCATTTACCTGGTGATTAGGGTTGAAATTTTAGATTTCGGTCCAATCTGGCATATGGATATTTCTCTCATATATGTGAATGTGGTTTCATTGTAATTTGTTGATTTGGTGACTATTGATTTGTTGGTGATCGTTGATGAATGCATCAAAGAGTTATTTGTATATAATGATGTAACCATCGTTTTCTATAAAAAAAAAAATAAAAATCATATATTAGTACAAAATTAATAAATCAATTGCAGCTATATAGGACCGAGGTAGGTAATAAAAGATTCGTCCATAAAGTTGGAAGTTGGCCTAGAACTAGTCATATAGGAATTTAAATAAGGCCATTTATTTTCAAAAAATTAGATATATGTCAATGATGCTAGCTAGGCAGCTGGGGGCGTAGGACATATACTGTTGGTATAGCATATAAGATTATTCCTTTCCGTGGTGAATGGCCCTAATGGCATTGATTGTAGATGGGAATGAAGTTGGCATTCTCACGTTTATTTTTAATATTGTGATTGGTATAATTTATAGGTAAAAATATTTATTCTTGTGAGAGTAATCATTTTTATATATGTGGACCTAGTGATTCATATATACATATATATATATATATATATATGATAGTATAATTTATTGATATATTTGATATTCATAATAAAATTATATATTAAAATTATTTTAGGTGATATATATTATATCAAATGCACGTATAATTACATATATGAATATAAAATAATTGACATCCGTGCAAACTTTATAATAAGAACATAAAACATAATATATATTATGTACAAAAATTAATATGTCTATATATATATATATAAACGTATAATATATACATTTATATTATTCAAATTAAAGTTTTAACATATTTTTTATATAAAAATTATTGGAATTATATCCTTGATTTATCTTTATGCTTTTGATTCATTACTATTTATAAATTACCAAATAATAAGTGGCACGGATTAAATTAATTCATGCCATTTGTTATTCCTTGAGTATACCAAGTATGGGAATGCTATATCAATATCATTCATTTCCCATCTTCATTCCATTCACGCCTAATTCCTTTTCTGCATACCAACCATGCGTAAGTTTTTGTTTGGCCGATTTAATAGGCTTAAAAAAAAGAATAAGTTTTTGTTTGGCCGTTTTAATAGGCTTAAAAAAAGAAAAAAAAGTACTTTTAGAACCGTGCTTCTTATAGTAAAGTCTTTTTTTTCCTTTTTCTTTTTTTAAGTTAAGTAATTTTCTATTTCGATGCAAATTTTTAAAAGTCCTTGAAAACATGCTTTATTTGAAAGTTCTCTGCATAAATTTTTACGTTTTTTAGATTTTTTTAAAAAAAAATCCATTCAAATATACATATCTATATATATATTCGGTGAATTGTTTTTTTTTAAATAAATATTTTTCTTCTAAAAAAAGTCAATCCAAAATTCCAAATGGGTCTCTTAAATTACTTATATTTGTGAAACTTTCATAGAAAAGGAATTGATCCAAGTTGCTAATTTAGGCTGGATCTAAAGTGAATGGGCCTTTCGAATGTTCTTAGAATTAAAGAAAAAAATGAAAATGAAATACCGAAACTCAATATTGTTACTATTATTGTTGTTTTTAATACAAGAAGCTCAGTATTGTTGATAGAAATTATAAGTCCATAGTCATGCCTCTTCTTGCAATTTACCTCTAGTTGGGGCATCAATTTCATTATTTAACAAAGCTTTAGAAAAAAAAAAAAGAAAGAAAGAAAGAAAAGAGAGCATCAGAAATTCAGAATGCAAGATAAACATTTTATTGCTAATATATATGAATGCAGATTTTATTTTATTTTATTTTATTTTTTTTCTTTTTGAGGGAACAATAAATAACAAACTGATGCAGATATTCCAATTTTACTCCCTCATAAAATTCTTTAAAATAGCATCCCTGCAATAGAGAAACTCAATTGGCCCTGTTTGAACCGTGATTACAACATTTAAGCCCTAGCTTAAGGCATGATTAAGGAAAAAAACACAACAATCTCCATCAACCCTTGATCCCCATTTTCCATGACATGCTAAACTTCTTGCCCACAGGCAATTCCAGCCCTTTAATCTCTACCATAACATTCTTCACCTTACTATCCCCACCCTCATCAAAATTCCCTATATGTTCATGATCCAGTGTGCTAATGTCCACCTTAGTACTATCTTGAACTAAATCATCAACCTCCATCTCAAAACCACTCACGCTCCCATGCAATCCAAGAACTGTCACCTTCTCAATAATCCACCCCTTCTCCAGAGCAAATTTACTCTCCTCTACGTCCGACCACACCTTAACAGTCCCCTTATCAACTGTCGCGTAGAAATCAATGTACGTTGAGTAACCGTTTCCAAGTTTCATCTCTGGGAGCTCGTCGTTGTCAAGGAAAAGATTTCCCTTGCATTGCCCTTGGGTCACGCCTAGCGGGAAGGCGATCACGAGGGTAAAAGGTGTCATCCTCGCTTCTTTAGAGATCATCCCCCCTTGTTGCATGGGGATTATGGTATTTTGATACAATTGCACGTTTACCACGTGTAGCGGCGCATCAAGAACCACATAATGATTCTCTCTTGAATCGATCACCTTTGTCATATCAAACATATCATACCAACTACCGCGAGGGAACAGAGCTTTAACCTCGGATTTCTTGCTCTCTAGCACCGGGGACACCATCAGGCTGCTCCCGAGCAAGAATTGTGTGCTCAATCCGTATAATTCAGTCTCATTCGTGAATGTAAAGAACAAGGGACGTGCAATGGGGGCTCCGGTAGTGTGTGCCTCGTAGTTCAACGTGTATAAATACGGTAGAAGCTTGTACCTCATTCCTAGAGCATTTCTAGCTGATTCAGCCACTGATTCCCACTGATAAAGCTCTTGTCTAGGAGAGTAGAAGTTAGCATGATCTCTCGAAAATGGGTAGAAAGCGCCAACTTCGATCCAACGGTTACAAAGTTCTTCTGTTGGGGCCGGATAGAATCCACATATATCTGATCCAACCATCGGGACACCAAAGATACCAAAATTCAACATTGTTGAAATTGAATATCGTAAATTCTCCCAAGTTCCCTGGTTGTCTCCTGTCCAATGTGCAGCATAATGGCCTGATCCGACATACGTGGATCGAGACAGAATAAAGGGGCGTTTGCCCTCTAGCCCTTGAAGCGCCTTATGAGTAGCAATAGCTTGAGAAAAACCATAGATGCTATGAGCATCATACTCCAACACGCCATTATAGTGATATGCACTAGTAGCTATAGTCTTGTACCCTATAGGGGCCTGTATGCCCGAAGCATTGATCTTGTAGGGCGGGTCATCCCATCTTGTTGCCGTCACGTTCTTGCAGTCTAGACAGCACTCCCAACCCGGCCCGGTTCCGTTAGGGCAAATCCTACCCTCGGGTATGGTACACAAGCCGGTGCAAAAATTGGACGCTTCATTCATGTCTATCCAAAGGCCATCAACCGGCACAAGTTCATGGAACCGGCGTATCTCGTCGCCCCACCACTCAACTGTTTTTGGGTTGAGGAAGTCGGGGAAGTTGACGGCACCGGGCCAGACTTGAGCTAGGTAAGGCTTGCCTTGGTACTTGATGAAAACGTCATTTGCTAGGCCTCTCTGGTAGACGCCATAAGTGGTGTTGACACCGATTCCAGGGTCTATTATGACAATGTACTTCATGCCTTGCGCATGGATTTTGTCCAAGAAGGCTAGAAGCTGAGGACGGGGGTAGTTGACAGGGTTGAGAGTGAAGTCCTTGTGGCCGTCCATGTGATCATCATCGTTCCAGATAACGTCGAGCGGGATTTTCGCCTTTTTGTAGTTTTCGACTACGTCTTCTACTACTGATAAGTTACGGTATCCCCACCTGCATTGGTGGAAGCCTGTGGAGGATCATGAAAGACATGTTGAGGCAGGAGAAAAGAATGAACATTATGCATGTAATAACAGAGTAATCCATTGTAACATGCTGCAATCAATTCAAGCTCAACGAATTTGTTACTATAGGTTTAAATTCTTTAAAGCCATCAATCCAAATATACAATAGGGGCTAAATGTGATTAATCATGTAAGGATTATAAGACTATTTGTTTTTTTCTGTGATTTATCCAGCATGATTAAATGTGATTTGAACAAGATTCTTTATTCTCCAATCTGCACTACAAATTGAAGCCAATGATAGCCCATTAAAATCGTGAAGTTCACTACTACACGGGGCGAAAAAGCTAATGCGTATTGTGCTTTTCCAGTGGAAAAAGCATGAAAACCTTGCCAGGCATGCGCCTACCAACTTTATTATTGTGCAGTAGCTTTTACCAGTTAATGGTCACTGAATCACTGCATTGACCCATGTACAGCTGGATCGATGCTACCAAATTTTGCAGGTATCAAAATCCTTTCAATAAATAAGTGAATGACACGTGGAGACCTGATATTTTTTTTTTCTTTGTTTTTCTGAAGTTGGTATTTTTTTTTTTGGCTTTTTTTTGGGTTAATTACATCTACTACCCCTCTAAAGATAAAAAACTACAGTTGGTCCCCCAAAAATTTTTAATATTATCAACACATACCCTGATAAATTCAAAAATTACAAATACCCCCCTAATCAGCCGGTTGCCGGTCAAAAGTAGCTGACGTCAGCAAAATTCTTAATGAAAACCCGAATATACCCTTACTCTAATTTTCATACATTTTTTTTCATGTGTGTCCTTTGTAATATACCTAAATTGTAGGGGTGGTATTGGTAATTTTGAAATTCCTCAGGATATGTCTTTGTAATATTGAAAAGTTTTGGGGGACCAATTGTAGTTTTCAATCTTCAGAGGGATAGTAAATGTAATTATCCTTAGACATAAATACTTAAATAAAAATATTAAAATATACATACTTAAATATTTAAAAATTTCATATATATAAATAAATATACAGTGTACAAATAATGGACAATCTCTTCATTTTAAAAATACAGTGTACCCTACACATGCAATGGATTGATGGTGCTTGGAGATAGCTATGAGGGCGGTGGAAGTGTGGTTTGTAGTGGTGAGAAAATCGGTTGTCGGCGAGAGTACGGCCACCGGGGAGAAGAAACGGGAAAAGAAAAGGACAGGCGTCACATGCGATTTTGGGGGAAGAAATGAGTGATTTTTTTTTATAGGGCTTCAACATCTGTAATAAATGTAAGAATCAGAACGAGTGTTGTGAAATTTGAAATTTGACTCTCTTTGATCGCCGGTCAAACAAAGTCTGATGGTGTTGACTAGGGCATCATTGGAAAGTTGAGATCGTGATGGTTTAATTGCCGCAGGTTTTGTTGGTCTTTACAAGTATTTATTTTTCAGTTTATTTTTTTATTTTTTTTAAGGTTAAAAATTATGGGTAAGACCTAAAGTTCATGAAAAAATGATCGAAAATCGGCTGCTTAGGAGGGTATTGGTAATTTTTAAATTTCTCAGGGTATGTCTTGGTAATATTAAAAGTATTTGGGGACCAATTGTAGTTTTCAATTTTTTGAGGGGTAGTAGATGTAATTATCATAAGTTAAAAATTAGGGGTAAAACCGGAAGTTCATGAAAAAATGACCGGCAACCGGCTGACCAGGGGGTATTTGTAATTTTTGAATTTATCAGGGTATGTGTTGGTAATATTGAAAATTTTTGGGGGATCAACTGTAGTTTCGTATCTTTAGAGGGGTAGTAGATGTAATTAACCTTTTTTTTTTGTGTAAATGACCAGGTTTTTTTTTATCTGTTTCTTTATGGGTGGGTTTGTTTACTTTATATATATATATATAATGTATATACACACACACTATATGTGTTAAAAATGTGCATATATACACGCACAGTATGGATAAATCTTAAAAAAATCACCTCTAAAATTTTCTTTTTCGATTTTATATAAAAGATGGTTGCAACTAAAATGAATAAAAGTAATAATGTGCATGAGGGATTATTTGATTATAGAAATAGTTTCTATTCAAATTTTGAAAATAAATTTTTGACAATTTCTAAAACACCTTTGAATACTTGTTTTGAAAACGTATACAATTGAAATGGGTGGAAAAAGAAGAAAAGAAAAAATAAAAGGAAAAGGAGCCAAGTTAAAAACACACACCAAAAAACAAATAGGAAAAAAAAGAAAAATGTCACTTTTCTACATATCAACCTTTCACATGTCATTCACTCATTTGTTGAGTAGAGTTTAACACCTACCAAACTTGTTAGTATTAACCAAGCCCTATGCACATGCCGGCTTGATCGATCCTAGTAAGGTGGGCATATATCCAACCCTATCCACCTTGCACCATGTGTACAATGAGGGAAGTAAAAGCTATACTTTTTTTTAGGAAGAAATAAAAATCAATCTCTCATTCTCTTTCTGTATACCTAGCGTAAGATGAGTAGAGTTGGGTATATGCCCATCTTGCCAAGATCGATCAAACCATACATGCCTTGTTAGACCTTATAAAAAGGAGATTTATGTCATACCACTCAATTGGGTATTGCTCAACTAAAGTTTTTAATTGTTGGATTTGAATATAATGATATCAAAAAGTATAACAAAATAAAATTATTACATCATTGAGCTCAATCCAACAATTGAAAACTTGCACAATATCCAACTGAGTAGCATCTAATGAGTCCTATAAAGAGATACTACTGAGTAGCACCTAATGAATCCTGTAAAGAGATACTACTTTCTAAATACCAACTATAAAAATCTCTATTTTTAGGAATATAACTATACGTCAGGGTTTTCGAAATTGTACCAACAACTGGAGTGTAATTTGCATTTACGGTAAACTTCAGGGGCACTAAATATATTTTTTCCAATATATGTAATATTTTGGGCGGGGCAAATGTCAGCTCTTCAATAAATACAAGACTATATTATACACCTCTCTCAAAAAATAATAGTTTTTATCGTTTATACATATTTAATTTCCTCCCTCAAAATCAAACTACTTGCTTGTCTCCAGCTCTGAAAAAACTACGAAATATCCACACACATGAATTAGAATATTAGATTTAAACCACACGAAATATTCTATTTCATATCGTGTTTTATCTCTTATTTTAATTTATAAATATATGACGAGCATAAAGATCTCAAATTACATGTATAATTAAAGATATAATTTTATATAAATAATATGAATATAAATATAAATAATAAAATAAGAGATAAATATTACTTTAAAATAGAAGATCGTATCCGAATTTAAGCTCTTAAGTAGGCAACTATGGTGAAGTGACACCTCTATGTGAAGAAAATAACCTTTCACTAGGGAAATGGGCCATATTAATTACGCCTTCTAGTGGTCCATCTGTTGATGTTTTGCCTATATTTACGAAATTTATCGACCTATTGTTAATGGAAAAAAGTAGAAAATGACAGAGACAATTTATGCCCGATTGAAACGCATACTTCTAAGTGGGCCATTGAGATATTTTGAGATAGTCACGGACTGAAGACTTTTACTCAAAAAAGTCTTTCTTGAAATATTACGTATGATTCTCCCACATGATTTAGGTATTTCTTGTGGACTCTCACATTTGTTTCAAGCAAATAAATCACTGGATTTTCAAATTAAATTTTAATTTTAAAAGTAACATTTTAAATATATGAAATTATGTATCTCAATTATACAAGTAAGGAATGAAAAAGAAATGTATGGGATCAATGAAGATATCTAAAGCCGGTGACGCGAGTGATTATGCTTTGCAAGAAAGAAAGGATAAAAAGACTGAAAGGGAAACGTTAGTGATAACATGTTGGAAATAAAGAAATAGGCCCACGTCATTACAATTTTTATTATAATATTCCCCAATCATTAGACACGTCCCAAGCATTTACAAAAAAGTGCTTTCACAATACCAAAATATTTAATGGTAATCATTTGATCCTTTAATTAATAGTGAATTTATCGATTTATTAAAAAAATACCACAATTCAGTGTACCCAATCAGGATATGGTTGTCCAACTCCTCCCATGCTCAAGACGGAAATTTTTTTCATGACTCGGATGTATATATTCTGTAATTTCGATTCAATTATATTTTATATATTAATTTTTTTATAAAATTTATATATAACATGTGACTGAACGTGAACCACAAAGTACATAAATAGAGCCCATACACCTGATCTATATAAAAAACTTCCTAATCAAGAATGCGGACCTAACTGCAATTGGTCATATTTTCAAAGGCATGTAATGCTCATTTAAGAATCTTGCCTCACCCACATTTTTACATACATAGAAAGTATGAATAACTTGTAAAAGTCTAAAATAAATAAATATATATATATATATAGAGTAATAGTAAACATTTTCTGTATATGTAAAAAGTTCCCTAAGTTTTCCAACACAAATTCTTAGAATCAGGATATCTAACATCAATATGTTGGCAAAACCTTTTATTGGTTGCTAATAAATGAAAAGTATCACATAATTTGAACTATATATAGTCTACAGATAAGGTCAAAGACAAAGTTCATATAACAAGACTTCCAAATGTTTGGTATAGGTATAGGTATAGTGAATTAATGAGGGTGATAGAAATAGCCACAGCCTAAATTTAGGACTCTTGAGATGCTGCTCAATTATTTAAGTGGTCTTTTAAAACTTTTCAATTAAATATAATGATGTCACAATTTTATTTTGTAACACATTTTAATACCGTTGTATTCAAATTTAATGACTAAAAATAACACTTGGCATTAATATTCCCTAAAATTAAATTGGTTCGGTGCTAAAACACATCATTATCTTGGCATTAATTTCTAACGGTGGCAAATAATGTGATTTAGGTGTAGCTGTCATAAGGGAGGAAGAAGCCAAACATAAGTTTAAATACATACATATATATATATATGTTATATATAATAATTATAATTTTTAATTGTGTCCCTCCTCACCACCTCGAACAAAAAATCAAGAACTTCAAAGTTAAAACCAACAAACATAACAAATGGGACTAAACATTAAACAAAAAACAAAAAAATTGTCAAGAGTCATGAAAACTTACCGAAAGCCCAGTAAGGCATGGCGGCCGGCCGGCCAATAAACGCCGTGTACTGATCAACAATGGCCAACGGCGACGGGCCGGAGAAGAAGTAAAGGTCAAAAACACCCCCAATAACCTTATACGTCAACGAGTCCCCTCTGTAAAACACATCCATCCCATTACTATTCAACAACAAAACTGCATGTGCATAGGCCTCTCCTCCAACATTCCTCAGGTCCATGTACACCGGGTGGGACCCGTAAAGATCAGCGTTGAGATTAATGGCGGATATATCAGTGGTGTACAGAGTGTATGGTTCATTGGGGTAGAGTTTAATCCCGTGCGGCTGAGTGTTCTCCCCCAGACCATACAGAGAAGCATCTTTGGGCAGTTTGGTGGAGAGCTCGAGGTACTGGTCTTTGAACACCAGGTCAGTGTACGGGTCTGATTCGCCGGAGGAGGAATCGAACAGAATCTGGCCGTTGGATTTTCTCTTCACGGAGAAGGTGAAGGGGTCTGGCGTGTAGGAGAAAACAAACTCGGTTCCGGGGTAATCTGTGGATGTGTATGTGGATTTTGCGTCTTTTCTTGATTTGGATAGTGTGTCTTTTGGAGAAGGTGCGTTTTCTCTTGGCAAGAGATTGTATGGGACCTCCCATCTCTGCTTCTCTGCATCTGTAATGTGAACCCTCAATCGGTTCTCTGTTTCGTGCCTGCCAAAAAAAAGCAAAAAAGGATGTGTGTGAGAGTGAGAGAGAGAGAGAGAGAGAGAGAGAGAGAGAGAGAACGGGAGGGGAGTGAGAGGCTTACTTGACAAAGAGCTGCAAGAGGGGGATATCAGGGCCATAAATGTTGTTTTTTTGCTTGACTTGGAGGAGGCCAACAAGGCCACCATTGGGGGACTTTTCAAGGGAGATTAAACGGTAGCCATTGCCAATTTTAGTGGGAATTGAAGTCTCATCAGCAGCTGAAGATGAATGAACAAGAAGAACACATAATATAAAGAACCCCAGCAAGAATCTTGATAAAAATGGGGAGAAAGAAGATGGAAAAGAGAGCAACATGATTGAATGAAATTGTCGGGACTTGGGGGGGCTTACAGTGAGTTTGTTAAAGGGGGTGTATATAATGGGCACAAAGGCATAGGATACACGTGACTGAGGATGAGGTTTGGGATTATTGCATGACTTGCTCGGGTTTACATCATGTGACTCAAGTTTTTATTTGTGTAATTGTGTGTTGGGGGCTACAACTCCCAATTTTATCTCGGGACTTGAGTGTTATTTTTGTTGGAGCTAGTTTTTATGAGGATGGCTTTGATTGTTGTCTCTTGTTAGAAGGTTTATTCATTGGTCATTCATTTATCTAACTTCCTTATGGTGAAATTTCAGTATGCTTAGGTACAAAATATATATATTTTGATAAGTAATAATTTGTAGGTATGTACCAGGAGCAAAGAGAGGAAAAAAAGTACAGAAATTGTAGAGTTACAAAAACAAAGTACAAGAATTGACTAATTATCGAAGAGATAGAAGAACAATGATTCTGAAAATTTTTGTATCAACTCAGGGTTTGGGCAATATATATGAATCAAATGGTTAAACTTATGTTATACTTTGTATGTTATTGCTTTTTTTAAAAAAAAAAAGAAATTAATGATGTAGTATAAATTATAATCATGTGATGAATTAGATTAATTGTTCCATGTAATTGCCCGGCTGGTGTTAGGGGTTATCGCGGTTGGTTTCGGTATTTTTTTTTTTAACATATTTAAAATCGAATTGTCATATGTAGTTTTCTCGAAAATATATTTAAAATTGCAGTTTTTCAAATTAAAATCGAAAGTGTGGTTTAAAGTAGTTCTTTTCGGTGTTGTTTGGTGATTTTAAACAAGAAGAGGAAATAATTAGACAAAAATAAGAAAAATAAGATCTTCTAATATTAGTAAAATATCTAAATTAATATTAAAAATTCAATGCATGAAAATAAAATTTGTATAGATAAAAAGTATGAAGACTAATTGTATAGAGTCCACGACACTAAAAGATATAATGGGATTTTGCATACTTAAATCAAGCTCAAAAACCAACTACCAGTTGGTCTAGCAGGATGAGGCGTTAGATCCCTTAAGCAACATCCAGAGTTCGAATCCTGGTGTTGTGAATGGATCAATTAGGTTCGGAGAATCGCCCCTATAATGGGCCTCTATAGTACCCGATCCGGATTAGTTGGCCAATGAATCGGAACTGGGTGAATAAAACAAAAAAAAAATCAAGCTCAAAAAATAATATTGATTTAACTACGTAACTTCTTAAGATTTTTGCTAATATAACATACTAAAGATTTAGTCCATGCATAATTTAATAATGAATGGTTAGAAAGTATTTGAAATGTTAAATAATCAAAGCAATAACTAATGAAATTTAAAATTATTTAAAATGTGATTAGTGAATTTATCTTACACATTGAAGACTTTAAGTTAAAAAATAGATAAATAGATAAATATATATATATATATATATACATTTAATATATGTGAGCAATTCGGTTAGTGCAGTTTGAGGAAAAAATTAGAACCGAATCGATTTTGCAGTGCAGTTTTGAACTTAATTGTTGAATCACGATTTTTTCAAAATATTGACAAAAACGGAGCGGTTACGTTCGGTGCAGTGCGGGGGATTTTAAATCCATTTGAACAATACTCAATTTGGTAGCGTCAAATGAGCCAATAAATTATTGTGATCACTTATGTGTTTAATTATAATATTGAAAATGTACAATGATCATATAAGGGGTGTAAACTTGTTTCTTGATAAGATATGTAATTATAACTCATTTGGACTTACGTCCTACTAAACTCAATTGAGTTTATGTCAGATAAATTCATCTGTTGAACTTCAAGATTCCCAGAGAAAAAAATGTACCCCCAAATTACACTCACTGTGGACTTCATTTCAGTCATTTAACTTAGGTAATTATCAAAAAAATAAAAAGAAAAAACACAAAAGTTGGGCACCGGCTTGCCTTATCAGGTTAATCATAGGACTTTGCTTTGTAACTTTGTATTAAACTATTAGTATAGTCTGTAATCATTCTAAGCATTTGTGCCTTGTCAGAACATTAACCACATTTAGTACGCTAATTCAGCACGTTCATTCATATATGCCCTTTGTATTGACGTAAAAGGATTAACATAGACCATGCAATCATGCCATGATTCCAGGCGCGAAATTATTGAAAAATTATATGAAATGTAATATAATATACAGTCGGGTCAACTCATGGACCACATTCCTTAATTTTATTTTTTTTAGGTAAAGTGGGAATAAATTACATAATTGGATAAGTTCTAATGTATCATTGCTCATATTTCTAATGATTATTGATAAGTCCGTAATTATAATTGAATTTTATATTTATTTGGTAGGATTTATCACGTTTTTTTCTTACTTCGAGCCTTATTATGCATAAGTTTGAGCTAAATCGTTGTTTTGTAGGTAAGAAGGGAAAAATACCATAAAGGACATGAAAAGTGGAATCAAAAGCTGCGTAGTTACGCAAACTCTTTCGAGTAACAACCCATTGCAAGTAATTCAGAGGAAAAATAGCTGTAAAAATATGTATGTACGCAAGAAATCTTGAGTAGTTACCCAAGGCCAAGGAGTTTAAAGAAAAAAACAAATCTATAAATTTGTGTATGTACCAGAAGATCTTGCGTACATACCCAACGTCTGCGACAACAATTAACAACTTTTCGTCTTTGATTGAGGTGCTGATTTGGAAAGATTTGTTAGACGTTTCTCTCTCACTTTTGAGTCCAGATTCAAGGGGAGATTTTTTTTCAGATCTTGAGAGATTAAAACTCTGGGATGCTTGTGAATTTTGGGGATCATCATTTTTTTTTCTGGTTTTTTCATATTTTTTTTCTTTTCTTCCGGGGTTCAATTTTCATCTTTGGGAATTTCTGTGGAGAACGAAAGAAGGAAGAAATCAAGATCGACAGGAAGAACAACGGAACGAGAGGAGTTTTCGTGCCTAAAATCTCCAGCAATTAAGTTCATTCTTCTCTTTTCATGAATTTTTCTCCATATTTCGTTTTTATGTTTAATTTCATTATGAACTAATTTCAATTAAGTGTAAGGATGGTGTAGTTCATCGTTTTTGTTATTCTATAAAAATCCCGTGGGTTTGAATTTGTTTTCGTATATTTTCTTTATTGTGTGATTCTTGTTTAATGGTTTAATACGTGGTTAAGGTTTGATCATCCTTAACTATCGAATTTGAGAATCGTGACGAGGTCGAGAGACGATTCGCGATATTAGCTCTAATTAGATGAGATCAATTGGGTTAAAGTTTCATGAGAATGAATTTAACTTTGATTTAGCCTTAAGACAGTGTTTAAAAATTCATACAAATACTTCTTAAGTTGGGATTAATTGAATGAGAATTGGTTAGTCTTAAACTTAGAGGAATTGTATGAATTAATTCCGCAATGCTCGAGAGAGATTGTGGATATATTTGTTCATAGGCTTCACACAACCACGAAACTACTCAACTTAGGGATTGGATTAAAATAGCAAATTACATGAATGAAACCACCTTGCACTTGCTTTTCTCGCTTTAGTTATTTGTTATTATTGTATTTCACAAGTCATTTTTACTAAGAAAATTAGGATTTATTTAGAAAATCAAAACCACCACTCAATTTGATAAATTTAGATAAACAACATGAGTCAATTTCACGGGCCAAATACAATCCCTGTGGATTCGACACTCGACTCACTTTATATTACTTGTACGATTGCATGTGCTTGCGCAAGTCCCAACAATTATGCATACGATATTTGGGCCACACCACGCCCGTGGTCCATTTTTATTAGTTTCTTAAACTAGATTAAAAATTATTATTCAATAAATCGATACAATAAATAGAATTCAAATGAATCTATAATCTCTTGATTAATATACTTCAAATTCATCTGTCACCAATCACTACAATAATGCTTCGAATTCAATTCACAAAATACAACAACTTGATTTGATAAACTACTCCTCCAAAAGGACAATTATTGCTAATTAATAAATCTTGAACAAAATATATTTCTCCGGATGAATTCAAGGTCGCGCATAAGTTAGGCTACTTAACTCGATATGATTAGGATTTTTTTTAATGATTACTACTATAATTAATTAAATTATAGTTATAACTCAGACATGATATATTATTAGTTTCAACTTCAACTTCAATATTTAGAAATGACTCAAGTTTAATTGTTTATGTTGCTACAAACTACCGTTCTTGCATTGACCCTTGTTCAGCTTAAGCTATTGTTTTGAAAGAAGCTTGCATTACAACAGCTACACTTAAAACCCAATATGTTATTTTTGAGTCTGACTGTCAAGTAGTTATTCAAACTTTAATTCTCAATGAAGTCGAAACTCTATGGTTTATCGATCCTCTTATTGAAGAAATGAGAAAATTTTGAGCATGTTGGCCTAAATGAAAATTTAGATTGGTTAGTAGAAACTCAAACTCAACTACAAATAATTTGGCAAAATGGACAGCTCAACATAGTTATTTTGATAAAATTCTATTTTTCTTGTATTCCTGCTAATATATTTTGTAACGGGGGCTACT
Source organism: Petrea volubilis (assembly GCA_026212405.1). Lineage (NCBI taxonomy): Eukaryota > Viridiplantae > Streptophyta > Magnoliopsida > Lamiales > Verbenaceae > Petrea > Petrea volubilis. Next base: position 3,581,265 of record CM047873.1, on the reverse strand, counting down.
TATTTGGATGGACAATTTTTTTTTAATGGAATTTATTATCAAAAGAAATAGATAGGACTTGATCTGTAACCCAAAATTGGAATAAGATTTTTTTTTTCAAGCGAACACTTACTGATGCGATCAAAACATTCTCTTCTATGGACTTAGTTTTTATAGTTTATTATTCGCGTTGGAAAGCTAAAAGTTTCTGAAAAAGCTGCTAAATTGGTTTGGGATTGCGTTTTCGTGCGTCCAATTTTGTCAGCCCTTTCACAGACACTTTCTCTCTTATTTCACCTCTACTTTTGAATGATATATTGTCTTTTTTATTAAGATATTTGGCAGTATATTTTAAAATATAACAATAGCATATTAAATTCATAAAATAAATAGCTATATAATTAAAATATTGATGCATCGAAAAAAATCGTATGCAAGTAATTAAACTTTGTTCTTTTTTTTTTTGTTTGGTGAAAGTACGATTAATTAAACTATTATTAGGACAAAGGCTCCTTTCAAGATCTTAATTATACTCGTAAGATAGAGCGTCATCTTAATTAAAAATTTAGTGATTTTATTGAATTTAAAATTGTGTCTTAAAAATAATAACATTGTCATTTAAATTCTATAATAATGTAATTTCACTTTTTGAAATTGAAAATTTTGGCCTCCAATAATAGCATTGGCCGGCATTGAAGTAGGGAAGCCAATCTATGTAGCGCTAAGTGCAAAATTCAAAGCATTATATATTGTTTTTGATCGAAAAAGCATAATATTGTTCCATGCAACAAAAGAGAGATTTTGTAGAAAAATTATTTGAATTGAATTACTATATATTCAGAGGCGGTGCTAAGGTGGGCTGGCACGATATATTCCCTCCCAATTTAAATCGAATTAAAATTTATATATATATATATATATATATATATATATTTAATTTTAAATTTATCTTTCCCTTCCAAAAAAAATACATTTAATATTTTATAAAAAATTGATCTTCTCCGCTTTTCCAAATAAAAATATCTAGTTTTGCCCCTATATATAATGTTCCATGTTAGAATCTATAATGCGAGTGGTTTTGTTCCATTAAAATTGAGTGCAGAGTAAAATACCCTTTTCAAGAAATTTTTTTAAAATTATCTCTTAATATGTAGGGTAAATTACGTCTATATCTCCTGAAATATGATGTAATTATAAATTAGCCCTTTTATTTTAAAACTTACAAATATTCCCTTAAGGTATGTGTTAACTTAACCAAATTCATTATTCGTTAAGGCGAGATATAATTACAAGTTGTATTTCTATCGTTTTATATGGGATTTTGAGATGGGGTTTGTCAAGATATAGAAATTATATGTGAAGTCAATTTTAGTAAAAAAAAATAGTGGCGAGATCGGAGTATAGACATTGATGTCCGATGGTGCTTAATTCTTATTGTGATATAAAGTGAAACAATTCCCCGAAACTTGATGGAATTACAAAAATTGATTGAGAGATTTTGTCAGGTTCGACGAAGCGCATCTCCTAGTGGTTGAGTTGACTACTATGATAGTAGGAAGGTTATTTTTTAGATATCTCTTTTAATGAAGAATTATTTTTTAGATATTTTTATTAATGTTCATAAGAAAGTTCTAAATATCGAGGGAGTATTTATAAGTTTTGAAATAAGATGAACTAATTTGTAATTTCACCATACCTCAAGGGATGCAAATGTAATTTAACCCTACTATATATATACATACACATATACACACTATATATATATATATATATGAAAGTATATATTGTACATGAGAAATTTAAAAGGAAAGAACACGAAGCGGGTAACGTCACCTAATCATAACAATATAAGATTTTTCACGAGCTCTACTCTACGAATAATAGCTCATGAACGTGATTGTATATGACCTTACCTTGTAAACTAATATTGTAACACAAGAAGCGAATTAATTCCACCAAGATTTATCTATATTAAATTGTATAACCAATGATTGATGGTACGCGTCGCGTCGTGATGATGGTCACTTAAGAATGTGGGAATATGATTCTCTTGTTAAATAAAGCGATACAGTGTCGCTTATGATTTTTGGACATAATTGTCATTTAATAAAACGGAATATGATTCTCTTCTTAAATAAAGCGACATCATGTCGCGTATGATTAATTTATGGATGTAGTCATTGCCAAGCAAACACTATATTTAATGTGTGTTTTACAGGTTTTCATGCGAATGGACGAGTTTCATACGTTAATGCTTTCCTCATTTTCTGGATCTTTTGTCGCTAATTTAGCGTTAATATTTCCCCCCGCCAATTTATTGTTGGGAAATTATACTTTGAATCAAGTGAAATTAATCACGTAATGAATAAAATATATATCTAGTAATCGATGTATGATAAGTAGAGAGTGTGATGAATATTTTTTAGAAATACTTTAATAGAATTCCTTGTGGAAACTGTGTCAGAATGAAAAATATCAATTAATTCTGGAAAATTGTTTAATCAAAAATACATAATGGATCTTGTGTTACATAATCGTATTGCATTTTCTCTTACATTCATCAATACATGCCACATGTATTGACTGGTTGTTAAGATAACGAAAGAAATTGTTTAAAAAAAAATTTCATAACATAATATTTTCTTTTTCATTATTTCAACCATATATATTAGTAATATAAATATTACCAAATTTTAAATATATAATTAAATTATACTATGCACACACACATCGTGCTGAGATTTCTACTATTGAATTAAACATGGACTATTCCCGATCAAGATGCGGCCTTGCGAATGAACATTGAAAAACCAAAATTAAACTCTTATACCATTCAAAGAAAAATCAGTGGCGTAGAAGAAAAGTGTACCCTAGATTCCTTGGGCCTATATGAATCTTGTACGAGACATGGACCTCGCCATTGTGGTCCATAAACTGATCCTATATTTTACAACGACTTACATATAACCTATATCATTATTTAGTAGACTCATATTACTTGGTTAGCCTTTTTAGGTTGGTCCAACTTATATATTCAATATCAACCTTTTCTTTTAAAAAAACATGCAAAAAAGTATTGTGTATTAATTTTAGAATTTATATATTTATTATTTATTTTTTGGTAATTGATTTTTGTGTAGAGATTTCAATCTTAGGATTGTTGATATGAATCATGATAGTTGTTCAATATTAAACTTAATGAATCTTGATGTTTATTTGTTGAGATATTGAAATTGAATGAATCTTACTAATTTGAGATTTCATAATTAATTGAAACTGATTTGGGGAATGTATCGACGGAGAAAAAAGAATAGATATTTTTTGAGTTTTGAATATATTTTTTGATTGTGAGAACAAAGAGAGAATATATATATATATATATATATATTAATACTTTTTGAGTTTTGACTATATATCATTATATGAATTTATGTCAATTTTGTTCAGTATTGTTAAAAATTTATCAATTAAATATTTTTTAAAATCAATTCATTATTCACTATATTTGCTTCTTTTGAAATAGAGAATAATATATTTTTTTAATATCATTTTTTATATATTTTATTGATTGTAACACTTTATAAATATATATTGTAGCTCTTCTAATTGGCTATATACTAATAAATTTGATAACTTTTGTCATTTTATATTTTAATATTATATATAACCCTTATATTTATATATTTTAATAATTAATGATCTCAAAAAATATCGCTCTCTCAATTAAATTCTTAGCTCCGTCCTTGGGAGCAGCCCCCCAATAATTCATACAAAAATATTATTTTACATCAAATGTTGACTGATTTATGGTTCAGTTGGTCCCGTAGGACTGAGTATAGTAAATGGTCCAGAATGTTGCGAGCGTGCTTTCGAGTACGGGACCAGAATTCAATTTTGTCAATTTTGGGCCACATTTGGACCGCTTCATTTGGGCTCTCCCAAATCATGCCTTTCCAAACTGGACCTCTCTTAATACTAGGCATTATGAAATTATTCAACAATAGAAAAAACATGAGTGATATTTCTATTTATTTATTTATTATTTTTCTGAGAAACAAGGTATTCTTGAACTAAGTTATTCAATAAAGTAATCTCAATTATCTAGTTCTTTTTAACATGCAACAATTATGCATTTGATGTTGGGTATAAAATATAGTCGAAATACGTCTCACCTAGAATAACAAATAGCAGCTATTAGGATAGAGTAACAACACTCAGCTAGGTAGATTGAGGCAATAGTTAGATATTTTGATTACGTTTGGATGGGCTTTAAAAGTGTTTTTCGAGCAGTATTCTTTATAATAAAATTTATTTTTTAAACAAAGTAATTTTATGTTTGGATAAAGTAATTAAAGTGCTTTTAAATACGCTTTTATTTGAAACTATTCTATATAACTTCTAAAAAAACACTTTTTTTTTGTTTGCTTTTATTTTTCTAAAAAGCTCATCAAAATATAATTTTTTCCACTCATTTAAAAAAGTAATAATAACAAGTGCTTCTCTTTATTAAAAAAAAAAGAAAAGAGCCCACCCAAATACGCTCTTTATTTGTTGAAACAAATTTGTTATGTATTAGCGTTTATGGGATCTCAGAATTTTATCGAAAGATCTAACAATTTTTATTTTCTTGAGATAATAGTACGATGAATTCAAAGGCTTTGAACCTAATAGTAATTTACTAATTTGAATTCGTTTTCATGATTGAATTCTCTCTCTGATCTCTTAAATACGGTATTTGGAGGTAATCTCTCTCTCTCCCTCTCTCTCACTCTCTCTCTCCCTGTAACAAGAAAAACAAAAAGGAGAATAGTTAACCATGGTAATTGAAGTTGCTAAAGGTGTTCGATCAGTTAAATCAACACGGAAAACTGGGCTTTTATGTACTATGTATATAGGCCATAGGGTTCAGTATACCTAATTCAATACTAATCGTTCAATGAAAAAGGAGTGGTTGTAACCCAAAAAAAAAAAAAAAAAAAAGGAGTGGTGGTGAAGAATCCAACTATAATTTCACGAAAAATGGCATGCCTAATTATTAGGTTCACCAAAATTTGTGCTCGATTATTATTTTTGGGCTACCCCATCACCTCAATTATTTGCGTTTAATAGTCAAATCTGTACTCACCAAATATCAAGTTGAAATATAATTCGATTAAAGAAATTGGCTGAGTAACATTTAAATAAATGCATAACTATAGATTATTCTATATATTATACATATATGATAAGATTAATATCATATTATTATGCTTTTATTCAATTAATAATTGATAATCAGTTGCTTATTAAACTTTCGGGCTGGCAAATTCCATTGTCACTCACGCCTATTTGTCGGACATTATTCTGGCGTCGGGCTTCATTTATTGGAACTAATTAAATAAATATTAACAAGAAAATAAATAAATAAATTTGTGAACAACAACATACTTTTGATACCCACGTCAAATTAAAAGGTGAAAAGAACAAAAGGAAATATGACAAAAAAAAAGGAGAAAAGAAAGAAAGAAAACTTGAAAGACCCATTAGCGCATAAATCAGTCCAAGGTTTTCAAGTGCTCAACAGTAGTTAACTGACTTGGCTCCTGAAATAATTAAGAAGTATGAGCAAAGTTACCCTCAATAGTTGTTTGTTCGATCTCTGTACCCGTCAATCCAATGTCCTTTTTTCAACCTTTTTTTGTTCTGCTTTTTTGAAAAATGACTTATATTCCCATTTAATATATAATGGGCTTTGCAGCACAAGCATAACTTTGACCACAATTAATTTAATCAAACGCCTACAGTGGATATGTTTGATTATATTTTATATGATATTTACATTATATAAAATTATTTTATAAGTATATTAAATTGATGTTGGATTTTTTATAAGTCGTGTGGTTTAAAATTTGGCTTGAATTTTAAATTTAATAATAGGATCTATAATAATTTTACCTATGAGGTGAATTTTATGAATTTTAATCAAGAGAACCTTTATTTCAAAATAAATATATTTATCAAATGTTTAAAATACGAAATTCACTAATTTTAAAAATATAATATTGACGTGGTATAATTCCGACCGGACCTCTCGACTGCCTTCCTCGCGACAAGCTCGCTGGTGTCCCAAATCAATTTCCCTCGAGGCCTTTCCGACCGGCTCTCGTATACCGACCGGCTTGGCTAACCCGTCTCATTGACGGGCCCCGCAGGACAATTTTCCTCTTGGCTCGAACCCAATTCCTCGGCCTCCGGGTTGATTGTATAGTCGATTGGAATCATCCCGGATCCAACGGATCCCAACTGGCATTAAATACTTCGTCAGACTATGTATGTGGGAGCCACCTAATCTCATACCTCATTAATGGAGCACCAGCTGGCACCTACGAACCCTACCACTAGGCTCATGGGTCGCCCATATCAGCCCTCAACGACATACCTGGTCTGGTGGGTCCACAGGAGCGCGGTCTACCTGAATATAGTATAAATACATCCGCATTTATGGTAAGATAGAGGCATTAATTACGCACAGTACCCTTACTTTGTTCAAATCTCTCCAATAGCGATCGACTGACTTAAGCATCGGAGGATCTTAGCCGAGACCCATCTCGACTAGCTCAAGTTGCCATTCCCTTGTTGCAGATTAACTTCCCGTTCAAACACCTTCATTTACACACTCGATCAGAAAAATCGACCGGGATCGAGCAGCTCCGAATTCGACCCGCATTAAACATTTTATCCTTTTAATGTAATAACAACCGTAAATTTGTTTATAGTCTCACTTCATGATCATTATTACCATTGTATGTTGTCCTCTTTTTATTTGTATTTTGTTTATTCAAATCAAGATCAATCAACGTGGTCTTCATTTTTCTTTTTCTAAAAGAATAATAAAAAAAATCTAGAGGCAGGGAAGCAAAATGCTTTGTGATCATAAAATAATATATTGGGATCGAACGATTCTTGCATCACCAGAAAGGTTCTTCAAGTCTCTTTTTATTTATCTGATCTTGTTACAAAAAAATCACCTTATTTATTAATAAAAAATTTGTGAATGAAAATTTTTATCATAAATTTAAAATATATGTAATGATTTAGTGATAGAATTCAATATAAATAAAAAAATAATTAGTAATATGACATTTACTAATGAATTTGCTATAAATTAAATCCCTCGTAAAATTAAATTTATAATGAATTAATCTGCGATTAAATGAATGCATTTTTGTAATGATTATTTTTTTATTTACCCTTTTTTCCCTTATGATTCTTAGTTGTATGTGAATCAAATACAAATATAAAAATTAACTAAACTATATTCTAAAATTGTATTAAACACATTCACGTCATCGTACCTAAGATTATAATAAAACTACGTACTGGAGGGAAACTGTGAAACATGTGAGAATATAATAATTACCATCAACTATATACATTAAACAAATAAATAAATAAGAACTTTTGATTTATATTAATGGTGGATTTTGCATGTTTAATGATAAATTTTGTTTTTGAATCGCTGGTATTAATTCACTAATAGCGACATGCATACGCATACAAACAATAAGAACTTTAAAAATTAATCATGATAAGTTGTAAGCTAACTACGATTACTATACCACACCTTTCGGGGTAATGTACAATATCTAAATTGATGCAATAATTAAATTCAACAAATTCTTAAACATCAGATATATATATATATATATATATTGTCACCCATCAAATGACCTAATATAATTATGAATAATAATAAGAAAAATGTTATATATATACTCCGTTGGGACCTCATTTATACACTGGGTGATGAATGCATTAAAATTTTATATAAAATGAATTTCCACATAATTTCATAGCCCCATTAGTACAATACTTATTCCGCAATAATTCTTCCGAACAGACAGCGAAGATATTTTTACAACTTTTGCCCAAGAATCACCCATCTTACATCATCAAAACGACGTCATCCAACACGAAATTACATCAACTTTAACTTTAATTCTTAAAAAACATTCGGTATATGAGATGTTATCCACTGAGAAAAATGTGAGTAATTGGTTGCTTTTGCCAAATTATGGATGAATCATAAAACAACTATAAAGCCAACTATCAATTGTTATAGCAGGATGAACCGCTTGATCTCTTAAATAACGTTCAAAATTCAAATTTTAATATTGTGAATGAAGTAAATGGATTGAGAGAATCGCCCTCATAATGGGTCTCTACAGTACCCGATTCGAATTAATCGGTCAATAAATCAGAATCGGATAATTAAAACCAAATAAATAAATAAATATAAAGTATTCATCACATAATTAAGATTAATTTAACTGAATTGTATTTAAATTAGAATTTCTTTTTAGATAATATCTAAACCATAACATTTTCAATTATTGAATTAGATATAATAATATTATGCATCGTCCTATTCAAACTCAATAATTAAAACACTAGTTGGATATTATCCGGCTTGATAATTTTAACTTTTTCTCAATGCCCATCTCTATTTAAACTCCTATAAACCTTAATTGCTTCAAATCTTAACCAATAAAATCTCTGCCTAACACTTTAAATTCTTAATTTATTTTTCTTTTCATTTCTTTCCAAATCGATTTCCTTGTAGTTTCTTGCTTCCAAATGGATTTAGAGAAAAGAAAAAGGGTGGCTGACGGAGAATCCGACGACCCGAAAAGGGGTAAACTGCAGCAGGTCGACGATAGCGAAGACGCCGTCAAGGCGCCACCGCCGCCGGCGGATGAGGAGGTGGAGGAATTTTTCGCCATATTGAGGAGGATACAGGTGGCGGTGAAGTACTTCCAGAAACATAACGCCGGTCGCCGAGACATGACGGCAGCGACGTCGTGGAATCCGTCGTTTGAACCGCAAGATTTTGACGGAGTTAAGGAGACCGGGGAAAGGCCGGAGGAGGATCAAAGTCCGGGTTTGGATCTTAATTCGGATCCAGGACCTGATGAGCCGGATGTTGTTTCGGATCCTGTTTAAGTAAGCTCGAAAAAATTTGAAGGTAGGTTAAGTAGATTAATATCATCACTAACAAAGATCTTCTGTAAATTAATTAGTTAATAATTATTAATTTAATTACTTGGTCACGATCTATACGATCCACTGTTTAAAACTTCTTCTTCGTCAAAACTCGTTTGGTGTGATGATGTCTAAATCCCGATTCCCGACCATGCACGTAAACTACTAATCCAGTCAATTAGTTTATGTATTTATTTAATTTTGTGGCTTTGATTGAGTAAATAGAAATTAAGACCAATTATTTCTGAACAGTTGCTACCAATGTTCTGAGAATTGAACCGAAAATAGAACCAGTGACTTTATTAATTACAGGTTCAATTGATTCAGTCATTGGTTCAATTGGTATAACATCACAAGACATAATAATTATATATATTACATATAATATTACCAATATTAATCAAAAAAGTTTAATAATATTGAAAAAATAAGGAAAATGAATTATTAATTTTTAATACTTTTTCCTAGTGTTATTTAGAATAATGCCATTTCACCATTAATTAAAAGTAAAAACCATTTTTTTTTTCATATAGTATGGTACACTAAATATTTTATTTGCACATGCATACATATATATGAGATAGGGGAACATATACACACACGCAAATCGAGAGCAGAGACCTAATTATTTTATATACACAAAAAATCATGTCCATATAAATATATATCTATATATATGTCTGTATACACATGAAGATATATATATATATATATATATATATAGAGAGAGAGAGAGAGAGAGAGAGAGAGAGATAGAGAGAGGGGAGAAACAGGAGAAGGCATTTGCCATCAAAGTCTTGGTCCAATTTATAACTCCTTCAAACATGATTTCTTTTTAAATCTTTAGGATGGATAGGATCTTGGATTTAGGAAATAGAATCAGATCTGAAATCTTACCTTATGGTTGTGGGTTGATGAAAGCAGACCATTAAATAAATAATATATATATATATAGACAGAGAGAGAGAGAGAGAGAGAGAGAGGAGAAACAGGAGAAGGCATTAGCCATCAAAGTCTTGGTCCAATTTATAATTCCTTCAAACAAGATTTCTTTTTAAATCTTTAGGATGGATAGGATCTTGCATTTAGGAAATAGAATCAGATCTGAAATCTTACCTTATGGTTGTGGGTTGATGAAACCAGACCATTAAATAAATAAAGTGAATTGGCATTTTTTATGATGACGTGTTAAATAAATAAAGTAAATTGTTATTTTTATTAACGGCATGTCACAAAAAAAAATGTAATATAACAAAATTATATATATAAATATAAAAATGATTTAAGTTATTTTATTTTTATCTTCTTCTCCAACCCAAAATCCTAGCCCCCAACCCTCCTCCGTCCCCCAACCAACAACTAGGCACGCCCCCCCCCCCCCCCCCCCCCCATCCCAAAATTGCCACCGCTGCCACATCACACCACCACAACAGGCCCCCACACCCCCCTTCCCTCATTCACCCCCTCGATCTCTCTCTCTCTCTCTCTCTCTCTCTCTCCCCCCTCTCTTGAGGGGGGAGAGAGAGAGAGAGAGAGAGAGAGAGAGTAGGGGTGGTCGCGGGTCGGATTTTTATCGGGTTCGGGTTAATCGAGTAGGGTACCTGAAATTTTGGGTACTCGACATAATTACTCGAATTGAATTTGAAATTTTTTGGATACTCGATCTCTTTTTTTTTCCTAGTGAATATTTTTATTTTGATAAAATATTTTTTTTTCACAATTAATATATACAATAAATTAAATCTAGGCTTTTATCATTCTGCCCCCTTGTCTAGCGTATTTTGTTGAGCAAAGTTTCAACTGGACTTACGTTGAAGTTATGCTTCATCTTTTTTGAGACAATAATTGTTGCTAATCTCCTCTACTAAATGTTTTTTTCCCCTGTGGATTGACTAAATGCTATGAAAAGTTAAAACTCTAATATATTGTCGTTTATATTTTTCGAAAACACATTGGTCGCTATTGAAAATCAATAATAAAGAATAGAGTGTTATTTAATTTTTGAATGACAATATCAACTTGCTTAATTTGATACAATAATTTATCTTAATTAGACAATTAAATGCTTTAGCTCCACATAAGTGGATATAATATTCATAACTAGATTAAAAAAATATGGCGTTATTGAATATCTCAATTATTTAAACAAAATCAAAATAAAATATTGTTATTATTCTATACAATACATATATGTATATATATGTACTCCAGTAATTTAATTAAATTGCATTAGTCGGGTCGGGTATAGGGTAACCCGACCTGAACATCCATCCCTAAAAGGGAGGCATGTCGGTGATTTGGGGAGAGGGGGAGACGAGTGTGGGGAGAGAGAGAAAGAGAGATCAAGGGGGTAAGGACGAAGGGAGGCGTGGGGGTAATGGTGGCGGCGGTAATTTTGGTTTGGGGGGGCCGGGGGGGGGGGGGGGGGGGGGAGGGAGGGGGCAAGAGAGAGAGGGTGAGGAAGGAGGGAGGTGCGGGGAGTGGTGGTGCAACGTGGTGGTGGTGGTGGTGTCGACGATTAAGGGAGGGGGAGGGCGGCGGTGGCGCCTGGTTGTTGGGGGTGGGGGGAGGGGGAGAGGGTGGGAGGTTAGGGTTTTGGGTTAGGGATGAAGATGGGGTTGGGGTTAGGGTTGATGTTATTTTGTAGTTTTTAAGTGAAAAAAATAATTAATTTAAATATTTTTAGGTATAAATAGTATAATTTTTATTTTATCCAATTTTTTAAATATTAATTTTATCATATAATAATTTTTAATTTAAATTTTATATTAATCTTTCATGTGTCAAGGTATCTACACCATGTTATCAATCAAATTGCCTAAATTATCAATCTTGCTTGTCACGTCATCATTAAAATGACCAAATCCCCAATCTCGCATGCCACGTCATAATTTTTTGTTGAAAAATCGAAACTCGCTGTCGGTGGGACTAAAATTGTCCCCAAATTGAATCTTATAGAACTAATTTTGGAATTAAAAATCCTATGAGACTAAATGTGGCCTGACCTCAATTCTATGGGACCAAAAGTAGATTTATCTTTATTCTTTATACTTTTTAAACACAATTGATTGATACTATGCATCTTAAAATTGAAATTCTGCATTTTGCACCATTGAAAATATATTAATTTGGCACTTTGCACCCTTTTATCCATTCTCATTAAAAAATATCATCGAAAATAATATTCCGGCCAAAATTAAAAAATCTTGAGAATTTAAAAGGTTATTTGTAAACCTAAAATAATCTCATAAATTCAAAATATGGCCTAAATATTATCAATAATTTATCCTAAATTCAATACCCTCACTAACAAAAGGTTGAATCAAATTGGCATGGCCACATCTGCTATCACTTTAAAATCACCCCACATCCTCAAGAAACAAGGTTACCATTGAATGATAAAAATGCAAACTTATGTGTGATAATGCATGGTTCAATAAAAACAAAATCAACAAAAAGTAGCCAAATAGAAATATTTTATGGATTATTATCTATGTGAAGTACCCTTTCATTATCATCATATTCTCTTAAAATTCCGATGATTGTTTATTAACCAATCTCAATAGTCAAGATTTTTTAATTTATTGTTAGAAATTAGGTGACAAGTAAAGAGATATTGAAAAGCGCTCGAGTTGTCATGTGGAGTTCATTTGCCTTCTATCCTAGTTTCTAGAGAAAAGTCTGCATTCAATTGGTTAATTTATTTATTTATTTATTTTATATAGAATATTAAATTTGTCAGAATATTATTTCCTAGCAGAAATTTTCAATGTGAACGGGTGGAGAATGCAAAGGGCCAAGACAATCTATTTTTAAGGGGAGTAAAATGCCAAAATTTTAATTTTATGGTGCATAGTACCAATCAAGTGTATTTAGAAAACGCAATGTGTCAATTGCCCATTAATTTTTATTTGATGTATTTAAGCGATGTGAGATTTTGCTTGTATGGTGTACAAATTGCTGATAAAACTATTATTCATTAACCATACATTAGTCAATTTTCAGTAATAAAATATAAAATTATATAATCAATTTAGAAAACACAACAAATGAATACCAAAACTATCATTATAATTAAGGCTATAGAACTTAGCATTTATATATAAAAAATACGATATACGTTGCTTAAAATGATCATCAAATAAATCAGGAGGTAATGGTAATTTTTCATACGTGGGGTGTTTTTTGCAATTTTATTATATCTCAGGAAGTTAACTATAAATTGCCCTAATTTGAAAAAAGGTAAAAATGACTATTTTTTTTTATTCGGTTAGATATAATATTGATCCCTCAAATTAGAGAAATAATGATAATTTCTCATATATCAGTTTGTTTTTATAATTTCACTATATGTAGGTTTGTTTTTATAATTTCCCATATGTAGGTTTGTTTTTATAATTCAAAAAATTGCTGAATTAATGGAAACACGAACAATTATGCTGTGATGTTTTTTGGATGTAATTATTCACCTTTTTTAAAAAAAATAAAAAATAAATAAATATATATGTTTAAATTAATGTCATTGTTCACTTCTTGTTAGGCAGTCAATGCCATCCAGAAAATGCTTCTTCTAAAGTCAAAAGAACACTAAAGCCGCCTTACAAAAGCTATCACCAGTGACTTTCAAGTTTTCATGGTCCAGCCCTGACCTCTTTTGTGAAAGTTCAACTCTTTCCAACATTATGGGGGCTTTATTTTATTCCGCAACTGGCGGACGATCAGTGTAAAATAAGAATAAAATATAATTTAATTATAATTTTTATCTTAATTATTGTGGAACTATATTAAATATAAGATAAAAACACTTCAAATAAGACGAGATTAATTATATAATCAAATCTACGTATACTCTCCCATAAAAAAAAAGAGAAGTAATCTACGCATACCCTAGTTTCATCTTTTAAGAGAAAAATATTGCAATTAATTCGTCTATATGACCTTTGTAGATAGTGTTCCAATAAAGGAGTATATATATATATACATACATACATACATACATACATACATATATATATATATATATATATGAACGAGTGATGTGTTGCTGCAAATATTTGTATCATGGTTGACAAGTCAAACCTTAATTATCAAAAGAGCAAATATATATATATATATATATATATATATATATGAGCATGAAAACAAAGGAACGTTCACGTGTCAACGTTTCCATGGATGAGCTAACATGACATTCTCGACACAAAAGATAAAAATAAAATCAAAATCCCCCGTAAAACTGAGGACAAATATCACTAACGTGTCCTCTCTCTCTCTCTCTCTCTCTCTCTCAATTGTTAGTGTCTTGCAGTGACATGAAATTAAGCAATGCTAAAAGCATCAGTCTAGATTAAAAGGAGAAAAAAACTAATGATGTTGAATTTAAACTAAATTATTAATAAAAATAAATAAATAACCATAATTTTATATTAATATGATTAAAATACCCTTTAAGAGTCCTATTCTAATTAATGACTTGTTTAGAAATTTATAAAAGATATTTATTAAGTTAAAAAGGTATATCAGGACAAATTTATTTATTAAAGTGGCAATTAGAAGGGAAGGAAAGGGAAGGGAAGGGAAGGGAAGGAGTATAACAATTGTTCCTTTCCGTTTCTTCTCTCTATTTATTGGACCACCAAAAAAAAAAGGGAACCTTCACCCGTCCACATTTTAATTTTTTTTTATGTCATTTTTCAACTTATACTATTTTACAGATACAAGCTAAATATAAGAAATTTAAATTCAATTATATATCTAAAAAAGCATTTTTATAAAATCAATATTTAATATTTATGTTCAATATAAAATAAGAAATAAAAGGAATGCGTGGAAGAAAAGGAATCGTTGGCGATGCAATATTGTTGACGCAAACAGCCAAGTCCCCATGGTATTTGTCCACTCGTACAAGTATTCTAGATTTTTTAATGGTCCTGGTAACCTAAAGTGATTTAACTTTGAATTTTAAATAATGATGCTTCAAATTTGGCTGATAAAAGGTTAAAAGAAATAATAAAATAATCCGTGGGCTAAGGTGTAGGGACTGGAAAAGTCTCCATTACTTGAAAAAATTATGAATATGTACTTCTAGTTTAAATTTTGCAATGTATTCTATTAAGATGGTATCTAAAAAGATAACAAGATTATAAATGTATCAAATTTTGACGATTAATTCATGAAAAGTAAATATTTGTCATCACCTTTTAATCTAATGAACATAAATCTCATTTTTAGAAATGTGTGAGATTTCTCGATGGGAACGAAACTTGGATATGTGTGTCTATGGAGATGGTGCATGTGAATTTTATTTAAAAAGACTAACAAATTAACAAATAAACAATGAAAATTAATCTATATCTACATAATATAAATTTGGACTAATTACAATTTGTACCCATGAACTCCATTCATTGTAACACTCATACCCCTTAATTTCATAACGTAATAAACTAGCCCATTTCTTTAACAATCAACCTTAAGAAAAATAACAGCGTTAGGAACTTCATTTCTCGATATAGCCACATTATCTATTAAGTGCGTCTCATTGAAAAAAAAATCCAGATAGGCTCTTTATCTATTAAGACAAAATTGTTACGTATTAGCACTTGTAGGATCTCGGAATCATATCGAAAGATCTAATAATTTTTTTTCTTGAGATAATAGCACAATAAATTGAAAAGCTTTGAACCTAATAGCAATTTACTAATTTGAATTCTTTTTCATGATTGAATTCTCTATCTGATCTCTTAAATACAGTATTTGGAAGTAATCTCTCTCTCTTCCCGCCCCCGTAACAAGAAAAACCAAAAGGAGAAAAGTTAATCCTGGTTAATTGAATTTGCTAAAGATGCTCGATCTGTTAAATCAACAAGGAAAATGGGGGCTTCTATATACTATATACATACAGGGTACAGTATACCTAATTCAATGATAATCGTTCAATGAAAAAGGAGTGGTGGTAATGAATCCAATTATAATTTCACAAAAAATGGCATGCCTAATTATTAGGTTCACCAAAATTTGTGCTCGATTATTATTTTTGGGCTACCCCATCACCTCAATTATTTGCTTTTAATAGTCAAATCTGTACTCACCAAATATCAAGTTGAAATATCATTCGATTAAAGAAATTGGCTGAGTAACATTTAAATAAATGCATAACTATAGATTATTCTATTATACAAATATGATAGTATTAATATCGTATTATTATGCTTTTATTCAATTAATAATTGATAATCAGTTGCTTATTAAACTATCGGGCTGGCAAATTCCATTGTCACTCACGCCTATTTGTCGGACATTATTCTGGCTTTAGGCTTTATTTATTGGAACTATTATTGACATTATTTCTTTTTGTAGCACATGATATGATACCCATTACAACAAAGGTTTTTTTTTTTTTTTTTTGATAAATCCCATTACAACAAAGTTATATATATATATATATCAAACAGTAAATGTGTGATGTCAATATGCCATTTAAGTACGTCATCGTAGTAGGCATATATTAACAGTTAGCAATGTCGTTAAACACCATCCAATTAGACATGATTAAATAAGTATTAGAATGAGAAAACTATTCTCGACTAATTACGAAGAAGAAGTATAAATTAAGTTATATATTATTGGAATTCAGAAATATTTAATTTAATTTTCTCTTTAAACATTTAAACTTTTTGATAAGACGGTCATTTAATATGGTATCAGAGTAAGGTCAAATAAAAAACCACATATATTATAAACTCATCACTCCACAATTATGAAAAAAAAATAAAAAATTACGCGTATAGTTTGACACTACAAGAAAATAAATAAATTTGTGAACAACAACATACTTTTGATACCCACGTCAAATTAAAAGGTGAAAAGGAAAAAAGAAATATGAAAAAAGGAGAAAAGAAAGAAAGAAAACGTGAAGGAACCATTAGCGTATAAATCAGTCCCAGGTTTTCAATTTTCCTTTAAAAAGTTTTCAAATGCCCGACAGCAGTTAATTGACTTGGTGGCCCCTAAAATAATTAAGAAGTAAAAGTATAAGCAAAGTTACCCTCAAAACTATAACTATATATTAATAATTGTTGGTTCGATCTATGTACCCGTCAATCCAATGTCCTATTTTCAACCTTTTTTTGTTCAACTTTTTTAAAAAAATGACTTATATTCCCATTTAATATATTGGACTTTGGAGCACGAGAATAACTTTGACCAATATTATTTTAATCAAACGTTAATAGTGGACTGATTTGATTACATTTTACATTATATTTGCATCATATAAAATTATTTTATAAATATATTTGAATTGATATTGAATTTTTTATGAGTCGTGTGGTTCAAATTTCGATTTGAATTTCAAATTTCATAATATGATCTATAATAATCTCAACTATGAGGTGAATTTTACGAATTTTAATAATTAAAACTTTTATTTCAAAATAAATATACTTATCAAATATTTAAAATATGAAATTCACCAAATTAAAAAATTTAACATTTTATACTTTTAATGAAATATAAAACATATATTTGTTTACAGAGTCACTTCATGATCATTATTACCATTGTCCGTTCGCCTTTTTTCATTTGTATTTTGTTTATTCAAATCAAGATCAACCAACGTGGGCATCTTTGAATCGCTAGTATTAACTAACCAATAGCGGCATGCATACGCATACAAACAATAAGAATCTTAAAAATTAATCATGATAAGTTGTAAGCTAACTACGATCACTACACCACAATATCTAAATTAATGCAATAATTAAATTCAACAAATTCTTAAACATAAGATATAAATAAATATATATATATATATATATATATATAGTCATCCATCAAATGACCTAATATAATTATGAATAATAATAAGAAACAAGTTCTGTTATATACTCCGTCTGGGTGATGAATATATTAAAATTTTATATATTTTACGAATTACACCATCATATAAAATGAAAATTCCCCATTAACGCAGAACTTATTCTACAATAATTCTTTCGTACAAACAGCTAAGATATTTTTCTATCTTTTGCCAGAGAAACACTCATCTTACATCATCAAAATGACGTCATCCATTGAGAAATTGCGTCAGCATTCCTTTAACTCTATAACACTCATCCAACGCGTGAGATGCCATCCATTTAAGCAAGTGCAAGTGATTGGTGACTTTTGTCAAATTATGAATCAATCATAAAATAAGTATAGAATTAATTTGATTAAGTTGGGTTTAAATTAGAGTTTAAGTAGTATTTTTAATTATTAAATTAACTATTATAATATTATACATGGTCGTATTCAAACTCAATAATTAAAACACCAGTTCGATATTGTCCGGCTTGATAATTTTAACTTTTTCTCAATGCCCATCTCTTTTTAAACTCCTATAAACCTTAATTGCTTCAAACCTTAACCAATAAAATCTCTGCCTAGCACTTTAAATTCTTAGTTTATTTTTCTTTTCATTTCTTTCCAAATCGATTTCCTTGTAGTTTCTTGCTTCCAAATGGATTTAGAGAAAAGAAAAAGGGTGGCTGACGGAGAATCCGACGACCCGAAAAGGGGTAAACTGCAGCAGGTCGACGATAGCGACGACGCCGTCAAGGCGCCGCCGCCGCCGGCGGATGAGGAGGTGGAGGAATTTTTCGCCATAATGAGGAGGATACAGGTGGCGGTGAAGTACTTCCAGAAACATAACGCCGGTCGCCGCGAGATGACGGCGGCGACGTCGTGGAATCCGTCGTTTGAACCGCAAGATTTCGACGGAGTTAAGGAGACCCGGGAAAGGCCGGAGGAGGATCAAAGTCCGGGTTTGGATCTTAATTCGGATCCAGGACCTGATGAGCCGGATGTTGTTTCGGATCCTGTTTAAGTAAGCTCGAAAAAATAAGGTAGGTTAAGTAGATTAATAATTTAATATCATCACTAACTAAGATCTTCTGTAAACTAATTAGTTAATAATTATTAATTTAATTACTTTGGTTACGATCTATACGATCCACTGTTTAAAACTTCTTCTTCTTTGTCAAAACTCATTTGATGTGATGATGTCTAAATCCCGAGTCCCGACCATGCACGTAAACTACTAATCCAATCTATTAGATTATGTATTTATTTTATTTTGTGGCTTTGATTGAGTAAATATAAATTAAGACCAATTATTTCTGATTAGTTGCTACCAACCTAGTTATGTAGTGGTGATTACGAGTCTCAACGCATGACTTGCAAAATTCTTGGGTGGATGGTGCCATGGTGGGTATAGTTATCAAAATATTTATTTTGGGAGATTGGTTCAGATAAATTTATTTTTGGTCCTATAGAATTGAGGTCAAGCTATATTTAGTTCTATAGGAATTTTAATTTCAAAATTAATCATATAGGATTCGATTTGGGGATAATTTTAGTCCCATTGATGAAAAATTTGAATTTGTCGGAATGAAATGATAACGTGGCAAGCGAGATCAAAGTTAAATGTTTATTAGGCTGCCTTGCTTTTTTTCTTTTTTTTGATAGCTCAACACATATTTTGATAATATGTTAAATAAATAAAGTGAATGGGTATTTTTTGTGATGATGTATTAAATAAATTAAATAAATTGTTATCCTTACTAATGACATGTCACAAAAAAATATATAATATACAAAAAAAGTAATACACAAAAAATTTATATATAAATATAAAAATTATTTAAGTTATTTTATTTTTATCTTCTTTCCTAACCCAAAACCTTAGCCCCCAATCCTTCGGCCCCCTCATCCCCACCAACAACCGCCCCCTTCCTCTTCTCCCCCACCAAAATTAATCATTGCCGCTGCTGCCGCGTCACACTACTACCCCCCGCACCTTCCTCCTTCCTCCACCACCACGATTGCCCTCCTTCCCTTCCTTAACTCCATCGATCTCTCTCTCTCTCTCTCTCTCTCTCCCCCTCACAATCTCTTTGTGGCGATAGGGGAGAGGGAGAGGGAGAGGGAGAGGGAGAGAGAATGATCAGGAGGGTAAGGAAGGAAGAAGGCACATCGTTGATTTTGGGGTGGGGTGGGGTGGGGTGGGGTGGGGGGGAGCGGGCCGGCAGGAGGCGTGGGGAGTGGTGGTGGCGGCAAGGATTAGGCGAGGGCTGCGGTGGTGCCCGGTTGTTGGTGGTGGGGGGAGGGGGAGAAGGTGGCGGGCTAGGGTTTTGGGTTGGGGAGGAAGGTGGGGATGGGATTGGGGTTGGGGTTGAGGTTATTTTTTTATTTTTGAATGAAAAAATAAATAATTTATTTATATAAATAATAAAAATTTTATTTTATCCAACTTTATATATATTAATTTTATTATGTAATAATTTTTAATTTAAATTTTATATTAATATTTTATGTGCATAGGTGTCTATTCCATGGGAATAACCAAATTGTCAAATTATCAATCTTGCTTTTCATGTCATAATTAAAGTTGCCAAATCATCAATCTTACTTGTCACGTCATAATTTTTTGCTGAAAAATTGAAATTCATTGTCGATGAGACTAAAATTATCCCAAAATTGAATCATATAGAACTAATTTGAAATTAAAAATTCTATGGGACTAAATGTGGCCTGACCTCAATCCTTTGGGATCAAAAGTAGATTTATCTCGGTTCATTGTACTTTTTAAACACAATTGATTGATATTATGCATTTTAAAATTGAAATTTTGGTATTTTGCATCCTTGAAAATATATTAATTTGACACTTTGCACCCTCCATCCATTCTCATTAAAATTTTCATCGAAAATAATATTCCCGTCAAAATTAAGAAATCTCAAGAATTAAACATTATTAAAAGAATAGGGCGACCACATACAATGCACGATGCACCCTAGCTACTGCTACTTACTAAATGTTTTTGCTTCAAAAACTTCATGTAGATCCCTAGCTACTACTAATTACTAAACGTTTCACAAACTTGGTGTTCCACCAAATAGCTGACTTGGTATTATGAAATCTCAAGACTTTGAAAGGTAATTTGTAAACCAAAAATAATCTCATAAATTTAATATATAGCCTAAATATTATCAATAATTTATCATAAATTTAGTACCTTTACTAGCAAAATGTTGAATCAAATTAGCATGTCTACGTTTGTTATAACTTTAAAATCACCCCACAGTCTCAGAAAACAAGGTTACCATTGAATGACAAAAATGCGAACTTATATGTGATAGTGCATAATTCAATAAAAACAAAACCAACAAAAAGTAGCCAAATTGAAATATTTTATGGACTATTCTCTATGTGAAGTGCCCCTTCATTGTCATCATCTTCTCTTAAAATTTCGATGATTGTTTATTAACCGATATCAATAGTCAAAATTTGTTAATTTGTTGCAAGAAAATTGGTGAAAAGTGAAGAGATATTGAAAAGCGCTCAAACCGTCATAAGGAGTTCATTTGTCTTTTATCCCAGCTTCTAGAAAAAAAGTCGATGTTCAATTTGTTACTTTATTTATTTATTTTATATAGAATATAAAATTTACCCTTCTAATTTTGATCGAAATAGTATTTTCGGTAGAAATTTTCGATGTGAACAGGTGGATAATGCAAAAGGCTAAGATAATGTATTTTTAAGTGGAGTAAAATGCCAAAATTTTAATTTTATAGTGCATAGTACCAATCAAGTGTATTTAGGAGACGCAATGTGTCAATTGCCCATTAATTTTTATTTGATGTATTGAATCAATGTAAGATTTTACTTATATGGTGCACAATTTGCTGATAAAAATATTATTCACTAACCATACATGACTCAATTTTCAGTAATAAAATATAAAATTATATAAACAATTCAGAAAATGCAACAAATGAATACCAAAAGTATCATTATAATTAAGGCCATAAAACTTAGCATTTATTTATAAAAAATATGATATACATTGTTTAAAATGATCATCAAACAAATTAGGAGATAATAGTAATTTTTCACACGTGGAGTGTTTCTTGTAATTTTATCATATCTCAGGAAGGTAACTATAATTTGCCATAATTTAAGTACATTACAAGAAAATGAGTAAATTTGTGATAATATAATAAGTGATAATCAAAAAATTATCATTAATTATATACCTGTGGTAACAACAAATTGATGTTGCACAAAACATTATATGCTCTGACCAAAAAAAAAAAAAACATAGTATGCATAATATCAATGGTGAAATCTTATGGTAAAAAAATGGCAACATAGTGCAAAAATGATAATTAGTGATACACATATTGTAACAACTTTAGTGGCAATGCAATCTCATCACAAAATTCTCATAACAATTTTTATTGTCACCAAGTTGTTACTATAAGTGTGTCACTAATTATTAATGACCACAACTAAAGCATTATTTTTTGTCACCATTGAGTGATATTGTGACAACATAAAAATTGATTTCACCAATAAACTTAATTAGCGACAAAATAGAATGTATTATCACTTTATACAATATCATTTGTGACAACTTTTATATTGTCACTTTTAAATCATATTTGTTAGAGTAGTGCTCAGTAAACCAATATATTTTAGCTTGTAAATTACTCTTTTTATCAAACAGTCTATTTGATTAAATAATAAATTGAAAGTTTCATACTTTATGGACATCTTCATCACATAACATTAGTTAGATTAATTGTATTTAATGTATGTGGTTGAATCTCCATGATCACATTTAAACTATGAGACTTGACTTTCACATAGAGATGGAAGTCTTGAAATGAGTCTCTTAGGCTTGACCAAAATTACTCCAAGTCATTGAGTCTAATTAAGACTGGAGTATCGACTTGACTCACTAAAAGACTTGTATTTATGACTATCTCAAATGATAGGATGTTTTGTTTCATAGACATCGAGTGTAGTGGCAATCGTATGCATAAATGGGTGTTCATTAGGGAATGAATTCACTGAGAATCCTACATGGAAACTCCTAAATGGGAATAAAAGAATTAGAAAAGTATGACGTGCTTTAACTAGTCCTTAGACTTGAAATTTCGTAGTAGTCTTGCATATGGGCATTTATACTTTGTATAGGTGTCGGCTCCACGGCGAATCTTAGTACTCCTATGTTGGGTATAGGTCTCCCATATATGGAGACTAGTGAAAGTCAATAAAGAATTCGTTGCTCGCCTAGTTGAGCGAGTGATTTTTTCATATATTCTATTATAATTAGTCCACTTAAATCCTTGCGCAAGGTGGAGGACAATAATTAGAAATGAGTTTTCTAAATCAATTGTCAAATGGACTATTTGCAAAAAATTATGAGAACTGAGGTTAATAGGATTTCCCAAATCCCATGTCCTAAATCTCAATTGAAAAAATAGACGACAAATGGACTGTATTTGCACAGTAAGTCATAAGTAGAAAGATTCCCGCTAAATTCACCTATTGGCTAGGTATTCGTGGACTTGTTCCAAGACATTGACCACGATAGATGTAGACCATTAATTAGAAAGAGGTTCTAATAAAATGGTGATTGATTAAAGGAGTTTAATCAATCATAGATTATTTTATTATCTAAAATATTATTTTAAATGCAAGCCCGTCGATAATTGATCGATGAATTTAAGGGAACACACACAATAGTTGACCAAGTACCTAAGTATATGAATTGATTAATAGTGATTAATCAAATTGAATTGATTAATGAGATCAATTGAATTGGGGGCTAATTGAATTGAACTATCTCATTAAATTGGTGGATAGAAATTGATTTGGGAATTAATTGATTAAGAATCAATTAATGAAATTAATATGAAATTTGATTTCAATTAATTTATTAATTGAAATAATATTTCAGTTTAGGAGTAAATTGAAATTTGATTTGAATTTAAGAACTCAATTGAAATAAGTTTTCAATTAAGGACCAAATTAAAAAATAATTTTAATTTGGGGAGTGAATTAAAATTAGAGTTGAATTAATTTAATGTTTCAATTTAATTCTAAATTTCAATTTAATTATAAGATTATGAGATAAATCTTATGTTAAAAAAATGAATTCTAATAGTTAATGAATATCAAAAAGTATAATGAATGATTAATCAGAGGAGAATTAAAAGAGTCCAAATTGAACTCTAATTAAACATGAGGCTAGGCCATAACAAGGGGTACAAATATCCTCTGACCAAGCCCCCTTACGCACAACAAGAAAAGAAAAGAAACAGTGATCGTTGTTTTATTCTCCTCAAAAGTCATTGCCTGACTTCTTGATTTTATTGTTTGGGTTTATTATTTATTAATAATAAATCAAAACAAGTTAAATTTTTACCTTCTTTTCAAAGTTTCATATACTAAGTGTTAGTGTAGAGATTCATATACACTAAAATTTTAATTCAAGTCTTAAATAGAATTTTAACCTGTGGTGTGATCAACGTGTAGATATATTTGAAGGGAAGATAATTGGATTCTTATAAAAGCGCAAACCGTTCATGACAATCCAGAAACGTGAATTGCATATTTGAATACGTCATTTTTCCTACGACAACAGGAGTGCTGAAAGGTAATTAGATTACTTAACTCATTTAAACGATTTATTTATGTAATTTGCGTAATAAATCTGCATCATGATAATCACGGGAAAACATGATTAGCATATAACATGTTATATGTTTTCAATAAATTTTTGATATTCCGCTGCACCAACATCCCGGGACCTATGTGAATCTAACATTTTCAATAATTTTACTTTTTATTATAATGGTAAAGACAAAATTATTATTTTTTTTTTGATTCGGTTGGACATAACATTGATCCCCTCAAATTAGAGGAATAATGATAATTTCCCACATGTAGGTTTGTTTTTGTAATTTCACTATATTTTAGGAGTGATAAGTGTAATTCTCCTTATATATATATATATATATATATATATATATATTATGTTTTCATATCATTAATATTATATTTTTTAAAATAATATATTCTATATTAATTTTAGTGGAATTGCAAATTGAAAATTTTGCTGAATTAATGGAAACACGATCAATAGTGCTGTGATATTTTTTTGGATGTAATTATTCACCTTTTTTTTAAA
Organism: Petrea volubilis; assembly: GCA_026212405.1. Lineage (NCBI taxonomy): Eukaryota > Viridiplantae > Streptophyta > Magnoliopsida > Lamiales > Verbenaceae > Petrea > Petrea volubilis. Next base: position 3,556,241 of record CM047873.1, on the reverse strand, counting down.
AAAAAAAGAAATAAATAATTATCTATGTTTAAATTAATGTCATATTGTTATTGTTTGCTTCTTGTTAGAAGTCAACACGGTCCGGAAAATGGTTCTTCTAAGTTCTAATGTCAAACGAACATTGAAAGCCACCTTACAAAAGCTATATCACGTTCACCTGTGACGTTCAAGTTTTCATGGTCCCAGCCCTTACCTCTTGTATGACCAGTTCAACTCTTTCCAACATTATTAGGGCTTTATTTTATTCCGCAATTAGCGGAAGACCAATATGTAAAATAAAAATAAAATATAATTTAATTATAATTTTTATCTCTCTTAATGTAGAACTAAATTTAATATAACGTAAAACATTTAAAATAAGATGAGATTAATTATATAATCAAATCTAAGTATAGTCAAGTTTCATCTTTTAAGAGAAAAATATTGCAATGAATTCGGCTATATGAACTTTGTAGATAGTGTTTCAATTCGTCTATATGAACAAGTGATGTGTGCTGTAAATAATATTTGTATCATGGTTGACAAACCAAACCTTACTTATCAAAAGGGCAAATATATATATATATATATATATATATATATATATATATAAGGGGTCTGAGCATGAAAACAAGGGAACGGGCAAATATATATATATATATATAAGGGGTCTGAGCATGAAAACAAGGGAACGTTCAAGTGTCAACCTTTCCGTGGATGAGCTAACATGACATTCTCGATGCAAAAGATAAAGATAAAAATAAGAACAAAGTCCCCCATGAAACTCATGAGGACAAGTATCACTAACGTCTCCTCTCTCTCTCTCTCTCTCTCTCTCTCTCTCTCTCTCTCACACACACACACACACACATGTCAGAGTCTTGACATGACATGAAAGCAATGTTTAAAGTATCAATCTAGATTAAAAAAAGAGAAAAAACAAGTGATGTTGAATTTAAACTAAATTATTAATAAAAATAAATATCAGTATAACTTTATATAAAAATGGTACTCCCTTTGTGCCCTTTTAATTGTCGTATACGATTTTTATACAGAGATTAAAAAAGACAATAAATAACCAAAATTTTATATTAATATGATTAAAATGCCCTTTAACATCTCTATTCTAATTAATGAGTTGTTTAGAATTTTTTAAAAATTTATAGAAAATATTTATATTTATTAAATTAAAAAGATGTACTAGGACAAATTTATTTATTAAAGTGGCAATTGAAAGGGAAGGAAGGGAGTATAATTCCTCTCTGTTTATTGAACCACAAAAAAAATAAAAAAAAATCTTCACTCCTTCCACATTTTAATTTCTTTATGTCATCTTTTGACTTATATTATTTTACAAATACAAGCTAAATATAAGAAATTTAAATTCAACTATGTATCTAAAAGAACAGTTTTATACAATTATGTATCAGATATAGAGGGCATTTAGTCCTAAAAAAATATTTAATATGTTCAAACTTTGATCAAAAGGGTAAAATACAAAAACGAAACAAAAATTTGACAATTTCTATTACAAATTCTAACATTTGTAGATAGAAGGTTGAAATTATAAAATATTTGTAAATTTTAGGATTTATTAAGTAATTTTTTAAAAATAAAAATTTTATTTATAATTTAGATAAATTTCAGAATACCTTAGTGTAATTATTCCTATTTAATATTTATGTTCAATATAAAATAAGTAATAAAAGGAATGAGTGCAAGAAAAGGAATCCTCGGTGATGCAATAATGTTGACGCAAACAACAAAGTTCCCACGGTATTTGTCCACTCGTACATGTATTCTATGGAGGCTTTTCTAGTCCTTCACCGAAACCCGCAGATTATTTTATTCTTTCTTTTGACCTTTCACCAGCCAAATTTAAAACATCATTATTTAAAATTCAAAGTTGAATCACTTTGGGTCTTTATTTTCAGTTTTTTTATCAAAGATTTTGAATCTTGAATTGTCATAATTTTAATTGATATTCATCAAATAAGACTCTTTTGAAACGAATTTCTTTTAATAGCCTGTTTTTTTAAAAATAAAGTAGGATTCATTTTGTTTTCGGCAGTATTCTAAGAGATAGATAGTATAGTAGAAATAGACAAATCTTTTTTTTTACCATACTATCCATCTCTTAGTCTATAAGGTTGTAATCTAGAATAAAGCTAAAGGCTAAAATTTCTATAGATCAATCTACAATATTCTCTTCCTAAGTTTCCAGGATCATTAAAAAATCAACCCCTACTTGAAAAAAATTATGAATATGTACTTCTAGTTTAAATTTTGCAATGTATTCTATTAAGATGGTATCTCAAAAAATAACAAGATTATAAATGTATCAAGTTTTGAGCACTAATTCATGAAAAGTAAATATCTGTCAATCTTCAGTCTAATGAACATAAATCTCGTCTTTAAAATTGTATGAGATTTTTCGAAGGGTTCGTAACTTGGATATATGTCTCTATGGAAATGGTCCGTGTGAATTTTATAAGAAAAAATAACAAACTAATAAATATACAATGAAAATTAAGCTATATCCACATAATATAAATTTGGACTAATTACACTTTATACTCATAAACTTTATTCATTGTAACACTCGTACCCCACAACTTCATAAAGTAATAAATCAATCCCTTCCTTTGACAATTAATCCTAAAAAGGATAACGGCATTAGAAATTTCATTTCTCGATATAGTCACTGTTATCTTCTATTGAAATACCAAAATTATCCCGTGTTAATTAGATAAAATAATGCCATCATATGAAAGCGTCTTTTGGAATTATGTTTTTAGCTTGTACTAATATGAAAGGACGGATGGGATCTCCTACTCTAAAATAATGCTCCATCTCATGCTCCATACTCTAAATTCATGACACGTGTAAAATCTAATTAACATAACTAAATAATCTACTGTTAAGTAAATCTTGAATATTTATACGTGTCATGAATTTAGAATATGGGGATGAGATGGAGGCTCGTTTTGGGATAAGGAATTCCGTCCGTAATATAAAACTTCAAAAAAAAGTCCTAACCCACCTGTCCCAGCAGGTGTATACATCATCCCAGTGACGTCATCAGCCGGTAGTTTCACCAACCGTATTCCTTTTTGTAGTTCCAAATATTCTCTTCAAATATATATAAACCATCACAAAACTCAAACGACACAAATCACAATTCCCTATTATATTCCTTCCTCTTATTTTCCAAAGTGCCACTTCTCTGTATTCTTCAAGTTTCAGGTTTCACAATTTATGAAAACGGAGATGGAGAAGAGAAAACGGGATGACGACGGCGGAGCTAACGGCATGAGAGGCAAAGCGCGGGAAGATGAACACGGCGGCGGCGAGGTAGTGGCGCCGCCGGATGAGGAGGTGGAGGAGTTCTTCGCCATACTGAAGCGAATACAGGTGGCGCTCAATTATTTCCGGGGGCGTCACGGCGGCGACCGCCGGTGCACAGATCGCGACTTGACGGCGACACCGTGGAGTCCGTCATTTGAACCGGAAGATTTTGGGGTTAAGAGAGAGCCGGATCGCGTCGAGGAGAGCCCGAATGCGGATCTGGATCTTAATTTCAGGCCCGGCTTCTGATGATTCGGATAGTATTGCTCAAACCTAGTTTATTGGTTTTGTGTAACTTTAAATCAAGCTTGATTAACATGGTGTATTAATTTCACATTTTGTATCTTTGAATATGTGTAACCGTGGATAATTTTCATGATAATGTCTCAACTAATCATATTAAGCCTTTAATTGAAGTATTTTTTTTTTTGTGGCATTCAATTGCCTAACACATTATCTAATATCTCAAAATTAAAAATATCATAATATTTATTTGTGGTAACATTTTTTTTCATTTACCTTTTTTAATTGATGAGATAAAAATTAACAATATTCAGAGAATTTGAAATGAAAAATATCTCGCACTGAAAGGAATTGAAGTGGGGACACTTGGGAGTCCACCGCACGCAATTATTGCAATCGTTTTCTGTGTAGTAATTGATTGTTACTAGTTTGATGTATGAATACAAGAAATTGTGAATAGATGAGGCACCGTGGTGGATGCTCGAAAAATCTGTAAATCCTAAAAAATTGTATGCTAGTTTCATCATAAAATAATTTAAATATGTCATTAGGCTTGGACATACAAGAAAGTAAAAGGGTACACATGTGACAATAATATATTAGGTGACAGTATATTGAACTGAAAATAAAACTTATTATTATTAGTAGTAGTCACATGTGTTAGGTGATAAATAATAACATTTTCTCGTCATTCATCATACACTACAAGAAAATAAATAAATTTGTAATAATATAATAAGTGATAATCAAAAAATTGTTGTTAATGATATACATTTGTGACAACAAATTGATGTTGTCACAAAATATAACATGTATAATGTCATTAAATGCATATAATTAATGATAATTTTTTCATTATCACTTGTTAAATTGTCACTAATTTACTCGTTTTCTTATAGTGAACCCTGCAACCTAAAGGCCGTGGCCTTTTGGGTCCAAATTTTTGTAGATGCAAGTCTTTGTTCTAGTTTTTTAAGTAGAGTTTTTTTTAAAGGCAAACAGATTTACATTTTAATGTAGTAATCAAAGGTGCTTTAAAATATATTTTTATTTGAAATTACTCTTGATAGTTTTTAAAACAAATCACATTTTGATTTTTTTTTGCTGGCTTGTATTTTTTTAAAAAAAAAATTCCATCTAGACATTTTTTTTTTTTGAAGTATTTTTTTATTTTCGAAATTGAGTGTTTATCTTCTAAAAAAGCTTATTCAAACGGATTCTAATATTAATTTGTTTTTACTGTATAATATTTTGATTGATCGTAACAATCAATGTAATTGACAGATTGATTGATTGTGATAGTTCATCCGTCATTTGAAATAGATTTTTAAGAAAAAAAAAATGGTCTTGCAACTGTTAGGTCGTTACAGGGACAAAATAACTTTCTTGTCCCTTGATACCTTTAATAACTTACAGTGACAAAATAGTAGTTATTCCTACTTATCCTTAAAATAGAGATTAAGACAGGAGTGGAAATATTTGTTGCTAAATTGTCCTTGTTGATACACAAGACAGATCGAACCGCCTCATCCAAAAAACTTTTAACCCAAAAGATCACTAAATAGATAGCCACTATGTGGAATAACATTATCTTCTTCGAACACTTGAGTCGAACAAATTAAGTTGAAGCTAACCAGAACCGCTAGTTTACTAAAATGGAATTTGAATCCTTCAATCAATGTCTGGTGGGAGAAAATTTGTATGCATGTCTACAAAGCTACCAGCCTCTCCATTTTTTCGTGCTAATATTTTCGGCAAACAGGGACGGATCCGGTATTTCTATGATTCTGATGGGACGAAATTCAAAATCTTTTTAAAAAAATATATACGTAAATTTTAGCTCAACCTAAACTCGAGGGAAGCGATCCTCCCATCCACCCCTCCGCTCCGTCTCTGCCGGCAGAAATGTTGTAAGGCACATGTAAGGCACAATCGGCTTGCTCACGCAGTGGATCTATCTCTCCATATTTATTCCTTTTAAGACTATATTAGGATAATTATTGTGTATAACTTAACAGTCTGTATATAAGAATTACCACAAGAATTTTTTTTCTTTTTTTATTTTCTCGTTTCACCTCATTGCCAATGTTTAATTGCCACCCTTAATTCAACCTATAGTAAGATAATATATATTTGTTCAAACATGATATCTAATTTGCGTTATAACCTCAAAAAATATTTTTACTTTGATCTGTTCCAAAGAAATCTAAATTGGTGTTGTTAATTTCTCGTAGAGCCCAATACGCGGTTAGTTTCAGAATGACCATGGAAATGGGCTTTACAGTTCTCAAATTAGGATTCTGTAAGCCCAAAAGTCTCTACATTTGGTTGGAAAGCCCACTAAGGGAGTTTGGTTACGGGCGACGTCTGGTCGGAGCCCAAAATTAAACTCCGGGAATCTGTGTTTGCAACTTAATAGGTAAATCACAGAGATAAACGTTAAGTAGATGTGTTCCATGCTACACCTGGGTAGTCTATATTGAGGAATTAGCTAAAAGATAAGGTATTAAATTGCGAAATCATAATTTTAGTTGGATTAGCAGTGACAAATAAACGGGTTGGATAGGGTTCAGATTGGGTTTTTTTAATCCGGTTGAAAATTGATTGAGTTCGAGTTGGATTTTTCAGAATGAGTTGTAAATGGGATAGATTGTAAATGGACTTGACTTGGATTAAAAATAGATTTGTAAATATTATAATAATAATTATTATTATTTTAAAAAGTATATTTTATCTAATATTATTTTGTAAATCTTTAACTATTTTCTTATTATTTAACATATTTTGTAAGTTACATGAACAACTTTATTACTCATTTTTCAAACGTGTGAAAGATTCACAAAGTATAAGATTTTTTTTTATTGGACTCATTTAGGAACCATATGAACTATCTAAACCCTGCACAGAGCAATTTAAAACCAAAAATTTATTAAAACCCAACCTAGTGCAACTCGTTTCAATCCATCTATAAAAATTTTAAGATCCAGCCCAACACATAGCTAGTTCGATTGGGTTGACCATTGGTTCAAAATCATTTTGACACCTTTAATGTTGAGTAAATATAAAATATAAAAGTGAAATGAAGTTAATTTAAACGAACACATAATTGTCCAACGCTTATACCCGAATAGCATTAAACGAAGACAAAGTTTACTTCATTCGGATACATGAATTTAGATTTTAAAAAGAGCTTATTCTGTGTAGTAAATTTGTGAACACTGATAACTGACACCGCATCATCGGTTTAATAAATTAGTGAAATACAGTCCCAAATATTGGTGATGAGTTGGGTAAAACTAAGTTTTTGTTGGACATTTACGCATGTAATTAGTATATCAAAACCTACTCCTTGCTTGATAGGTGTCAAATTGTTTTCCCTCTCTTTATTTTTGTTTTTTGATTGGGAGTTACCTACCAAAAACCCTTATTAAGTGTTGATGATATACTATTAATTTCGTGCTTTTAAAATCTTACCTACTCTGATGGTTAATACTGCACCATTTTAATTGTTATGGTCACGCACTCACGCACATTCAAGGCCGGAATTAGCGGGGACACCCGCTACGAGCCCACACTGCAGTACTACAGCTTCCCATATTGAATTCACATCTCTCTCTCTCTCTCTCTCTCTCACACACACACACACACACATAGACATGTATGTACCATGTACATATATGTACACATACGTATATTATATATACATGATATATATGTTACATGTGTTAAGATCTGTGTTGAATATGAGGTCGTAATAATGACTCAGTGTTTAGGTCTGTCTAAGGTTACTTCCAAAAACAAGAGCGCGAAATTCATTTTTCTTTTCGAAAAACTATTTATTTCAGTTCATAGTTTCTTCTCAGCATTGATTTCTTGTAAGACTAGATAGTTCAATCAAGTTAGGCATAATCTATCATAGAACATGGTCCATATATAGTTTTCGAGGAAAAATTGGTCAGTATGGGTGTAATTCTCCATCGTGCATAAATTATGAATATTGACATGCTAGGATCTATGTGAAACATTCAATAAGGCCATAATATCAAATTAGCACGGCATCTAGAAAATGCAAGGATTTTGGAGGTGTTCGTAAATGCTTTCGCCTCACAAACTTTTTTCAAAAAATAAAAATAAAAAAAGAAAAGAGAAAAAAAAAAAAAAAAAAAAAAAAAAAGAAGCAAGAAAGAAAGAGAAACAAAAACAATTCCATTTGCAGTTAAGGTAACGTGCTAGACATATTAAATATTAATTAGATTACCTAATACATCTAATACAGTCAGTTTAAGTTATTAGATATATGTCGTACATCATTACCTGATAATTGCACGGTTTAGCATTACAATTACCTGAAAATTGTACTCTTTAATTAGCTTGCGTTTCTCAACATTAATTACAATTATGACGTATTACCTAACTAGCTATTTGTCCTCTCACCAAATTTGTTATATTTTATGTCGAACATTTTTTTCCAAATTGGAACCAAAAACAGAGTAACGTATCAGATTCAAATAAATTTTATTCGTAAATGTAGCCAGTTGCACATATCTTTATTCCCGAACCGATTAACAAGGAATAAATAACGCATAAATATTAAAGTAATTTGTTATAATTTTTAAAATGAGTCGGGAACTACCCTTTTTTTTAGAGGTAATTAATAAGATTGTAATATCTTTATAAACTTTTCAATAAATTTATCGAACACTTACAAGATATTTTACAAGCTCTCGAATATCTATTGTTTAAAAAAATTGAAATATTATATGGTAACTTGTGTCTGCAGTCTGCAATCTGCAATCCCTTGGAAGTAATCAAATAAACTGTCAACAACTTTAGAAGAAACATTCAAAATAGTCTCAACTTTCGTAATTAATAAAAATTTTCTATTCCCTTAAGTTATTTTATTAAGTAAAGTAATCAAAATATCTAAATTATCTAGCGGGATAAGATGCTAAATCTCTTAAGCAATTTTTAGAATGTAAATCGTAAAATTGTGAATGAAGCAATTGAATTAGGAGGATCACTTCTATAATGGACTTCTGAAATATCCAAATTTGAACATAAGAAACTCTGATCAAACTCCCGACTTAAAATGGTTTTCAAAAATTATTATTAATTAGCCGGTTAGTGGATCGGAACCGAATGACTAAAATCAAAAAACAACATATGTCTGATTCGTTCCTGTCAATAGAAACGTTCACGTAAAATTGCCGGACCCAATATAAATTAAGAAGATGAAATTTTGCATATTGATGCAGTGGAAATCCACTTTAATGAACAATTGGAATATTTGACTTACCCAAAATAAATAAATAAAAATTGGAATATTTGACTATTTATATATGGAAATTGCCAACTTTTGACAAAATCATAAAGTAGTAGTAGTAATAATAATAATAATAATAATAATAATAATAATAATAATAATAATAATAATAAGAACCACGGAAAGAAATTCGAATGCTTTTCGTGCAGTGCATGATGATTCGTAGAATTTTGATGAGACAAAAGATAGGCCCTACAAATAAATGCATGTATACATCACATACGTATGTGTTTTTCCGGAGTTTATTTCATGCCGTATAAGGTGTGCAATATGTGCACACGATATCATAATATAATAAAATAAATTAATTATGTCGGCAATATATAATTAAGTAATTCATAATTAAATCCGATATCTATAATAATAAAATATTATTTTATACTTTTAGCACAGTCATATATAACTCAAGGAGTTTCTGTGTATTCCCGATTTAAAATTATTCTCTCTCTCTCTCTCTCTCTCTATATATATATATATATATATATATATAGTTAAACTTAAGTGATTACTTTAATTATCTTTTAGTGCACCATCCTAACACATCCCTTATTTTTTTAATTTATTTAATTATTTGTGTTATTGATAATCCGTAACTAATAGGTGCATATCCCCTAACATTGGGGTTATGACTCTGCCACTATAGTTCACTATAAGAAAATACCCTGTCTAGGATATGTGTGTGTGTGTGTGTGGGTGATGAATAAATTTTGACAAAGATAAACGACATTTGTGGTGGATTTGTTACGAAATTTTATTAAAATAAAAATAGAGTGACAATTCATGATACTATCGATTTAGGAATCATAGTTTTGTAATAAATTATGATGAATTAAATTTTTTTGGAATCGTATTAAATTTATGATGAATTATTTGCTAGTAAAGGTGGTGTTTTTTTTTTTTTCAGAGTGGCATGAGCTCCAAAGATAAAAAGGCCATCAATGTGGAGAAAAAAAACCACATAAAAGTTAGATGTGCCTTCACTTTCTTGAAAGTTGAGCAATCATCAATCGTGCTCATATTAATGTGAACGTGTCAAAGTCGTGCGTTGCTTGGAAACGTTTTTCGTTTCTCATTCTTTTCGATTTTTTTTTTTTCCATTTCTTTTTCTAAATTGAAAATTGTCAATTGTGAAGCCATCACTAGTAAGGAACTTATAAATGAGAACAATAATTTCTAGAGAATTGTGCTTAAAATTGGTCTTTAAAATTTGTATTGTCATTTGGACAAGAGAGCGATTTTAGTTTTAGGTACCAACTTGATTTCTAAGTACCATACTGCGACCTTTTTTTTTTTAATTAGTTAAGGAGTAATTAGTGAAATTATGGTGTACCAAATATTTACTATAATTTAACCGATCCCTTTGATTGTGTTAAAGTGAAAAAGAAATCAATAGCAAATGAGTACCAATACGAAACACAGTCTCAAAATATATTAGCAGAGACTCATAACTCGGGTCAATTTCTAGTCACTTCACAGACTAAACTTTCATTTAAAAAAAAAAAAAAAAAAAACTAAAATCGTGTGAAACAAGAATACGGGTGTAAGATATGGATCGACCGGACTCATGGATTCAATGAACTGGACTTGATTAAAACTTGACTTAGGCTCGAACTCGGATTTAAACTCAAAATTTGAAACTCAATGAGCTCGAGTTTGAGTTCACATATGTTTCAAAACTTGATTTAACTTCAACTCGTTCACACTACCAAATGAAAAAGATACATAAAACCACCATATATAAGCCGAAGCCAAATGTGACTTTTCAACGTGCTATGCACATCACATTTATTTATGCAGTCGTCATTATTTCAAGTAATCATTCAGTTGATTTTGTCTTGCAGGATTGAAGTCTGTGTAAGACAATTTTATAAAATACTAAGATAATAGCGATCGACCCTACAAATAATGGATTTTCCGGTGTTTCAAAGAACTTTCTCGTGCACGAAGATATATGTCTAGAATAGCAGCCGAAACCATGCAAAATGTATGATCACAAAGGAGACACACATTACATATATAGTGTGACCCCAAAAAAAAAAAAAAAAGAAAAAAGGATGAGTGATCATAGTTAATACGCATGAGATATTATAAACTCTAGTATAATTATAGTTACTTAAGTAATCAAGGATTGTTAATCGAAATTAATTGTTGCCCATTGAACTTACTTCAAGGCTAATAATTTATTAGGGTTGGTAATTATGAGATAATAATGTATGTTGTCGATTATAACACATGTATATATAATTATTGATAATTTGGCATTACCAATTAATATTTTGTTACTAATATTAATTCAGTAGGTAGATCTAAATTACATGCATCATCCCGCTTTTGGGTTCAACAACATCGTCAATTGCAAAGCTGACCAAAACGCCTAGGGTGTGAGCTACGGAGGCCTTTTTCTCACGATAAGAAAAATAAAAAGGAATTAATGAGCATATTGATGTGGACCTCACCATATTGATGATATAGGTGTGATAATGTTGAAATGAAAGTCCCTGCCTAATGTAGAATCCAGAGCTATATCTCCTTAGGAATATATTGTTCCCTAAACCCATTGTGAAAGTGCGTATCAGCTTCTACCTGCATACTCTCCCATTCGACTATAAAACCCTCTTGATAAGGTGTTCTTCGAGTTTAAATCCTTTGATTGATGGGTTTTTGAGGACGAAGAATATCACTTGTAACATCTTATATTATATTTATCAGAATAAACATGCATTTGTGCATAATTGATATTAGAATACACAATCGAATATTTTATTTTGATGTTATAACTCTTTCATCTTTTTCAATATCAATGTCTCATCAAGCATAATAAAAGATACTATACTAAAACGTAATCGAAAATCTGAATTGCAAGAATATAGATATTCGTGAGCAACTCTCTACAATAAAACGTTAGTAGTGGAAACGTTAATAGTAGAATATATAATTGGTTAGTTCTCTTTTCAAATTTTAATATGTGTGTGTATATATATATATGATAAATTTAAAAAGGATGAGTAAATAAATTCAAAAAAACAACTATTTATACTAATTCTTTTAAAATTCAATTCAATTTAAAACTAGTTAGTATGGACCCAACCCACGGTACCGCCGCTAAAAATGACTCGTTTCACACGATCCATGATCTCATACTTGCGCGCCATCACCAATTATGTATTGTTATCACAATGACTGATTGCAAGTTGCATTAATATAACTAAGCAGCCTTTATTTAGTCAGTAAAGAAACAATAATGCAATCTCGATTGAGACGTACCCTTATATTTTCTCGATCGAAATGACAATATTGTCCGTTCACACACTATTTATACATATTCCATCACCTTTAGTGAAAAACATGTTTCCACTTACATGGCATGATTCTCGACAATCACTAGGAAAGTTCATAAACAATTTCATTGGTCTTTCCTTTTCAAGTATTAGGAGAGAGAGAGAGAGAGAGGAGAGAGAGAGGAGAGAGGACCAGGTGTGGTTAGTGGGAAGACTTTGTTTTTTTTTTTTTTAATAATTGGTTAGTGGGAAGACAAGACCAAGAACTAAATAGTGCATAGTTTTATAAGGTAAATCACTTCTTTGATTTAGTTTTAAATTGTTATTAGTAGACTATAATTGGAGGTAGATTCTCAAATGCCGGCTTTTGTATAAATTATTTGTAAACATTTAGTCAAATGGACATTTCGCCAACGTTTTGCAAACACGAGTCACAAAATGAGGTGTCTTCCTCAATAAGATAACAGTATTAATTAATTAATTAATTATGACATATCTTATCTAATTAAAGTGGAATACTATTATTCGATGAAATAATCAAAATTGTGGACTTTGGACAGATTCAGCATATAGTTTCTCGTGGTTTTGGTGGGTCGTACGTCGTAGATGCGCAACTCATTGTTGAATTGGGGACAAAATTTTATTTTATTTTTTAAATTAAAATGCTCATAATATATCTTATTAAAGTACATGTATAATTAATTCTCGTTACCCGGAAAGTTTGTGCTATCATACAGGGTTTTTACACGGCGCCCCCTATAATGGCTTTAATTATTTAAAAAAAGAAGGTTTTGTTACATGTCTATTTGTAATTTTGTTTTTTTTTTAAATACTCTATAAAATTATAAAATAGTGCGTAACACGATTGGTCTTTTGTTGCATTAGTTATGAATGAATTCTTTTAATACAATATTGATGTGGCATAATTTAAAAAAGATACTTGGCTTGCTTTGTTAACTCTTGATGTCATCGCAATTCCCACATTTCAATGAACCCTAAGGAGGAGTTTGGTATATTTCTCGACGAGAACCAAAGTTCACTGAAAAGAATTATACAGAATTTAACGGGTTCATATTCCCCATGGTAAATGTGTTTAAACACAAAATTATCAACACGAGTTGCAAGTATCCCTCCAACTGTACATTCTAGAGGAGGTTCCTTCTTTTATCGGGAGCCCCTAGGACATTGTGCATCTATTAAGACTTTGATCCAATGGTCAAATATTTGTCCAAAGTTTCAAATGAATTGTCAATCATCTAAGATGTCATCAAGCATCTAAGATATTTATTCATTTGAAATTATAATTGCACTCTAAAGAGCCATACAATATTATTCACAAAGCTTTCTTGTTAAATAGCTCCTACATTTACATAAAACTATTCAGTACATTCATTACTATCAAAACTCTCTTATCTTTTCCTCGATCCAACCTTATATTTTAATATCTTAAATATCATAAACCTTAGTTGTGGATTACTTTAGCTAACTTACTTGTGTTCATTGTCTTGGCAAGTCGAATACACTCCTTAATACGTCATCCTTTTGACCCTAATTTAAAATAAATACATTCAAATAAGGGCAACTTAATTAGTGCTATAATTTATTACGAATAAACACAGAAGGTGGAAGAAGGTGGTGAGCCACTTTACTTTTTTCACAAGATTTTTTATGTTAATCAAAATAACATGAGATTTGTTTTACTAATATACGATGCTATTATAGCCCCTATATATCATACGTAGCTAATTCCATGTTACTACTTTTTACTTAGTCCATATTAAATTTTATTAGCATGTCTTAGTCGTGTCATATTCTTACAAAATTTTATAATTATCATGTTATGGTGAGGTGTCGTATCAATTTTAGAAAAATAAGCTCGAACCATCCAAATGTGCGTATACAAATTAGATTTCCACTTTGTTGTGCAAACATATAAATTGAAAAAGATTAACAATGTTATGGTGATACAATTATGACTCCATTAATTATCTAGAAGCCTAATCTCTAGACCGGGCCACTGCTACAGATAGTTCTAAAAGCACGTGAAATTGATTCACTTTTTTATCACATTTCCACAATTTAATTGCGGGTCGGCTCAAATGTGGAAAACTCATAATATTGCATTTAGCCTTTTCTGTTCAGCACAACTACGGGGACATTATTATAGTTGATAATCTATAAATCACTATCAACCATCCAAATTGTAAATTACAAACTTTGGAAAGAGGGGCTATGAATTTAGAATTTTTTTTTTTTTCAATAGTTAGAAAAATTGTTACCACTACAAAAAAGTACCGACTTTATTATCGCAATAATTAATCACAAATTCAATATTTTGTGATAAAGTTTTTTCGTCACAAATCAATGAAGTAATGTCTAGCTTTAGTTTTGTTTTATTAGAATTTCAGTGCAAGTCCATCTCAAGTAGGGATGGCAAAGGGGTCAGTTTGGCCAAACTCGGGACCCCCCACCCCGACGGGGATTTTTTGGAGCCGGACCCGGTAAACTTGATTTGTATTTTTAAAATAATTAAAAAATATATTTTTTTAAAGAAAAATAATATTATTACAACTTTATAAACATGAACAAAAATAATAGTACTACCAAAGCACTAATTATTTATAATTTTTTATTAACATATTTTGATTTTAAAAAATTAAACATCGTTATCACATATTTATTTACACATATTTTGGAATCATAACTTAATTATTAATATTATATAATTATTTTTATATACAAGAGTATCATATTTATTTTTTTAAGTAACTATTTATATAATATATAATTTTATATATGAAATATATATGCATATTATATAAATTTACATAAAATAATAAATAAAAAATATATATAAATTACTAATGGAGCAGGTCCGAGTTGTAAAATGAAGACTCGAGACCTAACCTGAATCTGATTAGGAATCTTAAAACCCGCCCCATTAGAAACAGATTCGGGCCTAACCCAGACCCATTGACATCCCTAAATTCTCAAGTAACTTCAATTAGTGATGGAGTCTATTATCATGATTCCTTTTCCTAGTAAGTGGGATAATTTCTTGTAGTGGACACAAATCATTTTGTCAATTATTTTATTTTAAATTGTCATTATAAGATTTTCGCTAATTATGAATTGCAATAATTTAAAATATTTTATTTTATTTTTTATCTTTGAACCATTTAGGCAACAAATAAAAAATATGATAATTTTTGAAATAGCATTAGTTAGTGAATTTCATATAATATTTAATGTAAGATCAAATAGACCCTTTTTAGATGAAATTGCACATTCTCATGCTATATTATTTCCAGATAAAAGAATGTCCCTCCATATGTTTACTGTACCACTTTACCACCCACAGGTCTCCAAAGTACTTGAATCACCAAAATTTTAAAATATTATAACCAATCTAATCAAGTATGACCCTAGCTTTCCATCAAAAAAAAAAAAAAAAAAGCGAGAAAAAAAAACCCCTAACTAGCGACAAATGCAAAGACAACATAATTGTAAAATACTGCTCCTGTGAGGTATACAAACGAATCAAACCGGTCCGATAGAGATTCAAATTCGAATTTAAATAATTCGAGCCGAGCCTGTATAAGTTTTGAGCCAAGCTCGAGTCGATTAATTCTTGTTCGTAGGCTCGTGGGCTTTTATTTTTTTAATATTTATTTTTATTTTTATTTTTATATAATTATATGTATAATTATAAATAATATATTAATTTTTGAATTCGAGCCCGAGCTCGAATTTAAACTCAGCTCAAACAAAATAAAATAATTGAAATTATGTAAACTTGAGTTCGAACCCGAGCTCGAACTTATAATTTACTCACAAATTCGAACCAAGCCAAAGCGAGCTCGAACATGACTAGAGCCCGAGCTCAAGCATGTTTTTCCTGACTTGAAAAAAGGCCAAGGCTCGGCTCGATTCGTTTGCATCCCTATTCTTATGTTTAACAAATTTACAATTTCTTTATAAATTCAAAATACCACACAGTTAAATATCATAAATCAATTAGTCTAATTAATATTATCCAATTACATGACTTATATATGGAAATCTTATGTCGTTGATATGATTTACAAAATTCATACGAGTGATCTACTAACTTTTATCAAAAAAAAAAAACTAAAAGAAATCAATGAGGAAGGGAGTATGATTAATGAAATGATTTTTCTCTCGTTTTTGCATTTCGCATTTACGGTTAATCGTATATTTAGTAGATTAGCTTTAATATTTTTTAGAAGAAAACAAATTAATAATTGAAAATATTTGAAAATTTAAAAGTGTAAAGTGATGCGATAAAACAAAGATGGAAGTGATAAAAAAAAAAGGCAAAGATGGAGGATCATTTCTTAATTGCAGCTAAAATAAAGGGGCAAAGTGGAAATAAGCCTTGTGAATGAAGGTAAAGTAGATATTTTTTTGCGTACTGAGGTGTGATCCGGTGGAACCACCACGTGGAAAGTCGACCTGCTTTGTTTGGTGGGATCCGGTCCAAACCTCCAATCGTACGATCACGATTAGTGCGTGTGTGTAGTACACGCACATGGTGGTGTAATTGTTCATACCCGACAACGAGGGAAGCGTGCTGTGGACGAGTGTACCCACGAGGTCCCACGTGGGGACGCACACTGCACGCACCGTAAAGGTACTGCCTCTCGCTGCAAAGCATTTGATGCTTTTCACGTGACTTTAACGTTTTTTAAGGAATTTAAAAAAAACAAAATTGTTCAGCCTCACCTGGCCTACTTTATAGCTAATCTCGGAAAGTTAGATCTTATCTAAATCAATATATATTCAATTGATGTATGTATCAAAATATATATATATATATATTGAATTGATGTATATATAATTGAATTAAAAAAAATAATATTATAATTTTTTTTTAATATTATTATATTTAAATTTAATAATTAATACACCACTTAAATATATATTCAAATAAAGAGTATTTCATGTCCCATCTAATCCCCAACACCGTTAGGCCCGTTGCAGTTACTTATTGTGCAGTACAATGTACAATTTATTGGTTAGCAAACCCTTGAAGTTGAAAATTGACAGGTCAAAAAACATTTTGTACTCTATCATTCTAAAACATATTGTTTTTATTTTTGTTTTTGTTAAGGTATTAAAATATTTATTTTGGTTGCACCCAATTATATGAAAATAGTTGTTATAATTATTATTTGATTAATCGTTCCATTTAGAACATATACAAATTGTATAAAAAATAGAGTAATTCACTCGTTATATAATTAATATTGTTCGAATTTAATTCAAGCTACAATTTCATTTTCCTGTGTGATTGTGTTTTATGTTCAAATACTGGTATGTTTTGCGAGGCAAGTGGAAGGAGATGACGACGACATTGCTTCTTCCCTAGGAAGCACGAACACGGCAAAAAATGCTTCGGTGCAGGGTCGGACACGTGGTGGACACGGACACGGCTCCGACACGTGTCCGACACGATCAAAACCGTGTCCGAAAATTCAAAAAACAAAAAAAAAATTCCGACACGGTGTCCAACACGGTTGAAGGGCGTGTCGGACACGGTTGGGACACAGTTGGGGCACTTTTGATATATTACAAAGTACAAATGGGGTATTTTTTAAAATTTTTAAAAAATTAGTGGAAAAACTGAAAATAACAAATAATTTTTTTAATTGTATTTTATAATTTGTGTTAACTCTTTTACTTGCTTGTATTTAGATATTTGAATGATAATGAATTTTTTTTATTTTAATCATGTATTTGATTTTAAAAGATTCTTGTTGTAACGATGAATATTACTATTTCTCTATCACATACTTTAATTTAATAAATTATATATATATAATGTAATATAATATATTTTTTAGTAGCAGTGTCAGAGCCGTGTCGTGTCCTAAAATTTTGAGATTTTTCGTATGGCCGTGTCCGTATCGTATCGTATCCGTATCCTCGTGTCCATATCTGTGCATCATAGCTTCTTCCTCCTTTCAACTATATGAAAAGTATCTATCCCCATTTTAATACAGTTAGTTATTCTCAATTACTAAATTTGAAACTAATATTATTGGAAATACAAAATATACTTTTATATTTACTTCAATTTGTGAATAATCAAAGAACGATGGATGCATTGCTTCAAATGCAGTAATATAATTTATTTGGATAAAATAAAGGGATGAAAACACTTACTCCAAATTATGATCGTTTTTATAATTTGACATATGAACTTTTATGAATTGTACTTTATCATATGAACTTAATATTTTTCACATTTAACCCTCTCCGATTATTTTTCAGCAATAAGTGATATCTCATATAAGTATATGTATCATATTTCTGTTCATTTTTATTGCCAAAAAATGACCAGAAAAATGTAAAATTTATAAAGTAAAGTGCAACTCGTAAAAATTAGTATAACAAAGTATAAAAATGACCATAATATGAGGAATTAATTGTTTTTATCCCTAAAATAAAAATACTGAAGTTCTTGAAATACTTTTAGTTATACGTAACGAGCGGCACACTCATGATTTACACTATATATAAAAATATAGAGACGTTTTCATAGCATACGAAAATGAGGACAAATAGATGACACCAATTCATATACAAAACAAATTATCCTCTCATACGCTCTATAAGAATCCGCTATTTTCAGTGATAAATCAATACACTACAAATTTAATTTTTTTTAGTGAATTTCATTTATAACAGTTCTGTTAGTAAATATCTTATCACTGGTTATTTTTTTAATTTTATTTATATTAGATTATATTATTAATTTATATCCAATACCTAAAATTTGTGATATAATCCATTCGTGACGATTTTTTTTCATTAATCAATGGAGATAATCCATACACGACCATTTGAATTTTGAACGGCTGACATTTTCTAAATTTTCTGCTTGGAATTTTGCAATTGATATTTCATCAGATGTGACAACGTCTATTAAGATAAGATGATAGTGCATAATGTTTGACAACTTGATTATTTACAATTCCAAAATTAATCAGTAGAGATCTCTAGATGCATAAAGAATAATACTTTTATTAAATCGTATTAATTAATTGTTGCTAACCCTAATGGTACAGAGACTTGAATAATTTGACCACTAGATTTCCCATCTTAGTAACTAAGCCATGAGCTGTCCTAGATTGGTTAGATTCCTGATATGGATTAGCTTTTGTTAGTGCACGGAGACATGGAAAATTATAGTTAAAACGTGTAATTATTGTCATAAATATTCGTGCATTATAGGTCGATTAAAATAATTTACTTCTATTTTTATTTGGTTTGGATTTTAGTAAGAATTGGATCTAGAACATGTAACCTATATTTTTCACTCAAGAATTGTTTTCGTTGCCTTGTTAGTGCGGCAACTAATTATGGGAGGTGCTTTAATTGTCCTTTTTGTACAAGTTGTTGAAGAAAAAATTATTTTGCTTTTGAAGATTGCAATAAAGTTGGAAAACCTTTTTATTTGTTTGTAAGGATAAAAACGTAGTCATTGCAAACCCGATGGTTGGATTGAGTCGCTGTTGTTTAGCATACATTTAGTAATGGGATTTTTTTTAATTTAGAAAATTCTTATCCGAATCGAGATCGATCGAATCCATCAAATTATTTTTCTTCCTTAATATATATCAATAATTATCATTATATTTTCGATAGCTGTTGTATCCCAATAATTAAAATTTTCAATATTAACCCACTCTAACCTTCAACATGTATTAAAATTGGAAATGTGATATAGGATCCGTTTGGATGGCTTTTAAAAGAAAAGTGATTTTCAAGCGATACGTTTTATATTATTTTTTTTATTCAAACTAATTAATTTAGCATTTGGATTTAATAAGTGAAAGTGCTTTAAAATATATTTTTATTTATAAAATACTTTGAATAACTTATAAAATGACCAATTTTGAGGTCTTTTTTTTTAATTATATTTTAGTAATGGGATTTTCTTAATTTAGAAAATTCTTATCCGAATCAAGATTGATCAAATCCAGCAAATTATTTTTCTTCCTTAATATATTAGTAATTATCATTATCTTTTCGATAGATGTTATATCCCAATAATTAAAATTTTCAATATTAACTCACTCTAACTTTCAACATATTTAAAATTATAAATGTGATATAGGACCTATTTGGATGAATTTTTTTAAAAAATAATTTTTGAGCAATACATTTTATGTTAAAGTTTTTTTGTTCAAATTAAATTGAAAATGATTTAAAATATATTTTTATTTAAAAGAAATAGTTTGAATAACTTCTAAAATAGCCAATTTCGAGGTCTTTTTTTTTCCCGTGAATTCTTTTTTTTTTTTTTCAAAAATCTCATTTTTCATTAAAATACTTTTTTTTTTTTTATCAAAAAATAAGTAATTATCTTCTAAAAAATATCTTCCCAAACAGGCTCAGAGAATCTATTTAGGCATGCACCACGTGCACCCCGCAAATATTTGTGGTTCGTCAATAATACATATCATTTATCCCATTTTGAGTGGTAATTGAAAAAGTTAGTTATATAGATAATTGAAAATGTAAAAAATATAATCATTTTTATGCAATCATGCTCCGACAACTTTTCAAAAAAAAACAAAAGATCCTAATATATAAGGTCTTAGTCGTGCACATTGAAAAAATATATATAAATCTATACTATTATAAAAAAAATTATTTTTATCTCATAAATAATAATTATTTATGTGATTTTATAAAATCTGCCCTTCAATTTTATGTAGAATTAATATAAATATGTAAAATTATAGCTAAAAATAAAAATTCACGTGAAATCGATTTAATTCGGATACCAAATTTTGACGTACCAATTTTACCCTTTTAATTAATAAATACATGTAATCAATAAGCAAATAAAAAAATTAATATTGTAATATTACATTAAATTTAAAAAATCAATATTCTCAACCCACAAACCACTTTCTCTAATTACAGTTACTTGATTTTTTTTTTCTTTTTGTGTTTATTCTTTGTCATATAATTATTTTATTTTAAAATTATTATAATTTAATAAATTATTTTAAATAATTCTTATAAAAGAAATTTAATAATATATTTATATTTTTATTTTAAAAAAAAATTATGTACTAAATTAAAAAATATATTTTTTATATTCTATACATATGTAGAGTGTGTGCGATTTTGTTAATAAATAAATAAATAAAACGTTTCATTTTGGTCCGATATAATTAAGTGGTGGTCCTAGAGGGCGTTGACACTTATCGCAGGGCGGCCTTCTAGTTGATCAAACGTACAGAAATAACAAATTGGACCCTATCTAAGTCAAGTCTACCGCTATAATGCCCTCACCGTTGCTTTGCCCACCAATTTTGTACTCATTTATTATTAATTTATTATGCATCTACATTTATTAAAATACATATATTCCAAAAGTCTAATTCGGCCTTCCAAACCGATTTATTACTATTAATAAAGATTTCAGAATTTTATTTTCCATTTCTTTTGTTGCTGATAGAAGAAAAGTAACGCCTCACGTTTTAAGAATTAGAATCTAGACATTTATTATGGTTTAATGATGTCAATTGAATCAATAAAAATATTATATTATCTTACCTTTAGCTCCAAGGATTTTAACTATACTTCGATTCCATTTGAACTTTTTTTTTTTTTGGGTATACAAGATTTTTGCACTCATAGATATACATTTCATATGTTAATGAAAAGCGAACATATTGATATGTGCGTTGTATATTGATGAATATTATAAGTAATGTTTTTATTTGATGTGGCTGAAAAATGGTTATCTCACATCGGGTGCAGATGAGGGGCCTGAGTACCTTATAAGTGCCAGGTGATCTCTCATAGCATAGACGCGTTTTATAAAACTCCCCGTGGACGCACCCCTGGTGCATAAGACTACGCAGGCGGGACAGTATCTGTGCTATGGCCCCGGGTGGCAGGTGCCGCAGGACCATCATCATATGGCGCCCACCGTGGGGCCCGAAGGGTCTCACCCCCCTCGTCTGGGGGGGGTATGATGTGGCTGAAAAATGATTATCCCACATCGGGTGCAGACGAGGGGTCTGAGTACCTTATAAGTGCCAGGTGATCTCTCATAGCATAGACGCGTTTTATAAAACCCCCCGTGGACGCACCCCTGGTGCATAAGACCACGCAGGCGGGACAGTATCTGTGCTATGGCCCCGGGTGGCAGGTACCGCAGGACCATCATCATTATTATATTATAATAATAAAATTCCGTGTTTAAATTTATATGTGGATCGAATTATTGAAATTATATTATATTTTATATCTTGATATTTTTTAAAATAAGATAATAAAATATTATAATATAAATTGTTTGGTATACGGTGAAATTACAAACTTGATATATGAAAGAATTATTTTGGTGCGAAAATCCAGGTACTGTGCAGTATATCCGCAAACCCAACAAGGATCATTAAAGACAAACGGCATAATACCCTCCACAGAGTCGCTCCTACCGTTGCCGACGGCCAATTTGAATCAACTTTACGTACAAATTTAAGAGAGAGAGAGAGAGAGAGAGAGAGAGAGAGAGAGAGAGAGAGAGAGAGAGAAATTTATTCCTAAGAATAACCCGAATTTTTTTTTCAAACAACCCATAAAAAAAAAAAGAAAAGAAAGAAAAATCGAGACAGTGGCCGTGAATCGTGATTGACTATGCCCCGAAGGTGGACCCCACCCTACCGACCCGGACTCCAAACCCACATTCAAATCCAGTTAATCACGCAACACACAAATTCCATAAATAATAATAAAAATAAAAATAGAAAAAAAAGCAGATGAGCAGACACGTCAAAGGAAAGCAATATACAATTGCCGAGACGCCCGTGATTTGGCCCCCATGTTTTCCCACGTCACCATCATCCCCCTCACCCCCACCCCGACCCCCATTCTTTTTCACATTTCACCTACTATATAATCCCATTCTCCACCCAAATACACCTCATCACATCTTTTGTTTTTCATCTCTCTATATTTCTCAAGACCGGATACGAGTACTGCGCATTGAGTGTGAGATAATATTCAAAATTTTCTTGTTTATTTTTTTCAAAAAGTTGGGGTGTTTAGATGGAGAATTTGAAGGGTAAGAAGCGGGTTAGAGACGAGTCGGCGGAGGAGCCCGAGTTGGAGATCGACTCGCCGGAGGTGAAGCGGCTCAGGGAGAATCTTCTGGAAAGTTTGGATGACGATTCGGAGTTCTGCACCACGAGCCACGATCTCGACTCGTTCATGAAGAGCTTCGAGGAGGAGATCACAGCCTCGCCTTCCGCCGCCGCGGCCGGCGGAGGCGAGGCCGCCCAGGTGGTGGACCTGACGTCGGAATCCGGCGAGTCCCGGCCGGATCTGGGGTACTTGTTGGAGGCAACCGATGATGAGCTTGGGATTCCGCCGACAGAGTCTTCGCCAGGCGGGATGGAGGGTTCGCTCAGGAATGAGTTGGTCCGGGTTGAGTCCGACTCGTCTGAACTCGGAGGTGAGTTTTGGGAGATTCCCGGATATGACTCGTTCGGGTTTGGATTTGAGGAGACGGAGAACAATTTTAACGGCGGTAACGGTGAATACGTGGCGTTAGATGGGTTATTTGATCATTCGGACCTGGGCTTCGGGTCGAGTGATTATTCTTGGAGGCCCGAATCGTTGCCGGCCCAATAGGATAGGCCCTTTTGGCTGACTCTTTAGGCAAAAGATTAATACTGTCAATATATTTCTTTATTTAATTTTTTCATTTCTTTGTCGACTTTTATTGATAGTGAAATTGAAACTATTGTCAATCACACAAGATGTGTGTAAAATTGAAATCGACGGGTTCTGAATATTGATATCGTGAATCATTTCATTAATTGATAAAAACGTTGTTTCAATTTTTCTAAAAACAAATCAAAAAAGAAATTGCTGTTCGGAGTTTGGACAAATAATTTGCCCAAATTATTTGTACTTGGATGAATCGGGTACCAATTCTTGATTCGGCTGCAGAATTTTAAACAATAAATAGTACGAGTATTAATATTTTATATATTTTTCTATTCTTTGTAATTCAAAATTAAATCATTTTTGTCCTTCAAAAGTAGCCGTTCAGCTTGAGACAATGACAAGAAATGACATTTAACTCTCCACCTGACAATTGCGTGAAGTTTTAAATCTATTATTGAATTAAATATGATACTTTCCACATAATTACTCTACAGCGCATAAAATATAAATTGAGACATTTTGATTAAAAGGTTTTTTTACCCTTTTCCCCTGCATATGAGTTGGTAGAACGTAGGTATTCAAAATCCAATGAGCATTAGAGTCGAGCGACGAGGGTTCGAAAGTAATATTAGAAGAATCCTGAATTCGAATGTTTTTGTCCTTTTATTCTTTGTTTTTTTTGAGTGAGTGTATATGTATGTGTGAGAGTGTGTTTGTGTTGATATCTATAAAATATCATTATCAATATTTATAAAATATTATTATTATATTTAATTCAACGTTTGAAAATATCAATTAAGCATTATCTGATTGGGTAACTTTTAACGAGCTGTTCTCAAGACCCCCCTGCCACCCCACTAAAGAAAGCATTGTTTCGCTCGAAAGGGATGTTCCTAAGATTTTAGGGTAGAAATTTTGATTTCTTAAAATTTAAATTATAACGTTTTGAATTTTATGTTATAAATAAGTAATATTTTAATTATTTGATGAATTTTTCAATTACATTTAAAAAAAATCACTTATATGAATAGTATTTTTTGACTCATGTCAACTTAGTTTTCTAAATGATTTTAAATAAAAATCGATAAAATTGCCCTTTTAGGTGTGTTTTTTTATGCAACATAAAAAAAAAGTAAGTGTTTTCTATGAAATTTGATTGGAAAATTTATTGAACGGATCAAAGCATTAATTATTTATAACATAAATGATCAATACGTGATGATTTATATTTTAGAGATTAAATTAATTTCAACATTAAGCATTGGGGGACTAGTAATGACATTGACCCAAAAAAATAAGGAAAAGAAAGTACATGACGAGTGGAGAGATATCCATCCTATCTTTCTTTTCCACGAAGAAACACGGCATATATTTCTCTGTTTCGTGGAAAAATTGGACAAAAGAGAAATTCTTCGTGTAAATCATTACAGAGATAAAGAAATAATATATATTAATATAGATTATTTCAAGAGCATATTCACACAATTAAATTTGCGCGACGCGTAATTATCAAAAAAAAAAAAAAGAAGAAGAAGAAAAACTTGATTTAAGGAAGGGAAAGTAGACACGTTATACATGTTATTCATTTGTTGTTACCACGAAAACTTAGATTCATAAAAACTTATTTAAATTTTGAGATTTATTGATTTCATAAGATTCTTTATTATATTCTTAGATTTTTTCTGAAAGCACGCAAAGAACTCTAGTAGTTTTCATTGATTTTTCTGTTTTTGTCCATTTCTGGCGCAATTTGTTTTTTGAGTTGGGCACCTCGTGGATAGCGTGGTAAGTCGGAACAAAAATTTTGTTACGTTCGTGTGAATTATGAGTTATGAATTATTAAATATATTATGTGTGTGTGTGTGTGTGTGTGTGTGTATATATATATATAATGGTATCATAGAATTATATTGTAGAATTGTTATGTGCATTCCAAAAAGTTATGTCCCCGCCCCTAAGCTAGTAACACATTAAAATAAATACTAACTTAAACTGACTTCCCTTGTGCACTCTCGGAAACTGGAACGTCGATGCGGCGGAAGGTGAAGTTGAATTCTTTCCCGAGGAACTGGGATTTTCCATACCCCGAGGACCCCTATTCTGTCGGCACCCCGTCAGCGGTTGAAGGAAAGCCGCAAGGGTTTCGATCGAAGTCCTCGCTGAAATCTCCTCAAACCTAGAGTTAATCGAGGACAAGATCAATGACCTCTACAGAATCATTGGAAGTTTAGGCAAGTACAGATGTACTCGAAAGCCTAGCTCACAAAGAATCTGGAGAAGGCGCGCTTGATTCTCTTGCGACACCTCCCTGGGAAGGTCCAGTCCACCCTTCGAAGACCCGCCTTGACACTCTCGTCGTATCGGTCGAAGGCCTTTTCTTTTGCCTCGGCACCTCTTCCGATTGACCTCTGCAAGGCGTGCCTTGGCAAAGTCAGGATCGAGGGCCAGCTTCTCGCATAGCTCTCGCGCTTCTTCCTACACCTTGGCGATCTTCTTCACCCGACTGTCCAGGTCGTCATATTTTTTCTCGAGCTTTGAAATGCGAGTCTTGGTTGACTCGAGAAGCTCCTTGTTTTCCTAGGACCTGGGCCCAGAGGTCATTATTTGCCGAGGCCAGCTTCCCCGCAACGACTTCAGCCTCCTCGAGACGTTTCTCGAGGCTATCGGGGGCTTGCCGTCTTTTCTTCCTTTCCTCCAGGTACATCCTCCTGTACTTATTTTTCCCATGGCGGAAGATGCTTGCCCACCTAAGAAAATGATGGAAGAGGGGAACGATGACCTGCGGTGAAAAACCGAGAAGATTTAAGACATTAAAAAAAAAAGGGGCGAGGTTCATCTTGAAGGCATGGAATACTTACCTCAAGTAAGGCGTTCGCAAGGTTCGTCTCGAGCTCAACTACGAAACATTTCAGTAAGGCCCACTGGTCAGCGGGGAGTTGGAGCCCTCGAAGAAGGGCGAGGTTCATCTTCGTGTTAGTTTCGTTCGCGCCCAACCCGGTGATGAGGAGATTGGAAGTGTAATCCCTAAAATTGATAGTGTTGTTGGGCCCCGCATCTGCTTATTTGATGAGCTCCTTCTCATTGACAGAATTCGAGGGCTCGGGGCTGGCCACCTCTTTCCCTTGCCCTTTGGGTTGGATTTCCGTTTCTTGTCTCATTTGGAGGCCTCTTCCTCAGCAGCTCTCTTCCGAGAGCCTTCAGTCCCACCCTCTCAAATCATGACCGCAGGCATTGCTCTTCGATGGGTGGCCGGAGCTAGCTCGGGACTTGTCTGCGTGGTGAGCAAAGCAGCTGGAGAAACTACAACACCTGGACCCTTGACTAGGGTTTTCTCTCGAGGGGGATGCGCTAGCTTCGATCGGGGAGGGCCCTATTGGGGGAGTTTATAGGATGGAAGCCTCCGGGGTGATGGAGGCCTCCGGAGCGGTGGAAGGTTCCATAGCGGCGGCAATTTCCTGTGCGATGGAAGGGGAACTTTGGCCCGCTCCCCTTAGGACATTCTGCAATCGTCTCCTTAGTCGGGGAGACTCTGGTGCCCTCACCTCGAGGGACTTTTTCTCGAACCTCCCCCTCAGGGTGAAGAGATTTTTTAGCTCGCTGGCTCGAGCCCTCACTAGCACCTTGATCCCTCATCGATTGCTATACCTTCTCCATGACGGGTTTGTGATACTCGATGATCTTGGGGCGAGCAAGCGCCGTTGCCTATCGAGCCTAGCCAAAAAAGCCTTTTGTGCCTCCATCAGAATATGAATGCCTGCACAAAGAAATGAAGAAGATTAAAAAACAAAAACCCAACGAACAAGCAAAAATAAAAGCAGGAACGATCTATGGGAGGCCCTTGAGAGTTGGCACGCTCGAAGGATATCCTCCGAAGTCAAGTGAAGGGCGCATATCCTTCCCAGCTTCACGAAGTCCCCAACTTTTCCCTCGTCGAAGCGGGGTTCTCATGGTAGTATTTGCGGTTGAATACGGGAGGCTGGCGCCAGTTCGAGGCTATTACTAGTTGCCCTCGGTCCTCCACAAAGACGTACTTCTTTTTCCACTCCTATCTATGGGAGGATTTGAGATTGTCCAGTACCGTGGACAAAGTCGAACAGGCAGAGAGATACAAAATCCTAGGCTCGTCTTTGCCGTGTCACCTGGTCCAGATCTGACTGACTCATTTGAGCGGAAGAACTATAGAAAATTGCCTAGATTAGCCTCTTCCTTAAGACACTTCGTGATCACCATGGAGGTGACGATGATCATGATAGAATTGGGCACTAGTTGGCTCGTGCAGGCGCTGGCAAATTGCAACAACCTTTGGACTTTTGGAGGGAGCGGCAGATAAAGCCCTGCCTCGAAGTGGAACAGGTTGAGGGTCGTGTACCTAGGCTGGGGCTCCACCATGTTCTCACCTAGACTGGGCATGTAAGAGGGAACTATACCCCAAATTCCTCCTTAATCCTCTCCATCTCCGCCGAGCTAATGTTGCTTGAGATATCCCGGGGGAGAGATGAAGTCTGAAATTTACCTATTCCCCCTCATTGGGGCTTCAAACTCTTGGCAGGAAACCCACTGGGCCAGGCGTCCCCTCCTGCGGCCCCCCTTGGATTTTTTCTTTTTTGGTCGCATGTTCTTCGGCACATTACTCGGTGCCTCTTCTCTGAGACCCATGCTCTGCGGCGCCTCAGCCCGAGACACCCTGGTGACCTCCGTCGTGCGGTTCGCCCTCATGCCTGAAACCGACTGGGTGGGAAGACGTAGCTCCCTCTCTGCCGCTAAGTCTTCAGGCGTCGGGTCGGAGTCGTCCAGAACACTCATTCTGGGAGGTATGGTGGCTAGGGATTCTGATTTACGGGTTTTGAGTGAGAAGTTAAAAGAGGAGAAAAAAAGTGATCACTTAGGAAGAAGAGCTACACGGTAGGAAGCAACGTCGATGGCAATCCTTAGAAATCGACTCCTCCAAAGCTTCTTCTGCAAATACTCTAGGTGAATGGGAAGGAAAAATCAGAAAAAAGGAAAGATTTTTGGCTACTTATAAAATAAGGTGGCTTGGGAAATGCCATTGGCCATAATTGCAACTCAGTCATTTCGGCAATTACGGCCACAACAATTATAGCAGGGGACACACCCCTGCTATCATGATGTTTTCGCCTCTAGAAATGGAAGGACGGGTGCACGGCCACGTCGCTTGGAAATGCACGTAAGTTGTCAGAGTTAAAAGACATGACCTTTAGTGCTGAAAACAAGCATTTCAAATTCAAAATTGAAAAGGTGCCCGGCAACTCAAAGGCAAAAGTCACTCTTGAAGCTGACGTTATTGTCAAATCAAGAGTGGGGGACTAATGATGTACCAAACACGACCTCAGCTAGACACATCAGGAGATGTGAGCCTGTCCAGATCCTAAGTATGGAGCAACAGAATCCTTGACCATATCGGCTCTTCTCGATAGAGGTTTTAAGTCGAGTTGTTCCTCGATCGTGAGTTATAAGCCAAAAAACTCATAAAGTGTGGGTACCAACGCCCTCGAAGAGACTCATTGTCCGCGAGAGTGCCTTCACGTGGAAGATGAGGCGCCTCGGAGTGCAAGACACGAAGAGAAAAAATACCCCCAGGTTTATCCTTAGCACCAAGCCCGTGGCCCCAAAGTCACGAGGAGCCTTTACGGGCCCTCGAGACCTCCTATGTAGGGCAGACGGAGCGAGTGGACAGGTGGCCTAAAGGCGTTAAGTGACCTCGAACATAGTTGTATTGAGGGCATGAGTTCCTGCGCCCAGCCTTCGCCAAAGTCCACAGCCAATAGGCAAAACCCAATTGGCACGGTTGACATTTCTTGTACCTACAACCACCTCGCACGCCTCTATTATACATGTGTCTATCCCATCAGTCTCTAACGCACTAAATGTTAACTCATAAATATAATCCTTGGTCATAAATACTCAAGAAATACATTAAACGTGAATTTGACCTTCCATTAATGAGAGGCAAGTTCAGTTGCCACTTGAGAGTTCGAAAAGTGACAAAAAACATATCCACTTGTACCCTATGTGTCAGAAGGGCTGACCAACCGCGACAACCACGTCACGTTAGGGGACCCTTCTCTTATAAATATCAAAAGGTTCTCCCCCAAGAGGTAATCATGCACCTATTCTTAATATTACATGCAAAAATAGTATTTTTACTAGTTCAGCATCTTCTCAAAATACCCTTGAGCTAACTTGAGCGTCAGAGAGCTTACGCTGGAGTAAAATTGGCTAGTCTCATGTGCGTTCCTCCCTCTTAGATAGGTGGGCCACTAGCATATCAATTGGAGCATATCAAACTCCGTTTTGTGGTCGAGCCAAAATGCGACAACATCAAAAAAATACTACACCTTTGCAACATTCTATGCTGATTAATACTACACCTTTGCAACTATCAAAAAAAAAAAAAAAAAACACTACACCTTTGCATATAAGAACCTTTTATTTTCATTAATTTTTAACTCGATTACAAGCCTAACACACTCATGGATTCAGTTTCCATCACCAACTTTGGCGGTTAGAGCAAATTGCATTTACACTTCTTGAATTATAGTGTAATTACAAATTAGAGTAAATATCTACTTAGGTATGTATCAACTTCACAAAATTATCCTTCATCAAGGCAATACATGATTACAAGTTATATTTCTAGTTTTTTCGATGTGATTCACATGTTTTGTCAAGTCCAAAATATATAACCTACATATAAAGTCAATATAAAAAAAAAGAGTAGGGGTATCGCATTATAGACTGGTGATGCCCGATAGTGGTATAAAGTGATATTATTTCGTGAAGGCTGGTGAAATAACAAAATTGATTAAGAGATTTTGTTAGGTTCAACGAGACATATATTTTGGTGGCAGAATTGAGTATTATGGTTGCGTGAGAGCTGTGTTTTGGATATATCTATTACATTTACAAGAATGTCTTGAATCTCAAGGGATTATTTGTAATTTTTAAAATAGAAGATATTTATTCATAGTTACAATATATTTCAAAGGGTGTAAACGCAGTTTGTCCTGTGAGTTATGGATTTTTTTTAACCTTCATTCTTTTCCCATTTAAGTTGGACATTTTTTTATTCTTTTTCTGTCTCTTTTAAAGAAAAAAGTATACTTATTGGTTCCTCTTCCTACTCCCCCCCCCAATTGGATACAATCAACTCAGGATATCCTATAAATATCAACCAGAATGCCACACACACGCACACACACACACACACACACACACACACTCTCTCTCTCTCACCTAACGGGGAATTAGAGAGGATAAGAAGGTTTGAACTCGGGTATCGGTTCGAACTCCTACCGTTGGACTCCAAACCTAGTGGCTCCTCTTCCAACTCCCTAGAAGCCGAGTTCACAAACAATTGATTTATGAAATCAAAAGTTTACAGTCAAACTATTTGCTTAACCCAATCAGATTGATCATACATTAGAATTCAAAATTATACGAATGTAAATTAATTTGGTCTTGAGATCACAAACAAGAATTAATATAAAAGTAGATCCGGTGAACACTTTTACATCGTGATAATCAATAATCTCAAGCATTGTGTAATAAGTCTTACAAAATATATGTGATTAAATGGCAGTACACATGATACTTATTTTCTAGTTAACAAAATCAATCGGCCCATTCCGTGATTGGGCTGGGCCCAGAAATATAATCCAGACCCAGCACAAAACAATCCACTCCAAAGATAAACATCACATAAATCTTTGAAATCCCACGCCCCTTCTAAGACAAAAATCTAGCCAACTTTTATTCCCATCTATTTACCGAACTCCACGCTCTTTCAATTTCCGTGATCGTCACGTGCCAATCGTACTACTGTACTCCTCATCCATCCTCAGCACGACCAGCTAATGCGCGTCTGATACGTACAATCAAATAATTTTACCAAAAATATAAAAATTAAATAATTCTTTACTTGCACCGTCGGGTTTTCTGTGTACCCTTCTTCTCAACACACTCTCTCACCGATCCAAATTTTGCAAAAAAGGTAAAGAAATCGTGAAAAAAAAAAAGATGAAGATTTTCGTGAAGACTCTCAAGGGTACCCACTTCGAAATCGAAGTGAAACCCCAAGATACGGTTCGTTTTCTTTTTTAATTTTCTTGTTTTCTTGAAAACTTATTCTAACATCGATGTCCCATATGAATTTTGCGTATAATTGTTTGTATTTTTGTCGTGGGACTGTTTTTATGGGGATTTTGTAGTCGGATCAAGAGTGGGACTTGTGTGTGAGTTGGGTGAATTCATGTTTGAACAGTGGGCATTTGATGACTTGATGAATTTTATCGCTTTTTAGTTGTGGGGCTGTTTTTTGTGTTTGCTCTGTTCAAGATTTCTCAGCTTGCCATACTGAAGTTAGTATGTGATTGTGATGTTAAGAATTGTTATATTTTATGTCGATTTGATGTGTGCACTTAATGTGTAATTGGGAATTTCTCAATTTTATGTGGGCACTTGTTTGTTATTTGTATGGTTGCTGATTCATTGTGTACGAAGTGATGAAATCTGATGCTCAAACTTTGCGATATCGATATTTCTGATCAAAAACAGAATGTTGACATGCAAATTGCTGTTTACCTATTTGTTACTGTAAATGGCGGTATCAAATTATTTGCCTGAAAATTCCACGAAGTTTTTGTGATTGAATAAACATGTGATTAAGCGGAGAGGCTCTATGGGATCCTCATTAGAAACCCAAGTTGAGTTTATTCCAAAGATGCTCAAGTTAGGCAATTACTTATTCAATGTGATTGTGCAAATTAGAACAAATAAAGGTTTCAGACTTTTATCCTCAGTAGGTAAAATAGCCTAAGAATTACCCTTCTACGACCCGTTCCATGGGTAGAAGAACAAGGCAGACCAATTGCGTTGTATACGCTTACGTAGGGAGGATATTGGATGAGTATAAAGTTGGAAGTAGTTGAAACATCTGTTGAGTTCTTTAAGGAAATACAGATAAGGACTAATGATAACAGAAGTACACTCCATGAACTCTATGTATGCGGTATTGCATTTTCCCAATATAGAGAAAAATATTGGTTGAATACTGCTGCGGTTGTGTTTTCAAAATTTGCGCTTAAGGAGACCAAATTTTCCCATGAATGTTAAATATTGAGTGACGTTTGTCGTGTCCTATCTCAAGTGTACATTCCACAAAAAATGCATATAATGACATGTTGACTGGATATGTTATTATACGTGTCGAATCTTTCTCGCCTTGTTTGTACCTTATATCTTCATTGGCCCACTTAATTGCCTTGAAGTATGAGACTTTCTGTTTTGTTTCAATCATTTGTTTTTGTTTGGCAGGTTGCAGATGTGAAGAAAACCATAGAAAGTACACAGGGAGCAGACACGTATCCTGCTGGACAACAGATGCTTATCCATCAGGGAAAAGTTCTCAAAGATGGCACAACACTGGAAGAAAATAAAGTTGCTGAAAATAGTTTTGTTGTTATTATGCTGGCCAAGGTACAAGTTGATTTCTTGAAAATTACTGAACCAATTAGCAGAAATACATTATATTTCCTCAGACTTGATAATTTAAAACTACACCTGGTTTTTCTTTTCAAATGATTTTTTTGTTTCTTTTGTAGAAATATTTCTCTCAAGACTTGCTTCCATCGTGCTTCGAAAGCACTTGGTTTGATTGTACCTTGAGATGAAACTCTTAAGATTGTTAGGATGATGCATGCCATAGATTCACTGAAAATGAAATGTATTAACACCGATAATGCATATGACCCTAAGTGAAGGGAATAAAATAAAAGTTCACTACTTGGTATACTTTTGTCGATATTATGCCTGAGTCCATATTCATAATGAAATGTATTAACTAGGAATGAATTGAGGAGTAAAGAGAATTTTCTGCTTAAATTGGAAGTTGTTTAGAAGACAGATCCAAATGGAAAGGGAATGCATGAAAGATTTACATAAACTGTACTTTTTGGGGCAAGCGTATCATTGTTAACTTTGTGAAATGCTGATCATAATCTTTTATGATTAATATAATATTAATTTTTTGGTAATATTTATGATGATAGTATATTTATAAATTTGATCATAAATTGTTCTAGAACAAGGGATCCTCCGGTGAAGGCTCAACAACATCAAATGCACCTACTGTGAAGGTAACACTAAATGCATTCTGCATACTTCCTTTTAATGATGTTTCTGGGGTTGACTAAACAACCAAACATGTTTTTAGATCGTGTTGTACAATTCTTCTTCTAGAGGAACCATATTTTTGTGTAACAGGTAGTTGTGCTTTTTGTGTTCTTATCAGAATATAGACTTGTTAATTAAGATGTATAGTATTATTTCTATTTGAAATGGTGGTTCAGATAAAATTGACTAAATCTTCTTCCCTGTCTGCATGTTGAATGTCGTGTGTAATTGTCTGGGAGCTTCCATAACTTGATTTCCCCTGATGAAAAGGATTACTTACATGCATATTCCTTTCTCACTGCATAACATCTCTGTTGTGCTCCGGTGATATTTATTCCAAATGATCCAATGGCTGAAACGAAGCTGAGAGTTGAATGATTGCCTCTTATCTATATTATTAATAAATCACCTAGGATTTAATAACACCTTGGTGTCTTTTGGTGCCCCACCCCACCCCCACCCCCAACCCAACCCCCACAGACACACCCCAACCCCCCCTCTCTCGCCTCTCATCTCCTCACTAATTTATATGTTTTTACTTCCTCTCCCTCATTCTCTCTCTTCTATCATTTTTTTTATGTTTCTTTGACTCTCCTTTATCAACTTTTTCTAATTTTCTCTTTTTTTCATCATATAAATTTGTTTTTTTATTTTAAATTATATTTCTATTGTAAATTTAAGAAAATATGTTACAAATAATAAAATATTTTAATCAGTCTTCATAATTTTATGTTCAAAATTTAAGTATGTGGTTACATTATATTTTATTTTAGTTTTGCATACACATTGAGTGTGCCTGATTGCTAGTTTCTATAAAAGGCTTCAGAAATTATACCGTTAGGACAAAAGTACACTTTTGGTGGTTCTGGGGTCTCTGACCGTTTATTTACACAACTCTTAATTGGCGTGACAACGTTGAAAACAGTGCCTCAATTAGCCATTTCTGAAGTAAATGCTGTTTTTTCTCCCCTGAAGATCGCCATAATTCTTTCCATAGCAAAACATTCACTTCTAAGGCTCCCAAGTTTATGTGACTGTTGTCTTATTTGCCAGTGAATTGTTTTTCTGTAGTGATTGTATTATGGATAAATCCAACTTTTCTATTTTGTTCATGTTATTGAGAAGCATGGATTTTAGATATGCCTGACTTGTCTTGCTTCTTATAGGCTCCACAAGCAAGTACTGCACCCACTTCAACTCCAGCATCCACAACTCAACCTCCTGCAGCAGTGTGAGTTTTGTTTATGTGCCTTCTGATATTGCTTGGAACTTCATCAATTACCCCTCCGCCCTGTTCCGTTTGATCGCATGCGTGTGTGACTGGTGGTCACAATTTGTGTTTTTATTATTTTTTTTTTCCTTGCATGATTTTTTCTACTCCACAGTGCTGCCCCTGCCCCCGCTCCTGCCCCTGCTCCTGCCCCCGCTCCTGCCCCTGCTCCTGCTCCACCTGCCAGTGACGTGTGAGTAACCGTTCAACTAAGATTTCTTGTAAATTAATCTCTGCTCTGCAAAGTTATCTTTAGAGACTCAATTCGTCTGTTGATTTCTTATGGCTGTTTTCTGGTGGCAGTGCGGACGTGTATGGCCATGCAGCATCTAATCTAGTTGCTGGTAGCAACCTTGAGGGAGCGATACAGCAGATTCTTGATATTGGTGGGGGGACCTGGGACAGGGATACAGTCGTTCGTGCCCTTCGTGCAGCTTACAACAATCCCGAGAGAGCGGTTGAATATTTATACTCTGTAGGTCTATCGAACTTCTATTCTTATGTCTACTCAAATTTGCCTGATGCTTTTGATGGTTTGTTGTGATGCCCTAAATCCTGGAAAATAGTTTATAAGGTCGTTACACTGATATTCTTTTTACTGATATCATCATTATTGCTGGTTTTTATCAGGGGATACCAGAATCAGCAGTAGCTCCACCTTCAACTGGAAGTGTGCCAACCGGGCAGCAGCCTGCTAATGCGCCTGCTCAACCTCAGCAAGCATCTCAACCAGCACCTGTGCCTTCAAGTGGCCCAAATGCAAATCCCCTCAATCTTTTCCCACAGGTTCTTGTGTACTCTTATTTCTTTTATTCTTCTTTCATCTTCCTGAAAATATTTATGTGATGGAATTATGATACTCTTGTACAGGGTTTTCCCAGTATGGGCGCAAATGCCGGTGGGGCAAATACCCTTGATTTTCTTCGCAACAGTCCACAGGTTGGGTTATATGAATCAGAAAACCTCAGCAAAGTGTATTTTTTCTTCTTATATATATTTGTACATAAGTAATATTTGTTGAAACATTGTTGTGTTCTTAATATTTTGGTTCAGTTCCAAGCCTTGAGAGCAATGGTGCAAGCCAACCCACAGATCTTGCAGGTATTTTGGCACTGTAGTCATGAATACCTATGCTTCTATAGTTCTATTAGTTCATTGGTAAAGTATGCTTTGTTACAAATGTCTGAATGATGTATCTCTGTTTGTTTCCAGCCCATGCTTCAGGAGCTAGGAAAGCAAAATCCTCAATTGGTGAGGCTGATTCAAGAACACCAAGCTGATTTTCTTCGCCTTATTAATGAGCCTGTTGAAGGCGGAGAAAGGTACAAACTTTACATTTATGCTTGTTGCATGTGTGAGAGTGAATATTGGGGAACTAAATCGTAGTCCTTTTGCTTGATGTTGTATCAGCAACATACTGGAGCAGCTCGCAGGAGCGATGCCACAGGCTATAACAGTTACACCCGAGGAAAACGAAGCTATAGAAAGGGTACACAATTTTACTTTAGTTTTAGAGAGGGGAGTTTTGACTTTTTCGAGACCTTTTAAGGGTGTTTGTGTGCGTATTGTGTGTGCGTCTCTAACCAACTATAAAATGAAATATGGAGTGCTTATTGTTGATTGTAGTGCTTCTTCCTTGCCTTTTTTTCAGCTTCAAGCTATGGGATTTGATCGGGCACTTGTTCTGGAAGTGTTCTTCGCCTGCAACAAGAATGAGGAACTGGCTGCAAACTACCTTTTAGATCACAGCCATGAGTTTGAAGAGTGATGAATGATGATAGCCAATTACGTTGGGGCACATTTCTTATTTTCCAACCTTAATATGTCCTCTTTCGATCCTCTGTCCATCCTAGTTTCTTTTATTTCTTGGACTTGGTTGTGCAGACATGGTTGAACCTTTTTAACTCTCTCTATAGGATATTTCATAGAATGAAGACATCATGTTGAGAAAAATGTAATTAATCTTGTTATGCCTAAATTCTTGTCTGCAGTATCCATGTAAAATTTCTTTTTCGGGGTCTTATACATGAGCTTGTGAGTCATGATTTCTGTGATCGTTCTATTGGGGGTGTGTCGTTAATGTTGATTAACCAAGCTTCTTAGAATCGTAATTTGCTCCCTTTATTGGATAATGCACGATTTACGACTAGGGTTTTGCATATAGCTTATTTGAACATGTAAATTTCTTATATCATATCAGATGTTTTAGGAGTTTGTAAGATCTTTGGTTTTAGTTTAAGCTTGGAAAGCGTTCAATATGAGTCAGATAAGGTGCCTGCATATGTTTGTAATCGGTGATTTTATTAAATTTTGTCGGAATTGAAGGGATTTGTTAGGCGCTAACAATAATAATAAATAAATAGTTAGATAAATAAACGGGTTTGTTAGGATTTTGATAACGAAATGAGCAAATTTGTAACTCTTATTCAAGTACATTTCACCCAAAAAAAAAAAAGGAGAAAGAGAGAGAACAAGAAAAGAAGTTTAAATTCTAAACATCTTAATCTAAGCACTTGTCTGTCTATTCCTTAGGTTAAACTTATATGTTGAATAACAAATTCATTGAAATTATTAGATTAATATAAATCCCAGAGTTTCTAGTTTGAGATATTCTTGAAGTTATTGGTGTGGATTCGTTTCTTCGTTCATACCTTTCAATCCAACCTAAGTTATATCAAACACAACTTAAAAGTTACGTTGAACACTGTACAATATATTACAAGATATTTTGAAAAGCATATAAGCTCACGCGATGTCCCTTTTAAGGCGAAGTAGTGCGTGATTCTCATTTTGCCCTCCTCAGTCGTCACTTGTTACAAACCAAGAACATATTGCTGACCACTCAAAATGCTTTCTTTACAAAAATATTTTGTTTGAGCAAAAGAGATCAAATTTCAGAATGTGGGTATAGGCTTTTAGTGCGCCGATAAGTCCCATTTAACCATATACAGAGGAAAAGAAACACTGATCAATAAATAGAATTTGTTCTTCTGATCAAGGATGTGTTTGTTATTAAGGAAAGTAACTTTTTGAAAGAGCAACTAAAGAAATCCACAAATGTACGTTGGAGCCAAATGGAGTTGGGAGATTTGCCTACTTTATTCACTAAAGTGAAGGCATGCAAAGGGGAGAGAATTGCATGATTGCTCTCTCTCTCTCTCTCTCTTCAACAAAAAATAAATTTCAAGTTGAAACAATGAAAATCAAGTGATTAATACATATAAAATAGATTTTTATCTCAGGTTTGTCTTAGTTACAAGAACCTTTCTCCATGTGTGGTAATGATAATTATCCACTCACACTAAGGGGATTTTTTTGTAATTGAAGTAGCAAACAGCTGGTGCTATTAATTGTGATAAATCTTGGAGTTCTTTTTGGTAATTATCTTCAAAAATAATTTCTTTCATCTGATATGAATAGGTATACACCTAAGTGTATTGTGAAACACCATATAATTTAACAAACTAAAATGTTTAAATCACTATATGTGATCTGCAGTTCATAATTGAATCGGATATATGCATATTATAGTAGCATGATGTGCTTGGGATGCGAGCAAATCGAGTTTGTTTGTGAGCTTGACGAGCCGACTCTACAAAGGTTTGAGCTCAAATTTGAATAATTTGAGCTAGGCTAAGCCCGGGCAGAGCTCATAAAAGTTTCAAGCTGAACCCAAATCAACTAATACTTGTTCTTAGGTTCACGAGCTTTCTTCTTTTAATATTTATTTTAACTTTTATATCATTATATATATATAATTATAAATAATATATAGATTTTTGAATTCGAGCTCAAGCTTGCTGCTCAAACATAATAAAATAATTTAAAATTTTTAAACTCGAGATCAAACCTATAATTTATTCATAAATTCGAGCCAAACAAATTGAGACGAGCTCAAACAAGACTTGAGCTTGAGCTCAAGCCTCTTTTTTATTGACTTGTTCAAGCTTGAGCTCGATTTATTTGATTCGAACTCAAGCTTAAACCTAAAAAAAAGGCCATAGTTCGACTTGATTCGACTCACTTGTCTCGACTTCTTTGCATCCCTAATATATATGAACCATTAAAAGCCGACTAAAATCTTCATGGAACCACTAGTGACTAACGTGTAGAATCATCAGGTCATGATTAGTGACCTAATCACGATTTAGATTTTTGTTTTTGAATTTTATGTTTTGATAAAAGTGCCATGTGATGGGAGTTAGGGGCGATTGGGGTCGATTTGAGTATGTTTTTCGTCTTAAGAGGAGATTGGCACCACATGGACCGACCTTGTGGTATCGAGTGCATTTTAGAACCTTAAATCAAAATTTAGTTTCAACTTAGGACCACTTAGTCAAGATCAGCCATCCTCCAGCCCACCCCACTACCTTCTCTGTCATAACCAAACTCCAAACAGAAACTTCATATTATTGAGAGAGAGAGAGAGAGAGAGAGAGAGAGAGAGAGAGAGAGTCAAGGCAGTGTTCAATTGTGACCAGAAAATGTCGATTACTTAATGGTGGGCACAAGTGATCGAGAAAGTGCGGTGGACGAGGTTTTGCTACGTACAAAAGATGGATTTTCAGAGTAATGCATGTGGGATTGAAATTCGGGCAAACACGTTTGTAGTGTATATAATTCTTGCGTCACTTCTTACATCACACAGCACTTCGAATATGGGGATAATTTCTTAAAAAATATCCGTGTAATTGTGCGTACATTAAATTAAAGGGCTTTAATCATGGGACTCTCCTGTGTGTTGGTTCTAATTAAATCAAAAAAATTATGTAAAATAAAGATTAGTATAAAATACTTTGTTAAATATAAAATTTATCAAAAAAAAGACCATCCACCGATGGTTTGAGTTATACGCATGGTTTCTACATCTAGGATCATGTTTCAGACTTGCAAAATTACTGTTTTAACCTTTTGAAATTAAACCTTATATTTTTCAAAATTAGCTAGGTGAACCTCTATTTTTGAAAATTAGTGAGGCAAACCCTCTATTTTTAAAAATTAGCAAGGTGAACCCTTTATTTTTTAAAATTAGTAAGATGAACCCTTTATTTTATATCTATTTGTAACGTGTCTTGCAAATTGACGGTAAATATTTAGCAACTTTTGCAGGTTAGAATTTTGTTTCCATATTGATTTTCCACTCTTTTATTTTTTAAAGGAAGATATTGGTAGAAAATGTGATGTTATTCTTCAACTTATTCATAAGGGCGCAAAATTGGCACTTCATGCTAAAATTGTTAGAAAATGACTTCAAGGGTCGGTGTACGAATTTTAAAAAAATGTGAAGGTTTTAAGACAAATTTTTATAACACAGAATTTTTTATGCTACTTGGGCTCAACACAAGGGATTTTATGAATTCAACTCTAAATTAAATGTACAGGTATTCGATGTAGCAAAATGTGCAATTCTGAAAAGGGCTTGCAAAATCATTCAAAAAAAAAAAAAAAAGAAAGAAAAGAAAAGTGTCCCATATTCCATTTTATTTTAACGTTGTTCGCTTAATTTTATCCTTATCTTTATTACAAGCCCAATTTTCCATTATTAATAATGAAAAGTGTATAGTCGGTGTTTGCCTTTACGAATCTTTGTTTTCCTTATAAAAAGTAAAATACAATATCATTCAAACAATGCTATTAAATGCTATATTGTTAATCACCTAGAAACACAAAGCTTGGCATGTACTTGTCAAGTCATCAAGCCTTGCCTTAGCAAAAAGACATGAAATTTGATTCAACTAATTGAGTTGAATGAAGACTAATTAATCAAAATATTTAAAAATTTATAGGAGGTCATGGGAATATATACTCCAAATTTTTGGGTAATTACAATCATTTAATTATATGGTGGAATTTATGTATAATATGCATATGATTATGATAATCGGGATCTTGAAATCGGGAGATTTTGTTGTAATTACATGAGCGAAAGATGGTAAGTGCCACGATCATATATGTATCTATCACGAAAATTACAGCTCCACTATGCTGAATGATTGGCTGATAATCTATGGTCTCTGGCTAATTTAAGAGATTAGGTTAAATTTGTCCCATTCTTTCACCTTCAACCCCCCCCCCCCCCCCCGCCCCCCCAAAAAACAAGAAAAGAAAAAGAAAAAAAGAAATTGTCCCTTTCCACTTGCACTAATTTGATTTTCTACTATATAATCGTGCAATATTTTTTACTGTATGTGTATTGATGAGCGATTTAGATAAGAAAAGAATTAAATTCATAAAACTCCTTGTGTTAAGCCTAAATAGCATAAAAACCCCTTTGTAATATAAATTTGTTTTAAAACCCTCATGTTTTTTAAAATTAATACCACCCCTTGGAGCCATTTTCTGAAAATTTTAGTATGAAGTGTCAATTTTACCCCTTATTCATAATTTGAAGAATAACATCACATTTTCTCTCATTTCCTACCCAAATCTTCCTATAGAAAATAAAAGAGCGGAAAACAAAATTCTAACCTTCGAAATTTCCTATATATTTACCAATTACCATCATTTTGTAAGACACATTACAAACAGATACAAAACATTAAAGGGTTCATCTTACTAAGTTTTAAAAAACGGAGGTTTTACTTTGCTAATTTTTAAAAATAGAGGGTTCGCTTTGTTAATTTTTAAAAATAGAGGGTTCACCTTGTTAATTTTTAAAAATATAGGGTTCAATTGTGAAAGGATAAAAG
The DNA here is from genome assembly GCA_026212405.1 of Petrea volubilis. Lineage (NCBI taxonomy): Eukaryota > Viridiplantae > Streptophyta > Magnoliopsida > Lamiales > Verbenaceae > Petrea > Petrea volubilis. The sequence goes on along the minus strand of CM047873.1, from coordinate 3,514,196 downwards.
AATAATTTTGCAAGCCTAAAATACGAGCCTAGATGCAGAAAGCTCACGTGTAACTTAAACCATTGGTGAAAGGTCTTTTTTAATAAATTTTATATTTTATAGGGTCTTTTATACTAATTGTTATTTTATAAAATTTTTTGATTTAATTGAAACTAATAGAAGGAGACTCGTGATAAAAACCCGATAAGAAAAGCAAAAAAAAAATTGTGATATAAAAAAAATACGTGCATGAATATTTTGCTAAGATTTCAGTGAGAAAAGAATAAAGTTTTGGCATGCAGCAGCAATCTGTCACGCTCTTTAACCTCCATCTGGCCGACAATATTGGAATAATTGTCTTTTATTTAATTTTTAATTTTGAGTGTGGTATGCTCTAAAATAAATCATTGCCAAAAAACTACAACACTGCTTATGAGATAATTCCTTGCATATATATTTAATGAGATTCATTGCAAAATTATGTTTTCTGATAAATTCTATTAAAAAAATTTTAATAGAATTTTGTCATTGATTTATAACAAACATATTTTATATGTGAGAACTAGATTTCATCACAAATCTTTCATCATAATAAAAGAGATGCTTTCTTGTAGTAACAGCGAATTTAACTGTTGTTCAAATTATTATTTTGATTAATATAGGAAATTCACTGAAGGAATATTATTAGTATTAACGAATAACAAATTAATGACTTTCAATCACTAATCTTAAAAAAGTAACAAACTATGATTAAAAAAAATAAAAAAATAAAAAATCTACTTGTAGTTGCTATGGAGTCTTACAAATTAAGATATAACAACACGGCAAATCACGCTAAAACAAAATTTCAAGATTTGATTTGATGATCAATATTTCATTTAAAAAGCATAAGCATTTCTTTGGGAAGTTCTAGCACAGATCGCTTTCGACTACAACGATGCTTAGTCACGCAGCGAGCGAATTATATTCGTCATGTAATTAATGCATACTTTAAAAAGAGTAATAAATTATATGATAATTACTATAACAATTATTATGTAATTAGTTAGGTGTGACGAATACAAAATTGCGCAAGGATGACCGGCTATAATGATTCAAAAAATATTTTAGAATCAGGGCTCAAAAAGATGAAAGAATCCATACAATATGAAATTACTCAAACAAATTCAACATATTAATTATTGCAAAATAAAATCCGATGTCTAATTTAATCGACGAGATTGAAGCCCCAAGCCTGTGACGTTTGGGTTCAATTCCACCGAACATGTGAGCCTTTATTCTACTTTGATAGTAGTTATTTATTCTATTTTGATAGTAATTTATTTGTTCATTTATTATTCAATTGTTTAATTTAATAAATGAATTATTTATGGAATTGAATGAAATATATGCTTCAAAATATTAAAAAAAGAAATCCTTAATTGTAATCCCATTATTATAAATAAATTGGAAAAGAATTTGAACAGAAATGATCTTACCAGCCATATTTGCAAGTGGAGTGGCTAAACTTTAATTCGTGACCGGCCATGGCATAACGACAGAATACTTTTCAGAAAATTTCACAGCTGTCCCGGCAATGTCTTCTTATCTACTTTTTTTTTTTAATAATATTGTTAAATTTAAATCATCATTCTAATTTTTCTTTAATGGATTTCCCAAATGTTCTTCAATGTGCTCTTGAATTTATTATTTGTATTATCAATAATTTATCTCGTGCAGTATTATATAAGGAAAAATTACACTGACCACCTCTAAAATTTGATTAATTTACAAAAAACCCTTTATTTTTCAAAAATTACTAAAAATCCCCTAAGGTTTCAAAAATATTACAAACTTATTCGAAATTTCGAAAATACCCCTTCCCCTTTTTTGGGTGATTTACATTGACCACCCTGAGATTAGACTAATTTACGAAAAATCCCCTGTGGTTTTAAAAATTACCAAAAATCCCTTGAGGTTATACTAATATTACAACTAACACATACTTAGGTTGACTTATCAACAATATTAATTCTTTTTTTTCCCTCTGTAATATTATTATCATAAAATTTTCATTTAATGGATTTGGAAAAAAAAATGTGATTACTTATTCAAATAAATATTCCGAATTTAATGTTATGAATTTATACTAAATATACGTAATATGTGCTAAATTTATATTTGAGAAAAATATAATTATATGCATCGTATATATCCATTATGTGAAATGAGAAATATAAACATTGATTGAAATAAAAAATTAAAATTAAATAATGCACTTGAAAACTTTATTTAGCTTGAGGACTCTAACTCATTTCTCTTAAAATTTACTCCATATTAGTGATAATATAACATACTTGATGTGTTGGTAGATACCTTTAATGCTTTAAATTCAGAATATTTATTTGAATAAATAATCACATTTTTTTTTAAATCTATTATATGAAAATTTTATGATAACAATATTACAGAGGGGAAAAAAAGATTTAATATTGTTAATAAGTCAACCTAAGAAGGTGCTAGTTGTAATATTGATATAACTTCGGGGGGGTTTTGATAATTTTTGAAACCATAGGAGGTTTCTTGTAAATTAACCCAATCTCAAGGTGGTCAGTGTAAATCACCCAAAAAAATGGAAGGGGTATTTTCGGAAATTCGAATAAGTTTGTAATATTTTTGAAACCTTAGGGGGTTTTTGGTAATTTTTGAAAAAGTAGGGGGTTTTTCGTAAATTAGCCAAACCTCGGGGGTAGTCAATGTAATTCGCCCTATTATATAATGTAATTCTAGATTTTACTAATTTTATTTAACAGACATGTTTTATTTGAATCAAAATTAGAGCTAATGCACAGGATTAAAGAAATGAAAATCAATATAAGCTTTTTATTCATGCATGTGTGGTTATGGGATTTATTTGGAGGAGTTTGGTACTCAACTTGCCTAGTCCACGAACATCCAGCTAAACCCTCGTATTATTAGAAAGCCACAATGCGTTATAAGGCTCGTTAGATGCTACTCAGTTGGATCGTACTTAATTGGTGTTTTCAACTATTAGATTGAGTATAATGATATAATAATTTTATTTTTTTTAACACTTTTAATATCATCATATTTAAATCAAACGACGAAGAACATGAGTTTGACACTACCCAACTGGATAGCATGAACAATTCTGGGTTTTATAAACCGGTACCAAAAGCTAGTGGGGGGTTAGTTATTTGAAATCGACACAAAACATACCACATATACATTTTCATTAAATTTAAAATTTCATCCTTCTAAAGATAATAAATTATCTTTTGTATTTGATAAACTTTCGACCGCTGTTTCTTAAAATTATAATTCCTGATTGCACCTTGATTATAAATGCTAGGGAGAAAATATTTTTTATATATAAATTCGGGTAAGAGTAGCAAAGTTATATTCACCAACTACTGCATGCAAAAATAAATGAATAAATAAATAAGTGCTGCCTATATATACTAGTCTTTGGGGGTTCATTTGGTGCTATCACGCCACAGAAGATAACATCAGAGGATGGCTATAATGAAGCACAACGTCAGAAATGTCGAAAAGAAACAGGGTGGCATCGTCACCATGCCATTCATCTTTGGTAAGTTTATTTATCAAAAAGAAACATATGTAAATTCTATCACTAGCTAATTATATTTAGTAATAATGATAAGTCATCATCATGTACTTATAGTAGTCTAACTAAAGATGGTATATGATGAAATTTATGAATGCATACATATACCTCAGAATATAACATAACAAGAAGAAGCAATGTCCTCTGTGCGTGTGCGTGTGCGTGCGTGTGTGTGTGTGTGTGTGTGTGTGTGTGTGAGAGAGAGAGAGAGAGAGAGAGAGAGAGAGAGAGAGTGGTGGAACAATATGTTGCAGGGCTAATTGTGTGTGTTTGTTGTGTGCAGCAAATGAGATATGTGAGAAATTGGCTGTGGTTGGTTTTGGTACAAATATGATAAGCTATTTAACAAGCCAGCTGCATATGCCACTCACTAAGGCAGCCAACACTCTTACAAATTTCGGAGGGACTTCGGCCATGACACCGTTGATCGGCGCATTCGTTGCAGATGCCTTTGCCGGAAGATTTTGGACCATAACCATTGCTTCGATTATATACCAAATAGTTAAGTTTCCCATCTTTCTTAAAATCAAGCTAAATTTTCCAATTCTATAACTCAAAAAGTAATTTTGTTTCATGCTAGAAAATATGACTGATTCGTTTTGCAGAATTCAACTTCAATATTATATTTTGTATTCTATTAGTTGAATTTATGACACATATTCATCTTATATTTTATCTTGAAAACATGTTTACGTATCATAAATCTAGGGGTTAATTACGCTTTGCGCTCCTCGGCTATGCCTTTCATTTGCGTATATCCTCCTAATAATGGATCAGCCCCTCGTTTGGATATAAAGCATAAACAATAGTTCAGGGGTCAATATGAGCAAGTGTGCACTTTAGGGGTGCAAAGTGTAACTAACCATGTGGAATACAGAGTGAAAAAAAATAAAATTTGAACCAAATTCTAATACATAAAAAAATTGATTTCATTCACATACAAAATATGAAATCCCTTATAATTTATCAATGTTTTTGTCGAACAGGGGATGATCAGCTTGACACTATCAGCAGTGCTGCCCAATTTAAGGCCTCCACCATGTGAAAACAACCATAACTGTGCACAAGCCGATTCAGGCCAACTAGCTATCCTCTATGTGTCCCTCTTGCTAACAGCCTTAGGCTCGGGGGGTATCCGGCCCTGCGTCGTCTCATTTGGGGCCGACCAGTTTGACGAAAATGACCCTGAACAGAAGACCACAACATGGAAGTTCTTCAACTGGTACTATTTCTGCATGGGGGCATCAATCCTGGTGGCCACCACCGTGATTGTTTATGTACAGGACAACGTCGGATGGGGATGGGGCCTCGGCATACCAACAGCTGCGATGTTTCTGTCGATCATTGCATTCATATTCGGGTACCCTTTGTACCGAAAGCTGGACCCTGCTGGCAGCCCGTTTACGAGGCTGCTGCAGGTCTGCGTGGCGGCGTATAGGAAGAGGAAGGTCCCTATGGTTTCTGATGATAAAATGTTGTATGAGAATGAGGATCTTGATGCTGCTATTTCTCTTGGTGGCAAACTTGTTCATACCAACAATATGAGGTGAGTTGTCTTGAATCGTGGTTGATTTCTCTGTTCTATTAATTGTCAATTTTGTGAGGTATGAATATGCGCTTGTATGGTCTAATGCAGCTATACAGGAACAGAACCCCCCCTCCCCAGCCTCAAGTTTATATCAATTATCAAACTAACATCAATTTTTTTTAAAAAAATAAAATTACTGACTCCATCCCTGCAATTGTAGTTGCAGTCTTTTGCAATGAAAATGATTAAATGCAATTAACGATCACATGATCCAACAAATTCTAATGCCCTTGTTTCATTTGACACATAGGTTCCTGGACCAGGGAGCTGTCATAACAGACGACGACAACCCCAAGGCCCCCAACCCCTGGCGGCTCGCCACCGTCCACCGTGTCGAGGAGCTGAAATCCCTGATTCGAATGGGCCCAATCTGGGCCGCCGGCATCCTCCTCATCACCGCCTCCGCCCAGCAAAACACCTTCTCCCTGCAACAAGCCAAATCCATGGACCGACACCTCACCAGAAACTTCCAAATCCCCGCCGCGTCCATGTCCGTCTTCACCCAAACCTCCATGCTCTCCACAATCGTCTTCTACGACCGAGTCTTCGTCCCAATAGCCCGTAAACTCACCGGCCTCGAGCGGGGGATCTCGTTCCTCACCCGAATGGGGATCGGCTTCGCGATATCGCTGCTCGCCACGTTCGCCGCCGGATTCGTCGAGATCCGCCGGAAGAACTCCGCGGCGGCGCACGGCCTGATAGACCAGCCTCATGCGATAATCCCCATTTCAGTTTTCTGGCTGATGCCTCAATACTGCCTCCACGGGATCGCCGAAGCTTTTATGTCGATCGGCCACCTGGAGTTCTTCTACGACCAGGCGCCGGAGAGCATGCGCAGCACCGCGACGGCGCTGTTCTGGCTCTCGATCTCCGCCGGGAGCTACACGAGCACGCTCTTGGTGACTCTCGTGCATAAATTCAGTTCCAGGCCCGATGGATCAAATTGGCTGCCGGATAATAATCTGAACAAGGGGAAATTGGAGTATTTTTACTGGTTGATCACCATTTTGCAGCTTGTGAACTTGTTTTATTACCTGATTTGCGCTAAGTTCTACACGTTGAAGCCGATTCAGGTTCATGATGTTGCGGGTGATGAGAGGCGAGATGAAGATGGAGTCGAGCTAGCGGGCCATGTTTAGGAGCAAAGGTTTTCGACTTTTTGTGTTTTGGGGGGGTTTTAAGGTTTTTAATGTCGTGTTTTTAGCAGTGCGTTTTCGAGAATACATTTTTATTATGTGTAGTTGTAAATTATATTCGAGGGTAACACTTTCTAAGAATAAGCAAGATCATAAACCGCGCTACCTAATAACCACATTTCGTTACACAAATCTCTTTTTTTAATTATTATTATTATTTTTAAATTACTCATATGTCATACTTTATTATAATTTATCTCCATCTTATAGTTTCTTCCTCACATAAATGGATCCCGTCATTCATTTTTTTTAAAATTTTAATAATTTTGATTTAGATTTGGATGATTAGAAGATAATTAACCTAAGTGAATCAGATATAAAATTAAGCAATTTGATCTTTTAAATATGCGAATCAGAACATAGTATTATTTTATCAAATTAATAATCTTTTATATATAATAGTAATAAGGACTTTTAATCAATATGCAATATATGTGACATCAGTATTCATAATTGTTCTTCCTCTTCTGTTTTTTTTTTATTTGGGTTTGGGGGTGGGGGGAACTTTATTCACTAAAATGGTGTATATGTACTCTTCCCAATATTCCCTTCAATTAGGATAATTACCTTCACCTTTTCTGAATTTAGGTAAAATTATAAATAAATTTCTTTTATTTTAAAAATAACCAATACCCCTATAAATTTATTTCCTTATTGCTAAATCAGATAAAAAAATTATAATACCCTTTCTCCCCCTAAATACTTGCAAGGGAGATTTACCCTCACTTCCCCTAAGTTTTGCCAAAATTACAAATAACCCCCTCTTATTTTGAATATAAATAATATCTCGTCTCGCGCCACCATATCGCCACTATCTGGATGGTGAAGCTACACACCAATTTTTTCGTCTCCTTAAGCCCTTCAAAACCCCTCAATAAATTTTGTTAATGCTTCATCCATTTGAATTTAATTGAACAAAAACTACATCAAACCCTAACTCGATATTACATCTCATCTGTCTAATTCCTCTACCGCTATCGACCCTATCCAAAAATGGGTTTCACCAATGTGTTGTTCATTACAATTAGCTCAAGACCCTTTCAGATCCAGCCGAAAAAACCCATCAGAGAGTGCGACCCTTCGTTGCGTGTCTTTTTTTGAAAATATTACAAATATACCCTTATGTAATTCAAAAAATTACAATAAATGCCCTTCAAATTTCAAAACCTTACAATAAATAAAGGTATTTTGGCCCTCAAAAAATGATGGAAAAATTGATCGAGGGCATTTGCGGTAATTCACTAATGAAGTTCTGGATCAAATTCAAGTGCTGATATACCTTGTCAAATTTGAATTTGGATCACTCTGACTTGGTTCAAACCCCACCTAATTGGTGGGTAGATGTTCAATCTATAAATATAAGGACACGCTTATATAGTTAAATAAGTGAAGTCATGTTAAATAAACTATTGTCAACTATTGTTTACATATCAAGTGAAATGTTAATGCGGTGATTACTTATCGAGAGATGTGAAGTTGTGAACAATAGAAGATAAAATGAATATGTTTAAAGGGCACAACATTTTAAAGATGAGTATTGTGGCCTGCTAGGCATTTGAATCCGAGGGGTAAAATACATATTTCACACGAGTAATATTCAATAACTTGAATTAACAGTAAGCAAAAACCTTTTTAAGGAGGATGATAAACACCACGGAACACATTATGTAAGCGTGCATTTTCACTTGGGTCTTCCGGCAATAATGGGCAAGAGTGAAAAAGAGGTTTTTTCATTTCTAAAGGACTGGGTGCCTAAACAGGTTCAAGGTTGGAGTACGCGTACACTGTCTCAAGCCAGGAAGGAAGTGCTTATTAAAGCCATACTCCAGGCGATCCCGGCTTATGTTATGTCCTACTTTCGCTTGCCGGATGGGCTTATTCGGGAATTGGAGGCGCTCATGGCGAATTTTTGGTGGAACAATAGGAAGAACCGCAAGATTCATTGGGTCGCGTGGTCAAGTTTATGTATCCGTAAAGCCGAGGGTGGCATGGGGTTCCTGTGCCTTCACACCTTTAACGAGGCTCTTCTTGCTAAGCAATTGTGACGTGTTATTTCTCAACCGGATTCACTTCTTAGCCGGTCTGCGAGCCAAATATTTTAATCAGGACCCCAGCTTGGGAATGCGACTGGGGCGAAATCCTTCATGCTCGTGGCTAGGCATCTATGGCTCGGCAAAGATTCTTGAATGGGGTGTTTGATGGCATGTGGGTTCGGGTCAAAATATCAAGATTTGGGGCGACAAATGGCTGCCTCGACCCCTGTCCTTCCAGGTTTTTCCCCACCTGCCCTCCACTCGCCAACGAAACTGTGACGGCACTAATCGACCCGGTGCATGGGGGCTGGAACGAGCAACTCGTGCGTAATATTTTATCCCCCAAGATGTGGGGCACATCCTCTCCATTCCTTTAGGGATGCTCGCAGATCCGGATGTTCTCGTGTGGAACTATAATTGTGATGGACTTTTCTAGGTGAAAAGCGCATACCATGTGGTGCGTTCTATTGAACATCTTCATCTTCCTAGCTCAAATAATGACAGGCCCTCTTGGAATTTCCTTTGGGCAGCCAAAGTCCCTAATAAGGTTAAGATTTTTATTTGGCGTTTGTGTCGCAATATTCTGCCTACAAAAAATAATTTGTTGCGAAGGAGAATTGATATTGCCGAGGGATGAATCGTCTGTGGGGCTGACGTGGAAGATACCATTCATGTCTTTCTCTCTTGTCCTTTTGCAAGACTTGCATGGGCACTCTCTTTGCTGCCTTGGTCGAGCATTAATCATAGGTCCAACACAGCTGAGGAGTGGGTCAGGTACATACACAAGAATTTGGATCCCTTGGACTTTGCTCTCTCTCTCTCATGATCATGTGGAATATGTGGTACCACCGAAACACCATGATAATGGACAACAAAAGTTGAACGGCGTAGGAGCTCATCACAGCAGCACGAACCTGACTCTACCAATTCCAGGAGGCGAATTCAAGACCTTATACGCCGGCTGCGCTTGGCAGGTTGCTGGGTACTGAGTATGGCAAAAACCAGTTCAGGGTGTCGTTAAGTTTAATTTCGATGGGGCAGTTTTTAACTAGGACGGGTCTATTGGTATCGGGGTGGTCGCCCAAGACTGGCGGGGCACCTGTGTCGCTTGGAAATCGTTGAGGCTCCGTGTCCCAGGAACTTCATTGGTGGCTGAAGCTTTCGCCACGCGAACAGCTGTTCTATTAGCTCGAGAAGCAGATTGGCATTCGGTCATTTTTTAGGGGAACTCGTACATTCTTATCCTAACTCTTGAGTAGCACGGCTCCTGACTTTTCCCCTATTGGTAATTTAGTTCATTTCATTAGAAACATTTGTACGGATTTTAGTTCCTCTCGTTTTTCCGTTGTTTTGTTGTACCGGGAATACGGTTGCGCACTGGTTGGCCCGACGGTCCTCGTTCGAGGAGCCTGAGCTTACCTCTATTCCTGATTATATTCGGCATATACTTGAGGCGGAGGCCTCCCCTATATGATGATATATCCAACTCCATTGGCTTTCAAAAAGAAAAAGAAATAGAAAAAAAACTAACATCAAAATCATTTAAAACTAAATACGAGTTATTCGGACCATGATATATAAAAATGTTTTAAATCGTTACACAACAGATTAAATGTATTCATAAGATTCAAAAAATTTGAACGGTTATCTTGTGACATTATTTTGATCGCTTCCTTATTAGCGAAGTAGTCCTTGCTGGGAATCGATTTCATGGGCAATTTGTGCCAATTGTAAGGCTAGGAATTTAATAGATTCACGCGTTTTTTTGTGCCAGCTTCAAAGGCTTCCATAGTCATCATCAAAATTGTTCCCCAATAGATGCTTTTACAATTGGGTCAAAGTTTGTGATAAGTCTTTATTCAATGTGAATTGCCATGTTCATGAGGTTGATTCGTTTTACAGAAGTCTATTTTTGACTTGATATTTTTAAGTTTTCATAAAGTCTCAACACCAAAATGGAGAAACTCAACTAACATCTCACCGCCCTTATTTTCTTAACTCACTTTTAAAATTGACAAATGACAATATCGTTTACTTTTCAATTTCCCTCAATTTTAAAACAAAATTAAAAGGAAAAAAAAATCATAAAATCACTGGAGTACTTGGAGAGTTGAGTTTTATTCAAGTGGGATAAAATCAGATGTAATCCCAAAATTTGTGGCCTTTTTCAATTTTGATTCCTAATTTTACGGGTTCATCAAAATAAGAATAATTTTTCATCAAATTTGGTCCTTTTCAATGAAAGATGTTAAAAATTAACGGAGAGGCACACTGTGCTGTTAGTCACCTATGAGGAGCACGTACGCCTCGCCGTTGGTGTTTAATGTCTGTCACTGAAAATGACCAAAATTTGATGAAAATTTTGAAAAATTATTCTCATTTTGATGAAGCTCGTAAAATTGGGGACCAAAATTGAAAAAAATCACAAAATTTGAAACCATATCTGATTTTATCCCTATTCAAGTCCTTAATAATTGATAAATTACTTTGTACCTACAAGGTGCACGCGTATTAATTAATAATTTAAAAAATCGCATTTGATGAGAAATTCTTCAAAATCCTACAAGGTAAAAATCACAATGACTGTTTCCTAAATTTAAAGGGCATATTAAAACTATATTGAAAATTATCAAAGATTTTATTTATTTATTTATTTGTTAGAAACAAGATATAACTTGTAGGTATTAAAAGGAGGAAAAAGAGAAATAAAGAGAAAATCAATGAAGTTAAAAGCCAAAATCCCCAACATTTTGTAAGCATTATGTCTTAGATTTGGACCTTTTTTTTAATTATTAATTTGGTAATTAGTTATGAATGCATCCTATTATCAATCAAAATTTCATCTAAAAATATAAATATTAAGCCGACGCAAATTAATTGGAATGAGAAAAAGTAAAGTCAAATAATCAAATCCATAGCTGTCAAGTTTATAACTACTTTATATATATATATATATGTATATATATATAGTTGTAGATGGCGCCAATCTAAACAGCTCCACGTACCAAAATTCGCACTTTCCAGGCAAATTTGGCATCCCGCGGGACAGAAATTCCCAGGCCCGAATATTTTTCTCATCAATATATATTCTCTGCAATTACGGTTACACAAAATTACATACAAAAATTTCATTTTGGTTCGAGTTCGAGGGCGAAGCGCAAGGATCGCGGAGAACAAAATCAATGGTCCTCAAATTCCATTCCCTGTTTTCACGAACGGAAAAATCATGCAACGAAAAAAAGTAAGCCTTCTGTACTCCATTTTCTCTCTCTCTCTCTCTCCCTCTAGGATCTGGAAACTTGAATTCTAGGATTATGATATGAAAATATGTTCATTGATTTTGAAGGATCGAGAATTCTGTTGCGATCTCGAAATTTTCGATGGGTGAGGAAAATGATTTTCAGGATGCTAAGACTGAGTTAACGCCTCTGTCGGCGCTGGCGGATGCGTTCGAAGATCTCGCGGCGGTGGTGAAGGCTAAGGGTTTCCATGACGATCTCGATTTGAAGACCTTTTGTGATACGTGTTCGCTTGTCTCGATTCTGTTTGGTTGTTTGGGGATCGCTTTTAAATTTGCAGAAATGGAGTATGTTGCGAAGGTTAGTTTTTTTTTTTTTTGGATGATTTTTCCTATTTCGAAAGGGCATTTGTATGTACGTTGAATGCAAGACAATATTGGTAAGCGTTTGGGTGTGTTATTGGTGTTTTCGTGAAATTAATGTGTTTCTATATGTGGGTAGAGGATTTTAGGACGTTTCCACTTGAGAAAAAATTACTAGTATGCTATGTTGCGGTGAGATTACGAGTTTGCGTTGAGGATGATCCTATGAAGTAGATATGGTTGAAGAATTGAATTAGTTTGTCAACTAGAGGATATAAACAACCTGAAATTGTGCCAGAAAGCTTCTCTGTTTTAGAATATCTCTATCTCTGTAACTTAGAACTCCATTTTGCTAACTTGGAAAAATCAACTTAAGCCAAGGGAGGAGGAGGAGAAGGAAGGTAAACAATGTCCCCACCGAGGAAGCCTAAATCCTTAAGAGAACCTTTGCTGGAGACCGTAAATCTGTTGCATTGTCTCAACGCTAGAAATTGGATAGGTTAAATATACTGACACTGTGACAAGTACCTATGACAAACTAAGTCTTTCCCAGGTAAAAACACATAAGCTAATGAGCGCTTGTTGAATACAGGCCACGAAAATTAACTTGAATGATCAAATTGTTGAAAGCCGGACATTTTCACTCCTACACATCACATTCATAACAAATTTAAAAGGTTTTATTTAGTTGTGTGTGTTTCAACTTGTACCCGATAGAACAATCTGGTTATTGTCGGCAATTGAAGTGAAATTTATTTTGATTTGTCTTGAATGTTATTGCAGCAACATGGAATAGCATGTTGATGCAGCTCATGAAAGAAATAAGGATGATGGCACACACGTCTTACCTTTCATTTGACATTTTGAAATAATTTTGTATGATGGCACACACGTCTTACCTTTCATTTGACATTTTGAAATAATTTTACATTTTCAATAATTTGACTGCAGTTGTCTTTGCATATACTTCTAATTTTTCCGTCTTAAAAACTTACTGGGATTACATACTATATCTGATAGGTGAATGAGCTTGCAGAAGCGTCAGAAAGTTATGGGACATTAAAAAATGTGCTCGAGTTTGACGCACAAAATGAAACGGTGAAGTCACCAGGAAGTCTTTCCCGTCATTTGCGCAGAGTTAGGCAGGGTATTGATCTCGTCAGAGCTCTATTCCAGAACTTTTTGTCATCAGAGTACGTTTTTCTTGGTCTTTGTACTTAAGACTTTTGGCAATATAAACTTAGTGGAAGTTTAGTCTGCTAGTTAGTTAAGGATGCATGGTTCTTGCCTTTCCTCTGTTTCTCTCTATTACAGAACTTTTTGTCATCAGAGTACGTTTTTCTTGGTCTTTCTAGTTGGACTTCTGGTAACATAAACTTAGTGGAAGTTTAGTGATCTGCTAGTTAGGTATGGATGCATGGTTCTCGCCTTTCCTCTGTTTCTCTGCCCAATGAAATTTTAGTGTTTGGAGCAATCTTTAACTTAAAAATGCCTGATTTTATTTCCATGCCTGACTGTTTCTCAAAGATTCGCCATATTTGTGATACATATATACTTGAATTCTTATCTTTATTTGCTCGTGATCTATAGTGTGAAAATTGCAGGGACTGCTGTTTGAGAGAAGCTGCCTCAACAGCTTATGCAAATACATGCGCCCCATATCACACATGGGCAGTGCGGACTGCTGTTTATGCCGGTATGTATGCTCTACCCACGAGGGATCAGCTACTTCTGAAGCTAAATGAAACCGGTAAGTTGGTACCTGTAAAAAGTCAAATACCATTCGTCATTCATAATTCATGGCACGAATTTATCTCTGCTGGCATGCTACTGATTCGTGATTTTTGTTTTCTGAGAAACTCTCTAATGTGAATAGTTCTGTTACAATGTTGTTACAGAGGAGTCAGCTGAGAGAGAAATGATTAGATACATCAACGCTTCCCTTCCAGTCATAGAGTACGTTGATAGGTTGTTCACAGCAAGAAATATCAGCTTGGATTGGTGAGCTTCAGTTCATCTGGATGGCTTTGAAGGTGTTTGACATGACTCTATTGCTTATGGGATCCTACTAATTCCTATGAAGCTTATGCAATCAGTCAAGGTTCGAGCTTTTAGGCAACGGTACAGTGATAAATATATCAAATTAGGGAATGTATATGGTGGATGCTCGTGCCCGGCTGTTGCCGAGCTTCCAGGAATTCCTTGCAATAACCACATAGTTTTCTGTAGGCAGAAATAGAGGTGTACAATATTGATATTTATTCATCTAGTTGGATCAACTGGCGCATGTATATCAAATGGTATGCCAGTAAAACTAGAAATCCGTAGAAATAGAGATTCTTTGGTGTTTAATTTCACACGCATCATGGCTCAAGCTCCATTTCTATAAAGAAATTCGACACTAAAATGTTTACAGCCGATTATTGAAATAGAAAAGCACAACAAAATGATTTTTGTCCTCTTCCAAACAGACCAAACAAATTGTATCTAAAGATTTAAAAATTTTCAAATGCCTTTTTGTCAAGATTTCAATGTTCAGTTGTATTACTTCTTAGGAAAAAGAAAAGAAACGAATACAACAAAACTTTGCCAGAAACTCCTGCGGTACGAGAAACAATTTTTACGTGGCCATATTCTGTTCAATATGATGCCTTTTACACTTCTTACCAACCTAAATCTTCGTCTACATGGTCAAGCTTTCCGGGTTCTCGATGATCTTTGAGAAGGTTTGAAGGAATGCAGCCAAGTCAGCTCCATAAATGATTCGGTGATCGGCTGTCACATTCACCTGAAAATATGATTTTCACAAACCATTTAGCTCACATGTTAACATTTAGATAATCAAAAGATTCAAGAACCAAGAAGTTCGATGTCAATATCAATATGTCCACTACAATCATGATAACATGCAATTCTGTAGATGACATAATCTTAACAGAATATAAAGATTTTTTTTTTCCCTTTTCTCTTTTCTGGAGGGCATAAGTATACTTTCAAACAGACGTGTCTCTTCTTTCTTTGGCGAAGTTCAGGACATATCTCAAACATACCCTATATGAATGGCATTCTTCATAAGATGCCTGATATTGCTCCAATTAGATTACACTAGAAAAGAACGGACTCACATTCTCACAACTATTCTAAGAGCGACCAAGTGTCCCTGACTACATGCTCAACTGAGAACGATATCCATCAAACAGAAAATGTTCAGGCACTTGGAGCAACGGGTTACACATCCAAGCTAGACCAGATTAGGCATACTGATCTGATAAGGTACCCACTATGAGGAGTTCCTCCCCAAATGAACAATTTGGGGTGGGGGGGGTGGGGGTTGTTACCATGTTTTTCAAAAGGGTATGTGTTGTGCCCTTCTACACTTTCGCTTATCACAACACAAGTTAGGAAAGCAAGTTGGATATTCAGCATCAACAATGCATAGTATTTGAATTTGAAAAGAACCACAACAATTCAAAAAAATGGCTGTGATGTGATTTCGAGGAAAGCAACAGACTGCAGCTACATAAAAGGTCAATGTCGATAAAAGATTTTCATGCCAGAAAATAAAAAATGACGAGATCAAGTTCTAAATATTTCAGTCTACCACCGAATCTATGCTCTTTTATAAAGCACCAACACCATCTAATAACTACTTAGTGTCTTTGGTCAGCTTTTTTATTTATCTCTCCTCTGTTCCCTCTCCTATTTAACCTCTCATCTCTTTTTTCTCTCCTATCAACTATTCATATTTTTTTTCCTTCCCTTCCCTTCAATATTAAACATAATCCTATATTTTTCTCTTTCCTACTTGAATTGTTTATATAATTAAATTTCATTTGAATTGTTTATAGTTATAGCTATAAAAATTTATATTATATAAAATAAATTTAAATACATAATTAAATTATATTTTATTTTTATTTTACACATACATCGAATGTGCACTAACCGCTAGTAATATATAAAATCTTAAAATTCCGCAGGTCATTAACCAGAAGATTAACTTACCAGCATCTTGTTCTTCACGCTGAAAAATCCATCTTTGTCAGCTACAACAGTAGGCTTTGAGGCCCCAACGGCCATAATAGCGCCCTGATCATCAAATCAAGATTAGCTTTCGCAAAGCATATAATGTTTTGGTAGAAATTATATTATTGGTCTCAAAATGTAAAACCTCACTCCTTACCTGGCCTGGAGGAAGGATAGCATCAAACCTATCAACTCCAAACATGCCTAAGTTAGATAATGTGAAGGTCCCTACAAGTAAGAGAAACATATAAATTAGTCTTCACATAATTTTTAATCTCGCATGTGTTCCTGAAAATAGAAACAGTTTTCACTGTTAAGTACCTGAATTGTACTCCTGGGGCTGAAGTTGCTTAGCACGAGCCTTCTCAACTAGCTCCTTCCACTTTTGGGACAACAAATAGAGATCCAACTACAATCAAGAGCAAACAAATAATGATCAACTAAAACTTTCAAACTTTTTATATGACAAGTGATAACCAACAAAGCAATTTGGAAAAACATATGATGGAGATTTGTACCTTATCAGCATCCTGAAGAACAGGGGTGATCAATCCACCATTGATAGCCACAGCCACAGCAATATTTATACTGCTATTGTAAGTAAAACTTTTCCCATCTTTACAAGTAGCATTCACCACTGGATGCTGAACCAAGGCCATCGCTGCAGCTTTTGCTAACAATGCAGTCATGGTTACACCCTTTGGCTTCACCTATCATTTATAAAATAATCCTTATGTTTAATGCTTGGACGACTTTGTTCTTTCTACTTATTGTAATAGAAATGCCAAATAAAAACTATGTAATAACTTAAGATGGATATCTTTATATACAACTTTCACATTGCAGATAAATTGATAATATGAGAGATCACAAATCAAAGAACAACTATCCACACAGTGCAAATAGATATGAATTTGAATTCAAAAACATAATTCCTGACAATTACAGTGCCAATTATACCATATTAACATCTTTAATTATAAATCAACAAATTTCATTCACATCGGATATTGCAGCTTAAGTCCAACATTGGCAATTAAAAATTACCCATGGTCTCTGATGATAACTCACTCCCGCTACGTCTTAACACTAACAATGTATGAAACATAACCAATCATCACAGCACATCAAATTAAAATTGCGAACAAATTTAAAACAAACGTACCTTCTCATAAAGGGCATCAAGCGCATTGGTGGCAATCGGGTAACCAACTCTGAAAGTTGGCACACTAAGACTCTCCACCATGTTCTTCGAAATAGCCGCCTGCATTGTAGTGAACGGAACCACAGTCGACCCTGGAATCTCAGGATAACTGGCAGCCGCTTTGGGTGGCGCCGCAGCTGGAGCTGGAGCCACAGGCGCAGCAGCCACATTAGGCTTGGGAGCAGGAGTAATTCCAGCCGCCTTCTCCACATCCTCCGGCGTTATCCTTCCAAATGGGCCTGTCCCCACCAATTTGCTAATGTCCACCTTATGCTGCTTGGCCAATTTCTTGGCATACGGCGTGGCCACCACCTTCCCCGGCGTAGCCGAAGCAGGAGCTACTGCAGGAGCCGTCGGAGCTTCCACTTTCGCGGCCACGGGAGCGGGCTCCTCGACTTTCGGGGCCGACACGGCGGGGGCAGTGGAGGATCCCGCCGCCGCTTTGGCCTTAGCTTCGGCAATTTCATCCTCTGTCTCAGCTAGAAGCCCAATTGGCGCGCCGACCGGAGCCGTTTCGCCTTCGTTGACAACGATGGCGGCTAATATCCCGTCGTAGAATGTCTCGACGTCCATATCGGCCTTATCGGATTCGACGACGACAACGGATTCGCCCTTTGACAAGACGTCCCCTTCGGATTTAACCCAGCTGACGATCTTACCCTCGGTCATGGTGGAGCTTAGGGCCGGCATGAAGATCTCGCGGATCTTCGCCCGGATGAGCGGGACCCGGGAGATGGATCGGGGTCTGAGGAAGAATGCGGAGGGGCGGAGGAGTGGGGTGGTGGAGGAGACGGTGGAGGAGAAAGAGATGGAGGCGGAGGGGGTCCCGGACTGGAGGAGCGAGGCCATTGCTGCGACGGCGGCGAAATGAGGGGTGAAGTAGGTATAGTGTGTGAAGTGTGTGAAAGTGTGGATATTGAGAGGGGTTTTGTATGTATGACGTGGGGCGTTCGGGGCGGAGAAGGCGAGGGAGAGTTGGTTTGTAGTTAGCTTCGAGTAGTCCGCCTGCCACTGCCAGTGCGATATGTGAAACTAAGAATGAGAGAGAAACTAAGAATGAGAGAGAGAGGATTAGAGTCTAGAGAGGATGAAACTTTTTACCTATACTAGCAGGATTTGCCAATATTCAATTTCATTATGGTAAATGTTGTTTTACTTGTCATGTATTATTATGTTTTTATATATGCATCAATTATAACGTTCCAATATAATTAATACTAATTTGATCCAATCGGGTCGACTAAAATTTCTTAAAAATATTGTGTGTATATATATTTGAAGTGTTTATTTACAATTAACTAATTAGCAATAGATCAAACAAAGAAAAAAAAATAGTATTTAACTAAAATAATACTCATATTCATAAAAAATCGAAAAACGCACAGCCTTCAAGTTATAAGTTTTCACTTGCCAGTAAAAATGTATATATTACTCATATTATTTTCCGTTTTTGGAGACGTCATTCAAAAATTTATAGCTCAGATTAAGTGAATTAATGTTAATTACCTAATAAACGAATTAAATTTATTATATGACTAATGTGTAGTTTAGAGGGGTAGAGTAATACGTTGCCGCTAGTGTCGTAGACATCATACAAAGCGATTTCCAAATGAAATCACTAGTGAAGCATAAGATCATTTGGATGTTTTTTTTTTCCATTTTTTTTCCATAAGAGAAGCTCTTAGTTGTTGAAAAACAAAATATTTGAGTAAAATAAAATTGTGTTTAGTTGGGTGGTTTTTCAAAAAGAAGAAGATAACATAAAAATAAAAAAATAAAACATAAAAATAAAAAAATAATAATTAAAAAAAAAAGCTCCAAAGTGTTTAGCACTACATCTTTCAAAAGAAAAGCTTTCTTATGGTACTTTATTCCTCAACCAGAACACTCGTTCTCGGCCCAATTAATGGTCTCCTTCAAATTCGAAATAATGGAAAAGCAAACTTTGGGGCTTCCAATATGAGTCCAAAAATACAAAATTTGGGGCTGGCAATTTGAGCCTAAAATTGTAGCGGGCCAAGATATATCGTTATGTGGAACACAATAAGCCCAGATGATTATCTCAACATACTGACTGCATTAGTGATATGCCGGGCATTTCACGAGTACTTTTTTTCTTTTTTTATAGTACATCATAACTCATGCACGCATACCTATTATAATTCCAACCTTAGTCATCATACTCTCCTCGTCTCTGAGATAGGGTATATGTCCATTAAGCGAAAGGCTCTGGACATGTACTTTTTAATTTATCAAAAGTTGTCCTTCTTTTCTTTTGCATTTTTTCCTCTCTTTTGTGTATGTGTGTAAATGAAACAATAAAAATATGTAAACTACATTAATTAAGAATATGTTAATGTTATATTTAATGTCACTTAATTCAATATATATTTAATTCAGTCGTGAATTAAATAAATTCTATGATAAAATGACAAAAATAAGATCTCAATATTGCTATACATAATTTAGCAATTTACAGTTTAATTGAATATATATATACATATATATATATATGTGTATATATATCATGGATTGTTATAACATGAGCATCTGTCGAAATGTTGTGTGACATGTCACAATATATAACCCAACATCAAAATACTTTGGCACTTTTTCAACAATAACTTTGCCACTTGTTCGTACAGTGCTTTTCATAATCCAAACGATAATCTTCATTCTCCTATAATAGAATCACATTTGCAAGGTACAATTTGCTTATTGGATGCTAAACTAATGATGAAATTCCTAAAGCTTTGTTTAATTTGTCCACGTTCATTTTATTAATTTGTTTGTTGATTGTAATTAAGAAATTACAAGATTGAAAACCAAAGTGTTTTTTGTCGCACATATAATGATAACCTCAATCCAAGTGGCTTGACGACCTTAATTATGCGCCTCTTTTTGAATTTCTTAATTTTTATTTTATGATACTTCAAACAGTAAAACTTTATAATAAAAGGATTGGCATATTGTCAATAATCGCATTATCCATGTAATTTAACATTTTCACACCAAATACATCTAAGTATTTTGTAATATAAAATTCATTTTCTTTAATATGGTGCCTACTACTGTCGTATTGGTGATTTTTAATTGATATAATATTAATAATTTATTCGTTATCTGTTTAGCACTTCAAGAAGAAATATGAATAATCGAAATTCTGACCGTATTTAAAATCTTATAATTTTAGTTTTCGCGATTAATAATTAAATTGAATTTTATCACCAAAAAATGCCGCCTTACTTTTTATTTTGTTTTTTTTTTTCCGTAAATAATTTGGTGTTTTTCGAGTTGTTCATCAAACTTGGACCTTAATTAATAAAGTCGGCCACCTGATATTCATATGTCACAACCCCAAATCAGTCCAAGAATCTAATCCTTAACTGCCAAGCAAAAATAAAATAAAAAACTGGGAAAAAAAAAAAGACAAAAACAAAAGTCGCTATCACCAAAGATCTCACACATGGATACTGTAGTGTTCCAGGATTTCATGACATGCACAGGGTTCGATTTTACGAGATGGGTCGATATTCTAATCTGAATTTGTATTATTACTAATTACAGGTGTATTATAATTTTTCAAAATAGTTATAATTTGTTGTGATAGAATTAAAGAGTTATCAAATAAATAATAAAAGTGAGACAAATATATCGTTTAATCAAAATTTTCTCACTTCAAAAAGAAACGCCTATAATTCCCAAACAAAAGGAAAATTGTCCCCAAGTTTTTTTTTTTTTCCTTCTTTTTTTGATACAATCAATTTGAAACACTCTATAAATATTAATCGAAAAGACACCCTCACTAAAGAAAAAATGGGGAGAGAGGACAAGAGAATTCGAACTAGTTTAGGGGTATATTGAAAGTTATAATTGTACTATATTAATAAAAAAAAATATTGTCATATAATAAATATCATTAATGATAATTTAAAAGATATTGTTACTTAATACATATATTATAGCTCAATGTTTTGTCATTAATGTGATACGTTTGGTAGTATAATTGCTTTTTTTTTTTCATATCTTAGCAATTCGGTTCTAACTCACTGACCGATTAATTCAAATTGAGTACTGTAGAGACCCATTATAAAAGCGTCCCCTCAAACCCAATTGTTCCATTCGCATTTCTAAGATTCGAACCATTGATGTTTGTTCAGGTATCTCACCCCACTAAATCAATTAATAATTTTGTATAATTGCTAGTTATAAATCAAGACAATTTTGAATATATATATATACACACAAATGCAAGGATGCAATCTAATTCAGGCTCAATTTTGCTTATGTGCAATAATGCATATTATAAAATAATATATGAAAACTAGTAAAAATCCAATAATACTAGTTTGAATTCCTGTCAAATCGATTTGAGACAAGAATTTCGGCACTTTGCGCAAGACAATATTTACACTGTTTTATAAAGGCCTGGGGCCGTTTATTAATAATTCGGTGTTTTATATACTTCTTAGTCCCCTACTGTATAATTAAATCTTATTTGAAAATATTTTTTTATATTTTAATAAATATTTATAAATTTATACTACCGAACTTAGATACATAAGTGAAGTGTAGTATTTTATTTTTATTTACACACACATTAAATGCAATGCTGAAAGATAAATCAAATTACTTGATGCTCAATTCGAGATTGATCATAAAAGCTTCTTTGAACTCGATTCGCTAAGTATAACAAATCAAACTTGTACATTATTCGATAAAATTTGAAATTCAGCTCGAACTCAATTTAATTAATGAAAATAAGATAATATATGTGTAATAATATTAAATTACTCGAGCTCGACTTGAGTTCGGTTCTATTAAAACTCATTTGATATATTCCGATTCTTTTAATAATCAAATCAAACTCAAATAAAAATATTTCAATTTCGATAAAACATTCAAATTAATATTAAATAATATTTTGTTTCACTCAAGTCAACTCGATTCGATTATACTCCTAACTTTTCTTTTTTGATAACTGAAGGGTGCTTATTCAATCAAAAGGAACAATCATTGATTACATGCTTGTCAGCATATGTAAGAATATTCGAAAACCCCTTCTACAAAGGCGGTCTCGTTCCTTTTTCAGACATGAGCCACTGAGTGTGCCTTAGAGCCAATAAATGTAATTGTTAAAAGTCATTCCTAGATATTGCGTGATTTGTAGGGAACTGACTTGCAGGCTATTAAATTAAATATAGCTTTCCTCACTTAAGCTGATCGCTGATTAATTTATGATTAATTAAGGATCGTCCAATGCCATCTGTTTAGTGTTAATGACATCGACACCTTGAATAAACAAGTTAATTCTCAATCGGGTTCAGTTCCGTAAGAACAGCTCATGTAATCTCATTGGCTATAATTAAGTAATTTTTCTTGATTGATGCAACCTTTTTCAGAAGGAAAGCCCACATACAATTAGCTGCCCCGTGAAAATTACAATTAAGATGGAAAAGCGTTTGTAATCAACTGTAAAATACTACCTTCATCTCAAATTACTAGTCGTCTAAAATTTTGTAGACATGCCTATTGAAACTGATTAGTAACTTTATTTTTAGCTAAATTTATAATACTTTAACTAAAATACCATTCTTTCTATAAAAATAAGAGGTCGGCATATTTCAATAGTGGTGGGTTGGATACAAGTTCAAGTAAAAGTCAATATAAGTGCACGATTTTTTAATAAAGTGATTTACCTATATACGAAATTATCATTTTAAGATAAAGTTCATTTCACTGCTTGGCTCACGAGGAGCTGTATTCATCGTGAAACTTTATTGTCACTACGAGAATGTATGTATCCCTTCGTTAGTGGATTGACTCAATACAAATTTAATAAAATTCATCATAGAAAAAAGTTTAGTATTGAATTTTGTCCATCACAAATTTATTAGTAAGTTGTTTGTTATGAGTGGTTACGTTAGTTATGTTTTTCATGAAGCACAAATATATTGTATTAGTGGCGTGACAAAATCTTTGCATCGCAAAGTTTTTATTGATGAAAAGTAGTGTTTTCTTATACTGTATTTTAATCGCTATTCGAAGATTTCTGTCATATTTTTGATAATTATTATTTATTATTAATATTTTCTATATTTGTCTTTTTATCCCATGTTAACTTGGATATTATAGTGGTTTTTAGCTAAATTATTTTTTAGATGCAAGTTTTAAAGTTAGATTCTATTATTTAAATATTCGTTAAACTCTGTTAAATCTGTGGTTTTGTTTTATTTTATTTTTTATTTCTTGAAACTATACAACTTCCACTCAATTATACTATAGTCTGCCGACTTAAAAAAGCCCCACCAAACGTAATGCAACGTTACACTATATATACAAGTTGGTTGTCCTAATTTGATACACGTAATGAGGAATTATAAAGCCCCACCTTAATAATTGAGCGGCCATACAATCGACAAATGTCGCGACATGTATGGTTGAGCGCCACCACCAAAAACAATAGATTTAAAATGACTTTTGGGCATGGGGGATGGCACAAATGTGACAAAAGTAATGTCACGATTTGGTGTTACACTTAATTGGGAGGGACCGTTGATTTGAGCTTTAATTAAAAAAATTTGGTGGATTGTGGTGTACTATTGATTCTTTTGCGCGCGCGCTCTTTCCACATTTCAAGTTCTAATTGGGTAAGAAATATATTAATTTATGTCTCATTGGGGGGCCCTTTCTTATTTGGGGAAACTAATGGGACCCACACTTCTATTTGACATTGATATAATGATATATACACATGTGAGATGATGGGAACAACCCCCCAATATGTTTCTCTTTTTGGTTGTTTCAAACAAACATGTAATTTTTACAAGTATTTGGAAGGGAATG
Source organism: Petrea volubilis (assembly GCA_026212405.1). Taxonomy (NCBI): domain Eukaryota; kingdom Viridiplantae; phylum Streptophyta; class Magnoliopsida; order Lamiales; family Verbenaceae; genus Petrea; species Petrea volubilis. The sequence goes on along the minus strand of CM047873.1, from coordinate 3,490,095 downwards.
GTAAATTTCATTTTATTTTTCTCTATTTGATAATATTTTAACTAAGCATATAAAACAAGGATACCAAAACTTTACTAGTGAATGTCTTTTCCATTGAAATAATATCAAATTAAAATGTACTGATTGAATAATTTTATTACGGGTAAGTAATTTTCAGTCAAATGTCTCAACAAACCACCTAAAACTTTCAATTGTGTTGGTAATAGTAGATGTTCAGCATGAGTGGGAAACAACCACCTGGCATTTACGTAGAGGTCTTAAATTTTGATTTGGGGGAATGAAATTGAAGGTTTATATAATATAAAAAGTACTTTAATTATTTAGAAAGGTATAATTTTAAATCATAACAAAATTTTGTATATAATATTACTCTATATAGACTACAAGATGGCTAAGCAACTGACTATACTAACTCTAGTACCGAATAATCGACTCATCTAAAAGTTTAAATTATTAAAAATGAGATGAGACCACAAAGCTTGCATGTGAAATTTATTTCAAGCGGCTGATATTTAAATTAGAACATATGACCTCTTGTACAGTATAATTATGGTATTGTATTAAATAACCACCCATCTAAGAATTTAAATTATTAAAAATAGATGCATCACCTATTTAATACCTCCAACACCTATCTCCAGCCCCCCGTTTTTTTCCATCTCATATTGAAAAAAATATGTATGAATAGTTAATGTACTCAATGCAAAATATAATATATATATATATATATATATATATTAGATGAATTCTTGCTACTCCCACTCTAGCAAATAAACATAAAGAAAAGAGCATATGCTTAGTCATTTAAATATCCTAGTACTATTAACCCCACTAAATTAAAAATATCCCTCCTCTTGTGCGATCACCCCCAATAATGGTGCGTAGAGCACCTTTTGGCAAGGAGACAAATCACACATTTGGAATCCAAAAAGTACTGCTTCCTATACTCCAAGCACCTATAACAAAGTGCATCCCATTTTTATTTTAATGTGTTGAGTTTTTATTTATTTATTTCTTTTGGATATATTTTAATGTGTTGAGTTACACAAGTGTCTTGGCTAAAAACCGCCACGCTTCAATATTTGGCGCCAACAATATGGGGGGGGGGGGGGGGGGGAATGGTTTGGCAATACAAAAAGGTGCAAGCAAAATCTGATTCTTAGCTACCAAAATACAAATCTAAATCTAATAATGTCCTTTTTTTTTTTTTTTTTTGCTTTCTACTTTAGGGAAAATGAAGTCGTGCGCAATCGCCAATCGAGTGGTTCACTTTCTGTTTTTGGGCACGGTGGCTGACACTATAGTACCAAATATAAGTCAATGGGTACGAGGGTCAAGGGTGCATAATTGCATTAGTAGAATTGGTATATATATCCATTAATTATTGTCTCCCAACTACAAGAGTACAAGTCACAACACTGTATTCTAATTGAAGCGATTACTAAATGGTAAATAAAAACTTTAGATGCATGCGAAGTTCACTTATTTGTGTTACAACATTGTACTACGTTAATTATGATCGGTAGGTTGGTATATTTTAGTTATCGACATTATGATGGATCAGTGACAAAAAACCGTCATTTAAAATTATTACGTTAGTTGTCATCTCATTTTTTGTTTTTACAAAAATAATACAATAATTTTGTTTTGTATCTTTTCATGGCCATGCTGCATATTTTCAATATGAGAACTTGCAACTTGAAGTTGGGTTTCGGAAAATAAATACAATAAATAATATATTAGGATCAAATAATTGATTATTTTCTTTCTTTTCTTGATAAGTTGAATTTCCTTTCAAAATAAAGGTAGAGATTTTGTTACGATTTCCGAAATAGTAACATCATCACAAAAGCATGATCGAAGTAGAAGCGCATGCGGGAAACAATCAATAGAATTATTGACAAAAGCCCATTTTATCAAATCTTGTGCTACTTCGTCGTTGAAACGAGAGATCATTCTAAACTTTCACTAGTTGAGTTGACCAGTCAAGAACACTCACGAGTAAATCATCTTCTGTAAGATAACTCAAAGGAAAAAGATGTAGATTAAATATCGACCTTTTTTCATGTGAAACATACCATGGTTAATAATTCAATAACACCAGGTAGTAACAAAACTTTGATGCCTACAAATAGTTGGATCAAAATTCCAGCATTGAGGATATTGTTTACACGGACAAAGTACCAAGCGAGGAAACCTAGGCCATGTGGGCGGGAGGTCACTGGATGGTCCACCTTTCAGCAACTTATCAAATCGCTCCCATTGGCTAATGCCAAACAATCCATGTCGGATTTGTGGTCCACCAGGGGCTTTTCATAGGAAAATCCTTTTCCGCAATGGTTCATCACGTCGAAATTAATTACGTAGTGAGTATTTTATATTTATTATATAATTAATGTATAATTTAAGGAGAATAGTCAATCAAATAGTAAATATTTAATACTAATCATATAATTAATTAGGGTGTGACTAAATTGAATTTAGGCAAGAATTTTTCCTTTCGCGAGATGTGGGGGGGTGGGGGGGGGGGGGTGGGGGGCTAAACAAGTGAAACAGATTGCATGCTGCCTAACAAATTTGAAACATTTTCAATTAGATCCTCTAATGGCAGTCAATCATAATGTTGAAAATTGTTCTCTCATGATTGTTAATGAAAATACATAATAAATGGAGTATTATACAATGCGTTTGCTATAAAATTAGGGGAATGACCCAAAAGCCGTAAAGCCATTCTCATTACTTTCATATAAATCAATATTATTTTTTATGATATTATCTCTAGTTCATGTCATAGGGTCAAAAAATTTACTCAACTTATAAGTTATATTCATTTTCTCAATTTGTGTGATAACTTTTTATACAAATGACAAAATTCTAATGTCTTCAAATGCGAGATAATATTTTATACGATCGAATCACTTGCGAATTTCAATATCATGAACTCTGATTTTAATGCTCAATATGCAAAGCAAATTAAACACATGAATCTTTTCCTCTTAATATATAGAAGAATTTTGTGCATCTTTTTTGTACACATAAGGTCCAAACATTTGATAATTATCGGTGACTAAACTTATATGGAGATTTGTTAAGCAATTAGTTGAATGATATCAAAACTTCTTTTCCGACAAATAAAAAAAAGAGGAAAGAAAAACATAAAGTGAGAAAATTACAGTATACAGTGCCTAAAATGTGAAAGTGCGAAAAGATCGGGGGCGAAAAGTGCAAATAAATATCGATGTCTGAACATGATTCGCGCAGCTGTACATCCAAGCGTACCCCTTTTGGCGTCGTCCCTCTGACACTCTACACGTTGCGCTTTCTAAAAGGGGACCACCAACTCAATTAAATCACTTCACTACCCCCACCCCACGCGCCCTGCTAGGCGCGTGCCACACAAACCGCTCAAGAAAATATCCAATCCTCTAACGCCAGAGCCCCAAAACGTGTCACGGTTCACGAAATCTTTTTTTTTTTAAAAAAACGAAAAGAGTAAATGAAAAAGTTATAGGGTGGGGCCCATCTCGTGAAATATCCAAAAACCCCGTGCATGGCCCTACCCGACCCGGACAATCCAACCCTCCAGGGCCCCCGTTCACACGTTATATCAGGCTGCCCTCTCACCATCACAAATTAAATGAGAAATCTTACTTTCTTCTCTTTTGTATGTACAGGTGTAGCTAACTCTCTCTCTCTCTTGTTTGAGGATAGGGGGCTAGTACTGGGGAGCAATTATGCATGGATTAATGGAGGTGAGTAATAGCAGCAGCAACAATAATAATATAATAGCGCCGTTTGTGATGAAAACGTACCAAATGGTGAATGATCCGGCGACCAATGGGCTGATCACGTGGGGGAGGGCCAACAACAGTTTTATTGTTCTCGAGCCGCTGGATTTTTCGCAGAGGATTTTGCCGGCGTACTTTAAGCACCACAATTTCTCCAGCTTCGTCCGTCAGCTCAATACTTACGTGAGTTAATCTCTCGCAAATCTGCTATTTAATTTCATCTTTGTTCTTGTGTATTTGATGTGGTTTTGGTGAAATTTTTGATTCAGGAAATGATGTTGTGTATTAAACTTAGGAGATTTTGCTGAAAATGGTCAATTAGGAAAAGAATTTTTGCGAATCGAAAGTATTACCGGAATTTTTAACTCTTACTTTCTGTGATCTGGAGATGTAATTTTCGTCTGAGATTTTGTGCTGGTGGTGATATTTGACGTATTCTCAAAGTCAAGCAATGGATAAGAGAGAGATATTGATATGGAACTGGTAATTTCTCTCTCCTCTCTTTTGCTGTCTTTTTCGCCCCAAAAATGCCTGGGAGGAGAATGGCTAAGTGCAGTTGCATGGAAGACGAACACTTGCTAAATAATTTTGCAGAAAAAAAGGGGCAAAAAATAAAAGTACTTGCCAGGTAATATGTTATGTTTGGTCTATTGGAGTAAAAAGTTAGTTAATCCATATATACTCTTTTGGTTGCTCCATATGCTCGCGCAGTTCTGTGTGTTTAATCCTAGAAACTCTATTTCTAATATAGAAACGTTGATGAATCAGTTTCTTTGTTTATGATATATATATGTGTGTGTGTGTGTGTGTGTGTGTGTGTGTGTGTGATTTTGGCTAGATTTTTAAAGTGAATACTGGTAGACTAATTGCAACGCGCTTGATGATATATTGATCCAATGGTCATAAATGGATGGGATTGTCTTGTACTGGGTCCATCCAAGAATCCCACACCCATCCTGATGTATAGCTGTACATTTTTTGCTGGTCTGCTGTGTGGATAATTTTGTAGCGCGCACTGCCAGTTGACATTCCTTCCTTTATCTTGTAGCACTATCATTATTCTTATTGAGAGTTCTAACAAATGATATTCCATATTACTGGGAAAATAACCATAAGAGTAGAATGTTATGGAAATATTTGCTGTTACTTTTGGCTGACTCCTAACCTTCTTAGCTTTCCAGCGAACTAATGTGTAAATCTATGTGAGGGGGCTAGTGTAGAAATATTAGGGGATTGGGTCTAATTTAATTCCAAAAATTAGCTTTTAAAGGTGAGGATTGCCCAAGAGACCGCATTTCAGTATTTATTTGATGTGGAATAGTTAATATATTCCCCTCACGTTTAGGCCTAAATATACGAAAAATAATTTGGAGCCTGAAAGTAGTATAGTGGGGGAAACAATTTTGAGCATGAAAGTAGTATAGTGGGGAGCCTAATTAACCAAGTCTGTTCTAATATCATGTAAAATTATTAGGGGTTTGGACCTCATTTAATCCCAAAAGTTAGATCTAGAGGTGAGCATTGTCCAAACTTTTATAAAATAAGCATATCAGTATTTATTCGATGTGGGATAGTTAACAGCTAATTTAGCCAAATGTCCCCCACTTAATGATTTAGATTAATGGTAAATTTTATCTGGACCTAGTTTAATCGATGGTCCAACCTAATAAATTATATAGCAAGTGATTGATCACTTTTTTTAAAATATATATTAATCACATGAACAGTGCAAAGTATACACTGTATGATTAATGCTTGTTCGATAATTTGTGTTTTTTGGTCCCCTTTTTCTTGGAAAAAGAAATTTTCGTGTAGGTCAGGGGGATGGCTCCAATTGACTAAGCCCGAGTTATTTAGGCAGGCGCCCTTCCCTTGTAAATATATAATTTTTTCGCTTTGATCTTTAAATTAGAAATATTCTATTCTATGCATCGAAATTTAATCAAAACTTATAGAATTTATGGAACCTTGAATGATTTTGTTGATATGCATTTGAGTGGTTTATATATTCGATAATATTATTATGTATGTCTAGAGGGACGGTGAGGTGAAAGTTGATGGATTACAAATGAGTTATGTGTAATTTTAAAACTAAAAATAAACATTTGTGTTGTTTGTACATGATTGTAGGGGCGGTTATCATAATTTTTTTCATTCATCTTTTAATATGATACACCATACGCTAAAGTGAAATTTTTTTAATATTTGTACCATTCTTTTGCATCAGGGTTTCCGAAAAGTCGATCCAGACAGATGGGAGTTCGCCAACGAATGTTTCCTACGAGGGCAAACACAGTTACTCAGCAACATCGTCCGCAGAAAACACACCAGCAAAACCCATGTCAAAAACGAGGACGACGATGACGATGATCTAATAATGGAGATCGCAAAGTTAAAACAAGAACAGAAGAGTCTGGAACAAGAGCTCGAGAGTATGAACAAGAGGCTCGAGGCCACCGAGAGACGACCCCAACAAATGATGACATTTTTATGCAAAGTAGTCGAGGACCCCGACATCGTGCCTCGAATGATGCTCGAAAAAGAAAAACTACGACGGCTAACATGCGGCAACAACGTTAACAATGACAAGAAGAGAAAGCTCATGATATCTACGGATTCATCGAACTCCTTGTCGGGAATGGCGGTGTCGAGTTCGTCGATCAAGAGCGAAGAGGATCAAGAATATCAGCATAATACGATCGGGGAATCGACGCCGATTTCCTCGCCGGACGGGAACTTTGACGTTGATAATTATTGCCAATCTTCGCTGGCGTCATTGGAGATGTCGTCGCCGGAGTGGTGGAGTCGTGGACCGAGTGTAGGTTTGCCTATGATCAGGGAAGGATTAAATCCCAGTAATTATGCGAATATTTCTAGTTCGTCGTGGCTGAGGTCCGCCGCTGGGAGTGGTGGCTTTGTGGCTGCTCCGCCGGTGATAAGTGGTGTAGCGGGGTATAATAGCGGCGGAGTTGATGCTAATTATTTTGAAGGACTAGGTTCCGGCGAGAATGCCAGTCCGCCGCCGCCGTATCCGTTCTCCCTTTTGGGTGGTGGTTTTTAGTCGGTGTTGCTTTATTTATTTGGAGTTAATTAGCACTTCTAGCTAATTATCGAAAAAAACAAAAAACCCCTTCTAGCTAGTAATTATTTTAGTTATTTTCTCATCCCTTTTGGTGCCAGGAAAAATCAAAAATAAAGGAGGAGTTTGATATGTATTTATACTATTTTAGGCATTTTTTATAATTTTTGCCTTTTAATTTCTGTATTTGTTGTTTCATTCAAATATTCCTGTAGATATCTCATGATGTAACCTTTTTAGTGTTCATTTTTTTTTTTTTAATGTAATTTTGGTTGAAGCCTTACGGTTACAGATGTATATAAAGTATCTTGCACTCGGCAGGAATGGACATCTTCTTCTTGAGTCACTTTTGTTTATTCATGCGGTTTTATCTTTATCTTATGATTTTAATAAACTTCATATGTCAACCTAGAAGTAGAATATAATAGTTGTAATCCCCCACCCCCAATGTCTTTGTATTATACATAAATTTTGGTAGTGTTGTATTTACGTGAGTAGGTCTCGTCAATTAATTAAATATTCGATATATTAATAGATGAACATGAAATTTGGAACATAGCATAACGAGAGGATGTAATATTGCGATTATTGGTTCCTTCACATTTTTCAAATTAAAAAAGGAGAAGATAGTTTAGTTGTATGGCTCAGTGAAGTCAGGTTTTCATTAAAAAAGAATTAGTGAATTACATAAATAGGTTCAACATCAAGGTAAGTAATCGTAATTATCATACAATTTATTTATTTATTTATTGAGCTATAATCAATTACATGATACATATTATGATTAATTTTGATGTAGTCAAAACTCATTTTAAACCAAAATTTTCAATTATTTTTCTTGGCAATTTCATTTTTTGGTTCCAATTAGAGGTGTCAAATGGGCCGGGTTGGGCTGGGCCGGGCTTTTCCAGAGGTGGGTCGGGCCTGGGGCGGGCTGGGAGACGCAAGGCTCGGCCCAGCTCGGCCCATGAACCCAGGTTTGGCGGGCTGGGCTGGGCCTGGGCTGGGCTTTTGCGGGCCGGGCCGGGCCTTACTCTTTTTTTTTTTTATTTACATACTTTATATTTCATATCTAAATATTAATTAGTATTTTTTTCTTAAACTTATTCAAGTATTTATTGCTTTATATTATAGCCTATAGTTTTGACTTTTGAATAATAAAATGAAAATAAACTTTATTATAAAAAAAATACTCTAATAAATTTTATTAACTTTAAAATATGACTATATGAGAGTGTACATATAACAACTTTAAAAATATTGCATAAAGGTTTAACAAAAAAAATCATTTTTACATCAAAAAAATGGTAAAAAAAAAGGTAAAATTCGTTGGAATGTTGGATCATATTCATGGGGCCTAATCCAACGGCTCAAAGAATCAGACTTAAAAAAAAAAAAAAATCGAAAATTAGGGTCAAAAATTGCGGTTGTGTATTGGGTCAAAATTGAAGAGCTGAAAAAGTCAAAATGGAAAGTTTGGTCAAATATTGTGGCTATGTGATTATTCTTTTTTATATAATATTATTATATCATATATATATATTTATATTTATATAATAGACATATGTATATTTATATTCGTATAATATATATATTTATATTTATATTATATTTATATAATACACATAACCGGGCCTGGGCTGGGCCTGTGCTGGGCCTGGGCCGGGCCGGTCATGGGCTCGGGCCTGGGCCTGGTTCCGGGTTTTTATGGGCCTGGGTCGGGCTGGGCTGGGCTATTATCATTAAGCCCAATAGAGGCCCACAAAATTACCCAAAACCCAGCCCAGCCCGCCTGTCACTATTCATGGGCCGGGCTGAACCGGGCTGGGCCGGCGGGTTCGTGGGCCGGCCCGGCCCATTTGACACCTCTAGTTCCAATTTGATTGGATGAAGGCCTTTATTTTTGTGAATTTGTGCATGAATCAAAAGTGAAATGGTGTTTCACCAAAAGCGGTCTTTCTCCACTTTTGTTGGGTAAGACCACGTATGCTTTCCTCATTGGCCAATAATGTGTTCCTTACTGTTGGATTCTTGGTAATTCCTCTCTCTCCCTCTCCGCCGCCATTGCAACACTTGGACATGGCCTCATTTGTTTTTATAGTAAGTTATCAAGAAAAAGACAATAAAAAAATTTATTGGAAAACAATGACTTTAAATATCAATAAAACATGATATTTATAGGAATGCTTTATTCAAAAAAATATAAATATAATTGTCAAATAAATTAAATACAACACAAAAGTCAAAAACAATCAAACAACGTTGAATACAACTAAAATAATAAGAAAGTTAAAAATGATTTTGTTGAGACTGATTATTTGAATTTATTTCTATATTTTGTTAATGTTACAAATTATATATATAAATATATAAATAAATATATTTATTATATATGTATTTATGATGTCATACCGGTCGAATCAGTTAAATATATTGGTTGAATCAATAACTAGTAAGGCCACTGGTTCTATATCCGGTCCGATTTGAAAATATTGATTTATACTAATTTCACACTTAACTACATTTATATTTGAATTGCCAAGGCTAAATATCCAATGTCGGATATTTATACCAAGCCTTTTAACACACAAACAATACTCTTTAGGTTTTATCTATGAATTTTCACTATAAATGATTTAATCCTATATTAGCCCCTGCGAATGTCATCATTAACAAGTCTATTTCTAACAAAATTACTATGATATATATATCACTATGGAGAAATAATTTTTAGAGGGTGTTTGCAAATGAAATATATATATATATATATATATATATATATACATTTTTTCTTCGTCTGCTGGGAAAAAAAAAGGAAAAAGCAATGGGTGTTTTGTTTTTCTAGAAAAAAAAAATTAAAATAAGCTAAACATTGGAAACAATTTTCATACTGGGTTTTCTTGTTTCCAATTACTTTTTCAAAATTATACCATTGATTTTGATTTTTTCTTTTCAAACATTATCCATTTTTATTATTTTATTTTTTTATAATTTTATCTACAACTTCAATTTTTCCAAAAATAAAAGTTATGTTTGCAAACTTCTCCTTAATTACATGCAAAATTCCATTAAAATGCATAACACAAGATAAATCTAGTCTGTCCCAGTGTTAATAATTGAGAGATGGATTCTGAATTTTTGTTAATTACATAAAGTAGTGCTCTGCTATTTGACCCTTTCTCTTTGTAACCGTTGAAAAAGTCGAAGGAGTTCAATTTTCGTTGTTTTCATCCGCAAGTATTATTCAATATTTATTAACAGTTATATAATATATATATATATATATATAATAAGTATCTTAACCTATAATATATATAGGTCATTCGTCTTTTCGTTCAAAATAAACAAAATTCTTTACAACTAAATAATGAAATGAGGTCATATGTCATTGTAAATGTTGGGAGTTTGAACTTAATACTATTAATGTATTGGGTTCGAATCCTCTTTTTCTTTTGGGTGAGTGTATGCGTGATATTTTGGTTGATATTTATAGAGTATTTCAGGTGGATTGTATAAAAATAATTATAAAAATAATGAAATTAGGTTTTGCGCAACTTAATTAGCTAAGGTTTTATTTGCAAGAAAATTAGTGGGCTCGGTTCGAGTTTACTATCTCTTGAAAATGGGCCTTCTCTTGCGGAATAGCCTACTAGTATCTGAAAAGAGAGGTGGTCCTTGTCTCCTTGATAGTGGATAATGGGTAAATCAAATATATCTTTCGGGTAATTTGTGGCCCAAAGGTCCCAAGGCCCAAGCTAACAAGGATAGAAGAGAATGAAGTTATTACGATATCATGGGCTGGTTGTTTAAAAATGATAAGTGAGAAAATATGCCTAATATGTGAAAAATAAAAATAGAATAGACATGAGGTGATGATAGAAAATTATTATATGAACTCGGTATATAGACCAAACGATTTAGATCGTAATATTTTTGTGAGTTAATATTTTGTTCTCAAAATAAATTAATGATGTGGTAAAATTCGAATTCTTCAATTTATGTATGGGCTCAAACTGAATGCATACAAGAATCTTTCGATATTGACCGATAAGAAACTCAAAAGAATATTTGCTTTTATTTGGGAGTACCTTTGAAAAACATATTAATTTCGATATTTTCCCTTTCAAATTTCAATAGATGTTTAAGTATTTACGAAAATTCGGTTAAAAAAAGAAAGGGTGATTGATATTCACTTGTCATGGAAGTGACTAGCCTGCAGCTATGCAAGAATGGGTCATATTATTACATAAAATATAAATGGAATAAGCACCAAGTTTGTGTGTTCATAAATACTAGTGTCAGCAGCATATTCGATTCATATGCAAAATATATATATATATATAATTTAATTGTATATTCGAAAGTTGACAAATTAACTATAAACATTTTTTATAAATATTTTGTGATATTTATTAAATTTAAGATACATGCAAAAAAAAATCGATATAAGATAGAATTATATAGTTAAAAAATAATTAAATAAGAATATTAGAAAAAACTTAATAATGTGATACGAGAGAGACGAGATAGATGGACAAAAGTAAAAAAAAAAAAAAAATTAGTGTCGCAGGGAAAGGGGAAGAGGGAAAATAAGTGATAGAAATGCAAATAAAGTGATTTGTCAGCTAAAAACTTTAATGGCTCTTGTTTATATAATAGTATAGCTAATATAGATGGTAATATTATAGATTCCAACATGTGGCTCGGTTCATGTACTTAATCATAACATGAAAAACAGATCAACCAAAATGAAAGCAGTTGTAGCGTTACACCTATTATTACCTACTCTTAATTTGACCCCATGATTGTATAATTACAACCGTAATTGATAGGTTTACTCTATGAAGCAACCGTGTAAGTACAATAATTGTATTTAAAGAAAGTTCAAACACATTGTGGACCTCCAATTATTCCTCATTGAAATGCCGCCCCCCCCCCCCCCCCCCCCCCCACCCTTCTCAAACTCCCCATTTCTCCGGCACACAAAACACATATCACACACACACACACACAAACACAAAATACATACATACATATATAAGATGGCATAGTATTGACACACCACCAGAACTCTCTCTGATCACTCTCCATCAGATGACAATGAGCTTCTTAATATCTGAGCTTTATTTATGATGATAGTATATCATATTTCAAGCAATACTCAATAAGCCTGCATAAGCATGTCGGGTGCCCGTGCCCGTTCTAGAACCACCCTCGCCGCCATCGAATCCTTAGCCATACCTCCGGTCAGTTTGCTCTCCATTTTGCTCAGTTTGTGCATGCGCACACACACACACACATATATATATGTGTGTGTGTGTGTGTGTGTGTGTGTGTGTGTGTGTGGGAACAAGTTAGAAGCTCATGTTAGCTTATATTATGGGCTAATTTGCTGTGTTTTTGGTGAGAAAAGGTTCAAGAAGTGGTGTTCTTAGCAGATTTTCGGAGTTCAGGGTGCCAGCAAAGGGTTGCTGAAATTATGTCCAAAATGAATGGTAATTCACTTGAAATCTTCTTCCGTAGTTGAAAGTTTGTTAGTCAAGCCTTGTTCAGTCCTATCCCACCAGTGTGCGGGTTAGGCAGGGATGGAGTTAGAAATATTAATAAGAAATACAAAATCGAATTTTTATGAGTAAAGTACTTTTATTATTTTAATGATAAATTTTCAATTTTAATGAAAGGTAGATATAAATAATTCCGCATAAACTTGATGGGGAGGAGGGACTATTCTCCCACAATTCCTTTATAGGGAAAATTATTGGACGTATCGTGTTTCAATCTTTGCATATGCACCAAACAATTATAGTTATGTCGCATAATTAATATTCGAAAATTATATTTATATAACAAATGTAGTACGATTCTGATGCTAAAAGTAATTATTATTATTATTTTTCACTTTATATTACTTCCCCATTGGATCCCTTTCTGCAAAAACAATAATTCTGGGATGTGGCCCTGCCTCAGTGCCGACAACTTGTGATTAGTCTTCAAAAAAATTTTTAGCTTTTGAAGTGAGAAAGTGACCTTTCCTTATTGAGGATAAGCAATTTTTATTGATGACTGATGAAGTGCCATTTTCATTGATTTATGTTATTATTAACAATCATGCAGAATACTAGGAGGCAATAAAACATGGGAGTAGTTATGTTTGGTAATTACACAACCAAACTTGCATATCTATGTCCAATCTGGTCGGAATTTGGTATAATCTATGATATTACATCATTAAACGCTAATTTGTTTTTTGCTTTTCATGTCTTAGGTGAGACTCAATCTGTGGTGATAAGTGTTCTGGAGAAGACAGTGACCCTCACTTGTACATATACGAACGACGATAAACTGCCCGTGGGACGACAACTTGCTTCTGTAACTCGGAATTCCTGGAGTAAAATTTCCCTGTTTGCGCGGCTTTTTCGCGCTTCTTGCAAATGACTACTAGCTGAATGTTAGAAATGAGCTCATAATAAGAGTTACTTGAAATGTGCATATACAAATGCCCAAATTTGCTCTTGTGTAACTGTTACTAAAACATGATTGATATGTAAATAGTATTTTGTACTTTGTGTTTATGTCGGATTGTTTCGTGTATGATAAGGTACAATGTATTTTGCCCATGTACATTTGATGCAGATAATACACGACTTTTCCGGGTTTCATATTATTTGTGAGCAAGAATATAACGGCAACATGTTTTCTTGAGTGGACCTTGAGAGATTACTCATGTTTTGTGTCAAGCAAAAACAGTGTAACTTGTTTTAAATGTTGCCCTGAGATATTGATAACATAATAAACAGCTTGCTAAAAATAAATGTAGGTAGCATTCAATTCCCATGACATTTATGCCATACTAATACATATGAGAAAATTTATATACGAACACAACAAATCACATAGCAAAATACGATTATACTTGTGATGTGGTTTGTTACATAAGTATAATTTTATTTTATTAACACTAGCGTGGCCAATATTTCTTCATTTCATTGATGATAAAATAATTGAGCCGGTCTGGTCCCTTAAACTTATAAATCAAATGCGTAACCCTAAGTTTTCTCAAGACACGACACGACTTCTCCTATATCTATCATCATCTATGGTTATGAGTTTGGATCTAGAATAGAGGTCGTGTCTCGTGTATGACCTACCTCGAATATCTCAAAACTAAAATCTAATAGTTTGTAAAAGCTATAGAGCCGAACAAAATCAGTCCCCCTTTGTGAACAAGGAAAGCATGCTTCCTCTGTAGACAATACAAAATACTCTTTTGTTGTTAACAAGGTGACAATATTGAGAAGATGACCAAATCAAGAGATCCCATTTGGGCAGCTTCTCAAGCATGGAGAGAACTAGATTCTTTGTCAAAACAAGAAACTTTCAATATATTATTCTTTGTAATGATCCCTTTAGTTACAACGTCAGATTTTCGCCTTTCCTTAACCAACTTTTTGAGACAGCCATTGTATCTGGGATCTGCTAAAATCCAAACTTCATGTCAGAACAGGCAAGGATTCAAACATTCTTGTAATATTTCGCATTCCCAATAACCGGTACAATGCAGGTAAAAACTAAAATCTAACTCGTGTTTTTTTTTTTTGGTTTGTAAGTTAAAAACAGGTATATTGTATGGTTCTGAGGATCAATCTTGATTGCAATTCTTGTTGCAGAAAATTGAGAAGAATACTCCTTAGGATGAAAGGTAAGGCTGCATAATTGCCTATATATATATATATATATATATATATATATCAATTCTTGGTTTATTTACTTATTTGTTCCCTTTGTACATTAATTAACAAACAAATTATGTCTCTATCTTTTTGTGTTATAACTTGGTTGAAGAAATAGAGACACACTTGATAGAGAAGCAACAGAACAAGGTAAGTCTGTGTGGGAGATATAATCCAGCAGATGTAGCCATAAAGATAAGGAGAAAGATGAAACGTAGAGTCGAGATCCTCGAAATTCAAGAGTTCGGCAACATAAGCGAGCATGTACAAGAAATGCCCCTTGTCCTAGCACAACATGCTTAGACATTCAGAAAATACACACACACAAGATTATCTCCATGTTTTAGACCCAAAAAAAAAAAGTAGTGGTTACAAGTTTGTTTTCAGTATCCATGTGGAATTGTTCGTTAATATGATCTATGTATACACGTGCGCGTGCACACACACATACATATATATACACACACATATGTTGTTTTCTATAGTTAATGTAGTAATACACTGTCAATTGGGTGGTTAATTATGGCAAAATGCCAGATACATTGAACACTGAAAAAAATGTTGGTAACATTGTTTTTCAAGCAAGTGAGTTGCTGAATTTTAGGCGTGCAATATGCTGATGGCTGTTAATATATCAGCGTTATACAAAGTTGTACAAAGCAACTTGTGTGGTTGTGATTCATGGAATATAAAGAATTTGTGGACTTTATAGTGAAACAGAGTAACCATAACAAGTCTCCACACATCATTTGAAGAATGGATTAATCTACATATTTGATCTCCCGCCACACGATAGTATTATATTTTTTGTTATACTCATCAATAATATACAGTAGAAAAACTGGTGGAAGTTGAAATAGATAGTCAAGCTTGATTGATCAAATCAAAATTGAAAAGAAATGATTGGATAGAATTTGGTATCAAATTTAATTATTTATTTATTTTTTGGTTTTAGATTATAAAGTGTAACAAACGTTGAAATATATATATATATATATATATAAATTTGTGTTTAACATACTCCTATATATTTTTAGCGTAGTAAAATTCTAACTTATTGAAAAGAATTATTTCAATTCCATTAAATTTGGCTAGGGCTGTAAACGGATATTAAACGGAGCGGATATGCTGTATCCGAATCCGTATCCGATTAAATTTTATCGTATCCGAATCCGTCGGATATTGGCAACCTATATCCGAATCCGCATCCGGCGGATATTTTACGAATTCGGATATATCCGTATCCGTTTAGTATTTTTTAAAATATAATATAATTATGAATTTTTGGATATCCGAATCCGCTAACAATTATCCGAATATCTGTTTAGATATCCGAATCCGTTTATCCGAATATTTGATTGGATATCCGAATTCGTTTATCCGAATATCCGAATCTGTTTATATTTTATCATTAATACAATTAATATAATTCATATTATTCATTCCTATTTTTCTATTTATTCTTATAATGTATATAAATTAATAAATAATCTAATTAAATCGTATAAAGAGTAAGAAGAGATAAGGATATAATAATAATAATAATAATAATAATAATAATTTAATATAATTTATCGAATACGGATAACGGATATAAGTAAACGGATATACAATCGGAGCGGATATTAAACGGAGCGGATATCTAATTACCATATCCGTATTCGTTTATTACTCGGATACCTATAATCAGATACGGATATATCCGTTTTAAACGGATGCAGATAATGCCTCGTAAACGGATACGGATACGAACGGTAATCGAATTTTCGGTTTTCCGTTTACAGCCCTAAATTTGGCATAATGAATGTCCTACGAAGCTATCCACAAGTATCAAAGAAAAACAACGTAAATAGAAGAAAAAAGAAATGAGTCAACAAGTTATTGAAGTGGGTAAAGAGATTAATAATAATCGAACCTTTCTAATATAAAGAGCGAATTACATTTACTACCCCTAAAGTTTATTCTATTTACAAAAAACTCTTATGTGGCTTTGCGAAGCTGCAGGTTGCTACCATATGGATTAAAAATATGCAAAAAAAAAAAACCCTCATCTTTTGCAAAATTATGCAAAAAAACCCCTTTTCCGTCAAAATCAACGGCAGGTGAGATGCACGCGCATCAGGTGCGAATATTTATGTGATTAGGCTCCAATTAACTTGTAAAAGTGGTTGAATTAATTAAAATATCCCTATACCTCAAAGAAATTTTTTTTTTTAACTTTTTCTTTTTATACTTTCTTCTTCTTTTTCACCCTTCTTCCTTCACCACACACCCTCCCACACCACCAGTGGAGCCACCACCGGAGT
The DNA here is from genome assembly GCA_026212405.1 of Petrea volubilis. Lineage (NCBI taxonomy): Eukaryota > Viridiplantae > Streptophyta > Magnoliopsida > Lamiales > Verbenaceae > Petrea > Petrea volubilis. Next base: position 3,473,192 of record CM047873.1, on the reverse strand, counting down.
AACAACCTAAAACCACCATTCTATGCTCCTTGTCAAGTTAAATGACAATTCTCAATCAATTTCACAAAATCTTTAAACATTAGCATTTAATTAGAAAAAATAACAAAAAACCCTAAAATCTAAAATTTCTCCATTCACCATCTTCTTCTCCGAATCTCTCCACCACATTCGATCCAAACCTAAAATTGGTCTTACCAATGCGCTACCCATATCAAATTGCTCAAAATCCATCTAATTTTTACCGAAAAAGGTTGAAAAATCTGTCGTGTGTGTGTGTGTTTGTGAGTGCGTGTTTGTGCGTGACTCTATGTGTGGCTAAAATTTCTCCATTCACCATATTTTTCCCCTAATTTCTCCACCTCTTTCAATCCAAAACCTGAAATTGGCCTTATTACTACGCTACCCATATCAAATCGCTAAAACCCATCTAATTTTCATGAAAAAAAGTTGAAAAATCCGAAGTGCGTGTGAGTTTGTGCGTGACTCTGTGTGTGTGTGTGGTGCGTGTGTCTGTGTGTGACTATGTGTGCAATTGTGTGTGACTGCATGTTTGTGTGTGTTTTACATTACTATATGTATATATTTATATTATATGTATTCAATTTATTATTTTTATTTAATATTTTTATATTTGAAAATCAATCTGGGCCGTTTATTTTTTATGCTAAGATCCAATGGTTCTAACAATAAGGGCATAACGGGCATTTCATCCTCAAATTAACGCCGTCAAATGGCTCTTAACGGTAAGGGTAAGTGAGCATAAATTCTAAAAACATAAGGGTTTTTTTTTACATATTTTTAAACCATAAGGTAGCAACCTGTAGTTTTGCGAAACATAGAGGTGTTCTACAATTATCCCAAAATCAATTTTACCCCTAAGTAATTTAAGAAAAAAAGGGGGAAAATTAAAATGAAAAATTCCAAAATACCCTTGCAGCTAATTTTCTCTTTTTTCCCCTTCCTCTTCATATTTTTTATCAGATCTCTCTCTCTCTCTCCCGCTCTCTCTCCCTCTCTCCTTGTTAATTTGGTATGGTTGCGGTGGTGCAGATGGTGACGGTGGAGGTTGGACATCTCTCTCTTTCTCTTGATCTCATTCCCTCTATCTTTTTGCGTTTCTCTCTCTGGTGGTGTTGTGGTGGGCGGTGGAAATGGTAGTAATGGTGGGCAGTAGAGATGGTGGTCGGTGTCGTTGGGCGGTGACGGCAACAAGGAACAGAAGAAAAGAGATCGAGAGAAAGAGAGAGAAAGAGGATGGTGGCATCGGCGATGTCGGTTCTATGTGTGTGTGTGTGTGTGTGTGTGTGAGAGAGAGAGAGAGAGAGAGGACGAAAAAGGGAAAACAAGTAAAGGAAAAAGGCAAAAAAAGAAAAAATAATTTATTTAATTATATATATTACATGTATTATAATTTTTTTTATCAAATATTAGAATATCAATAATTTTTTATATTTATAAAAAATAGTTTATAAAATTATAAAATATTTTTATGCATTTTGTATTTATTAAATATAATTTACATATCACAATTATAAATATTTTAAAGTATATATTTATAAATATTTGCATTTATTATTAAAAAGATTTAATTTTTTAAAAAATATTTAAATATGTATAATATTTTTAAAATTTATTAAATATAAAACTTTTATATATTTTTAAATTTTTAATTAGCAATCAAAGAGATTTTTTCATTTGGCAACAAAAAATAACAAAAAAAATCGATCGAGGGCAAAATAGTCATTTCGTTATGGTCACATACCTGCTCCTGCTTTCAAAATAGTAATTTTGGAAGTTCCAATTTTTTGTTGGACGGTGGGTGTAATTTGTTGGACGAAATGAAAGGTTGGGGGTTAATTGTAATTTTTGAAATGTCAAGTATTTTTTATAAATAAAGTAAATCTTAGGGATAGTAAGTGTAATTCGCCACAATATAAATTGATGAATTAGATATTTCTAAACTAGCAATAAATAATTTAGTTTGGTTTACATAGTATTTTTCTCCAAAGACATACTTTTTAGCTTGCACTAAGTTCAACCACATCAGAATACAGATTTTGATAGATATTTAAAATCAATATCCACGTTTGTATCCATTTGATATCAGACAGATATTGAATATATTCATATTCGATTGTAATTTTAAAAATTCAAGGACATTTTAAATATTGAATATCTGTGTCATGATTATGAATATTTGAATATATTATTCAATTGCAAATTATTGATATTCAACTACAATTAATTGAATATTCAAATTTGTGCATATATAACTTAGTTATGTTTATAATATACTTATTTACAAATATATATATATATATATATATATATTTATACATATTCATAGATATCATACATGATGCGGTCGTTTTCTGGATCGACCACGTGTCGGGGTCCGAAGAGCTCCTGATAGTAATGCTGGTAGCCCACTTGTCAAAGAGGGAGGAACACACGTGAGACTAGCCAGTTTTGCCCCGGCGTAGGCTCTCCGACGCTCAAGTCAGTTATAGGGTATTTGGAGAAGATGATGAATAGTAAAATGCTATTTTTTTAGAAGAAAATGCAAGACACGTAAGACACCTCATGTGGGAGGGCTTTTTGCCTATTTATAATGAGAGTGGGTCTTTGATTTGATGGGATTGATGGGGATTGACCATATGATTTGACTTAGGGAGTACAAATGGATATGTTTTTTGTCATATCTTGAAGTCCAAAATAGCGGTTGGGGCCCTACTCTCATTAATGGGGCTTGACTTTTGCATTAAATGCCCAAGATTGCACTTATAAGGGAGCATTTACGGCACCTACAACTTAAAGGGTCCACCTATCTTGCCAGGACATATTTTGGTGGCTGGGGTTGTCTGTGTCTGACAGAGTAGTCAGACCCGCTTTAGCTATTATATGGGTCAAGTACTCACCAAGGATCCAGCGGACATGCCCTCGAATGGGAGATCCTCCCTTGAGGACATCTCAATCATTCGAGGGCACACTTGGAAGCCCCTTTTTGGTGGCTTACAACCTCATTCGAGAACAACACACCCATTCGAAGACAAACATAGAAACCCCTATTTGGTGGCTTAGAACCTCTTTCAAGGACAGCACACCAATTCGAGGGCAAACTTGGAAGCCCCTCTTTGGTAGCGTAGAACCTCTTTCAAGGACAATACACCCATTCGAGGGCCTTCGGCTTCATACTTGGCATTATCTCTCCGGTGAGAAGGTGACGTGGCCTAATAGAGGGAAACTTGATCACATCAATACACTTTATTAATAATATCTAAAGTTGATACATGTTTATTTATTTATTTTTATATATTCGTAAGTTACAAAAATATGAAAAAAAGCCATGTATATTATTTGAAAGAATAATTTATTATTTATCATTCACATAATATGAATTATTTATTTATTTATTTATTGAGTAATATTTATTTTTTATTTTTATATATCTTATAATATATCAAATTTAATGCATGTGATTATTAAAAATGTTATTTTTAAAGAACTATTAAGCACGAGACAAAAATTTATAAGAAATACATTAACTAACTTTAAAAATAAAATATTATCGAAAGCACTTTAACATTTTAATACACAAATAAGTTATTTCTTTTTTTCCAAATATTATTTGTTGGATATAATTAATTAATATAACTAAATTAAAGCTAAAAGAATGTACAAATAAATATGTATTTAAAATGAATATTAAACAGAACGGATATTTAATTATCATATTCATATTTATTTATAATTAAATATTTATAATCAAATATAAATAATATCCACTTTAAATAGATATAAATATTTTGTCCCTCAATCGAATATGGATGCGAACGGTTATTCATTTCTAGCAGTACTTCTTAGGGATGGAAATTTAAAATATTAGATAGAGGCGAGGCCTGAACATAATTTACTTACAAAATAAGGGTGCCATGCTAATTACATAAAAATTTTAATCCTCACAATCACGCGCCTTCTCAATCACATTCCGCCATCATAATTTCGTCCGCGGGCGGATCTCCGAAGAAGCCCGATTGTCCGATATCAAGAAATTCCGATTGAAGAACCCTAATCCCCAATTCCGAACCCTTTTGGATTTCAAATTGTACACTTTTTTTTTCACTTTTTTCACATCCAATGGTTAGCGAATCCAACGAACTCACGCGTCCGAAACATCGCCGATCCTCGTCCCCCGACGATGCAGAGGAGGGCTCGAAGCGCCGAAAACACCGGGACCACCATCACCATACTCGGAGCAAGAAAGAGAAAGAGAAAACAAGAATACAACATCTGGAAGAGTTGGAGATTGGAGAATTTGATAGAATTGAGGTGGGAGGAAGAAAATTGGAAAGTAACATGGACGATGGAGGTGGTGCCGCGGATGAAGAGGTGCTGTCGAGTGGTCTGCGATGCGCGGGGTTGGATGATGATACGGAGGAAGGGGAGATTGTGGATGATGATGGTTCTGTTGATCATGTTGATGGGGATTTTGAGAAGGTGAAGAAGAATATGCTGTTTGATATTTCCCCTCGCTCTTGCTTTATATTATTTTATAATGACTTTGTGTTTTAGCTTTCTGGTATATCGTTTTAATTTGCCGAGAAGAAGAATTGAGGCAGTTTGGGTCCTACTTACACCGTTGCACGCACCATATCATAAACGTATTGAAATATTCTGGAGACTTATTACATATCCGCAATTTATTTGTCTTTGTGTATCAACGTTGGCATCCGGCCGGGGAATCATGTGCTCCTATGAGTTTCTCAAGTAACTGCGTCAATGAGCTTTCGACAATGTTTTGAACTTACCAGTAGAGAACTTTGCACTATATCTTTATTTTTTGTTCCCAGGCAAAGTTGCCTTGGCGCTTTCACGTTTCATAAGGCTGAACTATGGCTTTCAGTTGATTTCTAGGACTTGGTTATATGTTTAAAACATTTGCATGGATTATTTAAGTTGTAAGGATAGTGCTGATAATTTCAATCATTAATGTTTTAGTCTGTCGTATTTCTTTACAGGAAGTTAATGAAGAGAGTATGGAAATAGTTGACAAAAATTTAAGGAACTTGGGAAAGGACAACGGAGATAGAAAAGAAATTCATGAGATGGATACAGAGAGAGCATCTTGTTCTGAGGTTCTTGCAGAGGGAGTTCATACGCACAAATATCACAAAGATGATGTTGAGTTTCTTGATGGAGAGGATAAGGGCACAAGGGGCTCTGGTGATGAAGTTGAGAGAAGTAGTCAAAGGAAATTTTCGTCTTTCGAGAAAAGGCACAAAGCTGTTGCACATTCTCTCTCTCATGAAAAGTATCCGAAAGTGGGTTCTCAGAGTAATTTATCGAAGTCACATGAATGGTCTAGGGGGAGGTCTTGTTCCCAGAGCATTTTACATGAGACTTCTATTGTGAGTACTCTAGGCACCAGTGGAGGAACAGTATTATAAGGAGAGAAACCAGAGTGAGTTTGATGATGAGAGGCTAACTGCACATGACAGAAGCTACAGAAATGGCAGTAGATATGATGCAAGGAATAAAGAAAACAGGCGTAGTTCTAGCAGATTTCAAGACAAAATGGAAAGGCATTATAGCTGGGAGACTTTCAGGAGACATAAGGAGGGAAGCAGGGACAGGGATTGGGATAGGGATAGGGATAGACCAAGAGAGAAAGAAAGGGAAGAGAAGGAGAAGAAGAGGGACACTGAGAGAGGAAGGGCCCGAGTTCAAGATATTGACTGGGGAGAGAGGGAGATGGCGAAGGACAGGATTAGAGACAGGGACAGGGAAAGGCAGGGGGACCGAGACAGAGTGAGAGAGGAGAGGAACAAGGATAGTGATAGCGGTAGAAGAGGAATTAAAGATGACAGCAAGGCTAGAGACAGAGATAAGAATGGAAATGATGCGAGGGATAGGTTAAGCACGCATCAAAGATATGATAATGATGAGAATGGTTACCGAAATTGGGACAATGGTAATAGGCATAGAAGAAATTCTGAAGTGAAACATAGAGAGAGATCAAGGCGGAGCAATTTAGGAAATGGGAGCTCCAAAAGAAATCCGGAGGAGAGGGATCGCAATGTTCTTAAACGGTATATCATTGTAAACATATTAGTTGAATCTGAGTATTCTTCTTTTTCTTCTCTATTAATTTGTTTTGTATTTTGTTGGTATTAGAGAGGATGACAGACAAGAGGAGTATCAAGAGAAGATTTCATTGCAACTTGCAGAGCAGGAAGAAGATGATCTTGAGAAAATCGAGGAAAGTAGAAGGCGCACACAAGCTATCCTCGAAAAGTTCAAAAATCAACATTCAATTCAACATAATGAAACACAACCGCGAGTTATGGGTAAGACATAGTTTATGTCTTTGTTGTATTTGATCATTTTCTTATTTTTCCATTTCTCTTGAATTCTAAACCCAGACAAATCATGGGATTTGAATTCTGATCTGTTTGGGTGGCTTGCATTGACTTTGACTAAGCCAGATCTTCAAATGAAGTTTGTTGCAATTGCTTGATGGAAGTTTTGACCCATCTAGCATCCTCTAACAATCATCTAGCATTATCTTTTAGGTATGAAATATGGTTGTATTCTTGTGTCTGTTCTCAAACGATGAAGTGCTTTGCAGATATATCGACTTTTTACATTTTGATTTCTTGGATGGATGATTAAAATTTCAATAAGTTCTTTCTTACTCTTTTATGTGATGACATTGAAATTCTCATTTCTTGAGCTGTTTTAATGGAGATTGGCACTTTGTGAGCGGAAGCATGATGTTAAGCTCTTCCCACAGGTGGAGCTTTTTAATGTGTATTTCGTCTTCTGATGGTATTATTCTTGGCTAATTTGCTTATTGCGGACCAGTTAAAGAGCCAGTTGGACAGTCTACTGGACAAGTGGAATCTGCAGAAATGATAGTAGAAAATGTTGACGTTGGGGGAGAAGGTGTAGATACCTATGATGCTGATTCATCCCTTTCTGTTGGGAAATCACCTTCTCAAAATGATCTTTCTACCATTGAGAAGCCTATAGGAACTGGCGTATTGGGAAAAGGTACACCAAAGGTGAGGCAACTACAATTGCTCTCGTTGTTAGCTTATGCAATCTTAAACTCAGCAATGATAGACTTGAGTTGATGATTCTTTGTCTTATGTACTTTTCTGGTATCTTTGTTGGTTTTTCGCATTTTTATTTCTCCTACTTTCTTCTTTATGTTCTAAGTTCCTTTAAGATGTTAATTACAATTTTCTATGAAACGATGCAGAGTGAGAGATCGGTGGATATGTTTCGTGATGATATATTTGGAGAATCACCTGTTGGAGTTAGTAAAACGGTTAGTATCAATTCTCATGCTGACACGGTTACATGTTTTTGATTTTTTTTTTCCTGATTTATATTATATTTTTAAGATCATTTGCAGTCAATTGCAGTTTACCATGTCATAGTTCCCCTTAGGGAGATTTTTCCCTTTTTTGGTCATATATTCTTTCTGTACTTCAGTTGTTAACGTTTTCTTTTCCTCGTCTTCGTTTGAACATTTAGGAAATATTCACAGAATCACAATTATTTTGTAAAATTAAGATTTATGTTATTGTTGAATATGATTCAGCTGGTAGGTAACTGCTTTTTCTTAAAGTATCTATTATGATGCTATGCAGTTGTCCTTGATGAGGATGGGGCAATTATACTTGCTAAATCTTTCTGTGAACAAAATTCTTCACAGGGTAGAGGAGATAGTGTGGCTATTGAAAAGAGTGGGCTTCATGACAATTGGGATGATGCAGAAGGTTACTACGGTATGTCATATGTGTGACCTCCTTTTTTCATACATGTGTTTTGCCCCCTTACAAAAATCTGTGTTTGGTGCATGAAAACTTTTGATGCAAGTCTACATCTCCATTTTTGTCCAAAATTTGATCTGACACAGATATTTTTGAAGTGCGACTTTTTTGTTACTGATTTAGCTCCTTTCTCATGTGCTGACATTCAGGGTACCGGTTTGGAGAAATACTTGATGGCCGGTATGAAATAGTTGCTGCTCATGGGAAAGGTGTCTTTTCTACTGTTGTTCGCGCAAAGGATCTCAAGGCTAAACCTAGTGACCCGGAAGAAGTAGCCATTAAAATCATACGCAATAATGACACAATGTGATTAGCTCTTGCTTTTCTGGTTTTATGCTTGAACTGGTGAATATTATGTCCCAAGTGTGTTCAATTTACCGTTTCTGCTCCCTTTTTTTGGGCCGTAGGTACAGGGCGGGTATGGAAGAGTTGGTCATACTTAAGAAGCTAGTTGGAACAGACCCTGAGGACAAGCGCCATTGTGTTCGTTTTGTTTCCACCTTCGAGTACCGAAATCATCTTTGTTTAGTTTTTGAATCTCTTCATATGAATTTACGTGAAGTTCTCAAGAAATTTGGTCGTAATGTTGGTCTGAAGCTTACTGCTGTGAGGACATATGCGAAGCAACTCTTCTTAGCACTGAAACATCTGAAAAACTGTGGTGTTCTTCATTGTGATATTAAGCCAGATAACATGCTGGTATGCAGTCAACATAGTCTTATCATAACTTTCCTCTCCCAAATGACTTTTTTCCCTTCACTGACTTTCTTTCCTTTCCTTTTTTTTCCCTTCTTGTTTGCATTTCCCTCAGGTAAGCGAAGCAAAAACTTTATTGAAACTTTCTGACTTTGGCAATGCCATGTTTGCTGGTAAAAATGAAATCACCCCTTACCTCGTGAGCCGTTTTTATCGCGCCCCAGAGATAAGTAAGTGTTTAATTCTCCTACATTGCTTGTTTCTAGTCCCATGATTGCAAAAGTTTCTGAGTGATTTGGTTCTTTTGTAGTTCTAGGCTTGCCTTATGACCATCCCTTGGATATGTGGTCAGTTGGGTGCTGCTTGTTTGAGCTCTACACTGGGACGGTGCTCTTTCCTGGTTCCTCCAATAATAACATGCTTCGCCTTCACATGGAACTTAAAGGCCCATTCCCTAGAAAGATGCTTCGAAAGGTTAAAGCTCAGTTTAGTTTACTATTCCCACTTTAAATTTTGCACTCTTTTTGTGCTGTATGGATATTTGCTGGTTATGAGTCTTTACTTGCTACTTTGTTGCAGGGAGGATTTGTCAATCATCACTTTGACCAGGATTTGAATTTCCTTGCAACAGAGGAGGACCCTGTTACAAAGAAGGTAGGTATACATTTTACCTAGTGCTCTTCTGTCTACTGAATTTCTGTCCTACTAAAGTGGAAACTCTAGTGTCATGTCAAGACCAATGGAACCCTGCACTTAAGGAGTTTTTGAATCTGATTTGCAGACAATGAGGCGATTGTTAGTTAATATCAAACCAAAAGATTTTGGCACATTAATTCTGGGATCTCGTGGCGAGGATCTGAAAATGGTATCTAATTTTAAAGACCTTATGGAAAAAATATTTGTGTTGGATCCAGAGAAGAGGTTGAATGTATCTCAGGCATTGAGCCATCCATTCATCACTGGCAAGTGAACCCTGATGCTGATCTCTGATTACAGAACTGCTGTTGCATTAGATTCTTGTACATTTTGATGTGATCTCATTTACTCAATTTTCTAATGGCTTATCATTTATATATCTTTGTCTTCTCTGCGCTGGAGCGAGCACTCTGGAGACAGTGGTTGAGCACAGTTGAAGTCCTTCGGGACTTGGGGAGACATCTAATGAGGAGTTCTTTCCATGGATTGTTTTCTGTTTCTATTGTAAGATAACTCGCCTAAGGCGTTTTTCCTTTTGTTTGTACTAATTCTTAATGGTGACAAGTCAGTAAAGGTTTGCAATAATTTACTTTTGTTTCCTATGCCTTATTGCTTTTGTATGCTGGACCTGATTCCGGCCAGTAAATTGGAGGCATTACTAATCTCAGGAAGAGATCAGGGAAATAATGTTTCTATAACTATACATATATAACTTGTGTCATTTTGATCGCTGGTACTTAGTAAGTTCCCTTGCAAAGTTGGTAGAGATTTTGTCCTCATTCCTCACATTTAATATATTTTTTGTTGCAGTTGATCTGTTTTGTCTGTGGATATTTCCGTTCAGATTTTGGCATTTCCTGCTAATGATCCCGCTGACTTATTTCTGCATTTATTTTCTCTCGATATTCCTCTGTACACTTTTTGGGTAGTGGAGAACCTGATGTAATCTTTCATTCAGGAAATCTACATGTGCTTTGAGGAAACCATTCAGTTGGTTGATGGTTAAGCACACACTAGAGAAGGTAACTTGGTTTGTTCTGTGGAGTTTACATGTAGAACCTTTGAGAATATGTGGATTATATCTTTTTTTCTGCCTACTGCAGTAACTGTTAGTTAGCTGAGTTATTTCTAGAATTGAGTGTGGTGATTTATGTATACATTTTAAGAACATGTTGTCAGTGTTGTATGGTCTGAGAGGTTATTATGAAGACTTTCTTCTAATCACGTGTGATTGTGTCATGCATTTCAGAACATCAGATTGAGTGTGATGATTTATGTATAGGCTTCTGGCTTTTGTTATCTTCTTGGATTTTCTTTTATGATTTACGTAGATCATCATCCTGCCATTTAACTTTTGTTAGGTCATGGATATATATTTTTTACTTCTGTTTCTTAGCTCTTTTAGCTGTATTGTCTATTGAAGTTGCAGTTTTTCTGACCTATGGTTTGGTTATTGTGGAGGATTGATTACCTGCCTGGAGATATTCATTGCTGCTTTGAAGCATAAAAGTATATCAGTGAGTGAACCAATTTGATTTTATTGTTGTGATATGAATTCACTATTAAATGACATTGGGAACTTTAGTTATGACCAGCATTTTTAAATGTTTATAGGGTTGAGTCTTTTCGCTTCTGCAACCCTGGTGAGTACTCCCTATTCTTACGAATTCGCGTAAATTGTATATATTAGTTGAAACTGGGTTGACAACACTGGTGCCCGATCTTTTCCAAGTGTTCTTTCGTGTTTCTTCTTGTTCGTTGAGAGCAATCTCCAAGTTGGTCAGAATTCTGGATTTTACCATCAGTAATGCATAATCTCAGTTGTCACGGTTGCTGGTGATTGGTGTTATTTTTGTAATAAATGCTTCTTTTTTGTAATTCTGGAGTTTTCTTCTGCATTTTTGTGGAGTTTTGATTTCTAGTTACTTTTATCTTGTGGCTGGATGTATAAGTTATTTCATGCTCATCACCGGCGGAGCCACGTTGTAGGCAGGGGTTCAATTGAATCCCTGAGTTTGCAAAATTCTTTACGCATATACATATAGATATGTGTAGGCATGATAATTACCATTATTTATACAATGAAATCCTCTTCATTTACCGCAATAAAAAAAAAAAATTCAAAGTTAGTGTGGCAAGGGGTCATAAAAGTAAAATGATATGAATAAAGTTAAAATTGTCCATCTAAATTGAGAATTAAGGATCATAAATAAATGGGTCTTCTTATCATACTAAAAATTTGTGTAAATCTACTAAGAATATAATACACGTAAAATTAAATCTAAAATAACAAAAAGAGAACAAATTTTCTTTTTAGAGAAAAAACATTTAAACCTTCGAATTATGGCATTTTTTATACTTTAATTATATTTTTTTTCATTGTATTTTGCTATAAAAAGTATATGAAATTTGCACTTTGTCCTCTCAATCAATTTATTTGTAAGTTTAAATTTCTTGTTTAGTTATTTTTTAGTTGAAGTTTAAGGTACGTTTGGATAGGTTTAAAAAGAAAGTGCTTGTCGATTCATATTTTCTATGGTATAGTCTTTTTTTAAAAAAAACTAATTAGTTTTGTATTTGGATGAAGTTATTTAAAAGTATTTTAAAATGTATTTTTTTCATAACATATCTAAAAATAATTTCTAGTTTAAGGAATCTTTTGGTTTCTTTTAGCTTTTGCTCTTTAAAACAAGTTCAATCAAACATAATTTTTTTTCATTGAAGTGTTTTTTTTTTTCCTTTTTGTAGAAAAAATAAGTGCTTCTCTATTAAAAAAAAAATCTTCCAAATAGATTCTAAATTTGTTCCATGTATTTATTGCAAATAAAATTGATCAAATTAAATTATTATTATTATTATTATTTTTATGTGATGTGCTTCATTGACCCTACTGAAACAAGTTTCTGGCTACGCCACTAATGCTCATCAATGCATTGACTTTCTTGTTCTATTATTTGAGAATGGTGAAGGGATATATATATATATATATATATGTATATATATATATATAATTTGTGTAAGAGCAAGCAATATCACTCTGTACTGGTTCAATTGGATATGTCAAGTGTGCATATTTGGTGGATACTGAATCCTGACAACATGCATGTGTGGAGTGGTAAGAGGAAGCAATATCATTGTTTGTGCTGGTTCAGTTGGGTATCTCAACTGTGCATTTTTGGTGGATATTGAATTTTGGCAGCATGCGCGTGTGGAGTGGTAAGAGCAAGCAGTATCACTATCTGTACTAGTTCAGTTGGGTTTCTCAACTATGCATTTGTGCTGGATATCGAATCCCGGCAGCGTGCGTGTGGGGGTGTGTGTGTACGTGCGTGAGTGTATTAAGGAATTCAAAAAAAAAAAGCATAAAGTAACAAATATTGTACTCGGAATAACAGGATCATATTGTACTCGGAATGATTTTTGATAGTGTGCATGACCACATAAAAAATTTATACATGTTACCAAAATTCAGACGACATTTCATGCAAAACAGTAGAAGCTTTACTTAAATTTGTATCCTTTTCTGATTATAAGGATGTTACTGAAAGAATAATATGTAGATGTACAGGAAAAGCAATCCAACCTCCTCATTTGGGATTTGCCCCTTCAAAAATCATAGCCATATATGTTAGGAATAAACCTTGATTAGAATTGTATATGTAGATTAGCTATTAGCTTCAATAATATTACGAGGGTTTGATTACACAGACACCTCTCTAAAATATTCGATTTATCAACTTTCCCGTCTGTCTATCAATATCACATTGATGTCCCCCTTTGAGTTTGCATACACGTATTGGTCCCACAACCCTACAAAATCTATCTAAATCCAACCTAATAGGTTATTTTATTAGTTTATTTATTATAATGAGCAATGAGAGAAAAGAAGTATATTTTAGAAACATTTTCAAATCTAGAAGAAAATTGTAGGGCCGTTTTCCTTTACTAAATTATTGAATTGTAGGTTTTTTTTCATTGAATTCATTGTGGAAATTCAAAAACATTTTGGACCTATATACTCCCAAGCCGAAGTTCGTTTTAATTTATTGAAAGTAGGGATCTGATATTTTGTAGGGTGGTTTGGCTAGGTCAATAACTATAGGTTTTCGGTTTCCTTTCTCAAGAGAATAGTAGCTAATTTTAAGGCAAATAGAATTACACTTGTTGCATGTCGGCTGGATACTAGGATTTCAAGTACTATTATGATAGAATTTTTTATTTTTATTTTTATTGAGTTTGTTATATATTAAATGTTAAGTAAGACCTGTAGGTGGGATTGCACCGACTATGTTGCGGACTTGCGGTCATCAGAATTCAAAATCTCAACATTTTGTTTTGCAAATGATATTTAATTTTCCTTAGTTCATATGCGAGTAAAGCCTTCAATTGGTGTGTCATAAAAACATACGCACATCTCTCTCTCTCTCTCTCTCTCTCTCTCTCTCTACATATATACACACACACACACATGCATGGGCAGCATGGCTTTAATTCCTTCTAGATGTCCGTGGTCCATTCCATAGTGGCTAATTAGTCCAACTTATGAGATTGCTTATAATACTTGAATTCATATCTGAAGTCTCGGAACCTTCTCTCGACTGATCCCTCAAACAAAGTTTGTGGCTGCTTTCATTTTCTTTTGTCTATTCTAATTTGTGGGGCTGCAGAGAAAATGCCCAACTTTCGCTCCTAAAATTCTTCCATTTTCAATCTTGAAAGTCTTGCAATAATTAATTAATTTAAACCTTCATTGGAAAAGGAAAAATGGCCAAATACTTAAATGCTCCGTGTCCGTGATTTCGTGTTTACTGCTGTAATTTTGTTCCTTGAGTGTGGTAAAGCTTTGTCATGTGCAGCACGTTCAAGTTATTTGTACTTTCGTATGATCAATTGCATTTGACGACAAAAAAAAATTGCATATTTTTGTCTATTATTTATGTCCATGAATTGAACGAAATAGATTGATGCAAGTTGGTCACCAAACTCAACTTTTTGTGAGTCTCTTTTACTTGCTATTATGGCAATCAAATGGGTGATTGTTACAGTTCAGTTGAAACTAAACGTAATTAATTAAATTTGATAATCGCCCACAAATACGAGAGGTCACGCACTAGTTTGAATGTTCTCCCAAAATAAATCATGATGGGGCATATTTCGTACCACATCGAGTGGAGACGAGGGTCATAGTTGCCTTAAGAGCGCCAAATCCTCTCCCCCTGTTAGGATGCATTTTGTTAAACCCCCCTGGTCTGGGACGAAATATACCTCATCATATGAGAGGTCACGCACTAGTAAATCGGCTCTACCGAGTCCGGCCCAGGTCCAAAAATTCCCCGACGGGGCGGGTCAGAAGCTTGGTCAAACCCGCCACGTTGTCATCCCTACACAATTATGAGGTCACTCAAATTTAATAATATATGTATAGATAATTTTAAAGTCAGAAAATGTATATGCACCCTGAATTACACGCATACCTCTGCCTCTGCTAGTTTGTATGCAAATTGCAATGTACAGGTGCGGTTGAAACCGATATTTCTTCTCAACGTCAATTTTTAGGTAAGAGGGGATGTGGAAATATGCTATATTGCTATGTACTATGTATGCCTCGGGCTATAAAGAATGATAATAATTACATGGAAAAAGGAAATTCTGAAAATTGAACATACAGGAGTGGCCATATACGGCTAACAATTTTAGAGACTAGCCAAAGAAGATAAAATTCACTTTTTTACGAATAATTTTTTAAAAATTAATAAGAGTTGATCTCGCTTCAATTTTGCTTGTTGGGACTTCTACCTGCTAACCGTATAATGAGTTATTCACCTTCATCAAAGTCTGAGTCAGGATAAGCTCATGACATACACATTCATTATATCTAGATTTGTCCCTAGCACGTTATTTGGTCCATTGTTGGAGGTATTCGCATATTATATACGTAACAATTTTTTATTTTACCTTTATTGAATATGCATTTTAAATAGGTTAAGAGAGAAAATTTTCGAATTCAAAATCTAGTACTATGCCATTTAATCTATGAGTACAATAATGCACAAGCTACTATTTTATGCAATTTTGATATTACACATAGCATGTATCGATTAGTAAAGGAGAAGATGTAGTACTATTTTATATTAGAGGATCCAAACTGTTTGACAACAGCACTACGTAATAAAAATAGAATTAAATTATGTTTACACCCCTAAAGGTATAATATAATTACAAATTGGTTCTTATGTAAATACCGTATAAGATATATATCAACTTAAAAAAATTTATCTTTCATCAATGTGGGGCATAATTGTGAATTGTATTTCTATTGTTTTCAGCTAGATTTTTAGATGTGATTAGCATGATTTTGATAAGTCAAAAATATAAAAGTCATTTGTTTAAAAAAAAAAAAGGGTGGAAGTGGAGTCGAATTATAAATGGTAATATCCGGCGATAATTGTAGTAATATAAGTGAAGTTAGTTCGCAAAAGTTGGTGAAACAAAAAAATTAATTGAAGGATTTTATAGATTCGACGAGACATATTTCTTGATAGTTAGATTGACTGCTATAGTTGCATGAAATTTATATTTTGAACATCTCTATTAATGCTAATGTAATTTTTACTATAAGAGATATTAATTTATAATTATATCATTTTTTAAGGGGTGCAGACATAATCTACCTTATAAAAATAAAATGATTGATTGGGACCCATTTTTTAAGAAGAGAAAATGTACTTGAGCGCTACATAGGAAAGACCCTGCCAACTTGGCCCAGTTCATTTCGAGAAAAAGTCAAAATTATCACAAATTATAGGATATGTTTCAATTTTAATTATAACATTATAATAATTTTAATAGTAATACTATAATATGTATTATAAGAAATTTAAATGATATTTCGATAAGTGCATAGAATGAGGGGATGGGGCGAACGCGTGCAATAGGACCGCTTGACTTGCAAATATAGTCAGTTTTTACGTACGCAGACAAACATACCGCGTAACTCTCACACTTAAAATCCCATTTCCCATTCTCCATCAAGATGTATCTAAAAAGACTTCATTAAGAAGAAAACACCCCACACGCTTTATAATTAATAATTTAGCACGTAAATACAAGAAAATACTTACAAAATCTCCATATATAAAACACACACATTTTCACACACACACACACACACACTAGTCTTCCTCTCTTCGTCATCACCAAAAGGTACAAACGAGCAAGTCTCGTTTGTACTGTTGGTATATTGTTAGTCGGAAATAAAAAACAGCAGTTAAAAAAAAACTGTAGGAATGGGCAAGAAACTGGATGCTTTGCTGGGAAGAGGCTTCAAGACATCAAAATTCAAAGCCACGGTGGCGCTTGCTGTTTCGCGCCTGGCGGTGCTTAAGAACCAGCGCCAGGCGCGGTGTTCGGTTGCGCGCTCCGACGTGGTTGAGTTCCTTAAGAATGTCAACCATGATAGAGCTCTTCTAAGGGTAATTTTGATCGTTTTGAATCTTCTATTTCACTTTTTTTATTTCATTGTATGAATTTGTGACATGTATTTAGTTTATATGTCATGTATTCCACTTTGGTGTTAATAAATTCAAGTTGTAGAAGCACAAATTGGAATAGAAAAATTAAACAAAGATTAAATTCTAATTTATTGAATCTTATGTTTGTGGCCTATATATACAGGTGGAGCAAGTGATCAAGGAACAGAATATGTTGGATGTGTTTGTTCTATTGGAAGGCTATTGCCATCTTTTGCTAGAGAGGGTCAACCTTATTCAACACGAAAAGTCAGTTTTCTTTTTTCATAGTTTTGATCTCTTGAGACAACATAGGGACGTACTTATCATTTGTATTACGTTTTTGTGTTTCCTAAGAAGTTGTTTCTTTGTTCTTTCTTGTAGAGTTTGCCCTGAAGAGTTAAATGAAGCTGTTTCGACTTTGATCCACGCGTCCACAAGATGTGGGGAATTCCCGGAACTCCAACAGATTCGCGCGATTTTCATTTCCCGGTTTGGAAGGGAATTTGCAGCCCGAGCTGTCGAATTACGCAATAATTGTGGAGTGAATCCTAAGGTATATATGCGTTGATACTTACGGTTTCTATCTATTTGGATTTTCTAACTAACATTTCATTTCCTGTTTCACGTTCACGAATTGGGTATAAGTCTTGGATAGTTGTTCATGATGATTGACATGAAGATATCTGATTCTCCAGGTTGTACAAAAGCTGTCAACTAAGATGCCAAGCTTGGAGAATAAAATGAATGTGCTCAAGGAGATTGCTTCAGATAACAACATCGAACTCCCAATTGAGGAAACCGTATGCTTTTCTACTTTAGGCTCTCTCTCTCTCTCTCTCTCTCTCTCTCTCTCTCTCTCTCTCTCTTAAGATGGTTCAAATGCTCAGGAGTTAATTTTTTTAAACTAGAAGCTAACAAGTGTCTTTTAAAGTTAAAGCAAACATCCCCTAAGATAAGGTCCAAAAGTAGAACACTAGAGCTCAACTAAATGTAGAAATAATAGTGAATTTGCCGAGAAAAGGTTAAAAAAAAAAAAAGGACCACCCAGTGGTCCACTGCTATTTATAGGGATAGGTGAGCAATTTTAGTGTGCACGTTAGATTCACCATTGTCATGTCATGAATGTTGAACAAAATAGTTGGTACGGGCTTATCACAGCAAGATATCGGTCCGACTACCAAACAATTTACATTATCACAAAATGCCGGTGCCATTCATTACGCATATTCATTTGCACTAAAATCATGACCTGTGAAATTCCAGGAGAATCAGGATTCAAACCAGGAGCAGAAGCCAGGCCCGTCAGGAGTTTATAATCGTGGAGAGAATGAACCAATGCAGCCTGACGAGATAGAAAGAGGTGATGAATTTTCTGATTCACTTAAGGCGAGGAGAAAATACAGGGATGTGGCTGATGCAGCACAAGCAGCCTTTGAATCTGCGGCTTATGCAGCAGCAGCAGCCAGAGCAGCAGTGGAATTGTCTCGGTCTGAATCAACAGACCCTGATGATCCTGCCAGTCCCGACATCCATCCTAGAAAAGTGTCAGCCGTGATCCAGCCAATGAAATCTACACTCGGAACTCATGGGAAAGATGCAGTGGAGGATGAAGACATGAAAATTGATCTGAACTATGAGAAAATTCATCCAGTTCAAAACTATGACGTGGAAACTAAAGATATGAGTTCACATGTCAAGAAGGGAATGGAACAGTTCAAGCCTAATGAGGGGGAAAATGTTTTTACGAGATCGCTTTCTGTTTCAAGCTCGGATTCTTCAGATGAAGATGTGAAGGGAGTTAGAATACCTCCTGATGAATATAGGCAGAGTAAGCTAAGAGATGTAGTGTTTGATGAAAGTGATGGTGAAGATGTTTCGGTGGAAAGGAGCAACACAGCTCAAGTTGGATGGAAAATGGAGCGGGGACCTGGAAATTATCCTGCACAACTTGCTGAAGAGAAGAGAACTCAAAGTGTGGAACCTTTAAACATAAATAGGAGGCCAATTTCTGTGAGGACCGGATGGGCACGTGTACGGTGACGAACATACAGTGTCTGCTAAGTACTACTAGTATTTCTACTTTTCCATAATAATATCAACCGTGTTTTCAGATAATTCATTTTTGTTTTTCATTGTAAAGTTTTGCAAGAATATGTAATGGTTTTGTGAAATTGAACTTCGAGTGCATAGTTTAACGTGGAGCGAGTACTATTCTATTGTATTTAATGTTGCATATTATGATTTCAGCTAAGATTTTAAAATCACTAAGCAACTAATACGCAAATGATTCTGTCTTTACTTTGTTAGCATATTCCTAGGGGCCTTGTGCTACAACCTAATCTCTAATAAAAATGGATGATGAGTTGATATCGTGCACTAGTCACAAATTGAAGATATAGCAGAAAAATATCAAAACAGCAAATCTCACGTACAAAAATCTTACACCTTGTTCCATGTACAAATAAAGATTACCTTGAGATGCAACATCTTGACCTGTATCTGTTGCGAGAATCTTGCTAAAAAAGCTTAGTTGCATCTGGCTCTCTTCTTTCCACTTGGTATTAGGTCAGCGTACGACTGCAAGCTTACACCAACATCTTCATCATACTCAATCCCAAGTTCCTCCTGTAAAAGAAAGAATGCTTGTTATGAAAAACACCTCCTCACTGAGAATACAAACAGACACGACAGAGGCAAGCCAATACCTTAAACTCTTTTAAGTTCTTTGGGGAGTTTTCGGTTATTGCATCCCAAATATCCTTGAACATCCTCTTGCGTCTTCTCCACTGATTTATCATATCCGTATAAAGCTTTTCTACAGTCTGCCGCTCTTCTGGACTCACCAGAGCAACTCCTTGCCTCAGCTTACTCAACTTTTCCTCCATTTGCTTAACCTGCAAATCATTACAAATGTAAAATGTCATGGATAATATGTCCATGCTGTTTTGCTGAGAGTGCGTGAATTATATCTCTGCATTGCTCACCTCATTTCCCAATTTGGTTTGTTTGGCATGTATCTCCTCCAGTGTCAAATTTGATTGCAGTGCTTTAATCTCTGTTACAATGAGTGCATGCAGACCAGGTTACACAATGAAGCATGAGTTTGAAAATATCATCTCTCACCATAAACTCAGAATTCAAGCTTACAAAATGTAAAGCAAATATATGCATTATTCTGCAGGCTGGTTGCATTTTGCATCACCCGGTTTGAAATTCAGAACACAATATTTTTGGAATTTTCTGGTACAGCACATACAGGACTTTTCTAAGCAGTCATACATGAAAAAAGTCTGATGATGCACAAGGATACTAGCAAAATCATGGGAAATACTTTTTCAATCAACTAAAATCTTGGCTGCAGAGTACATCTTAATGTGGATCAAACTGTTTCAGTTTACCAAAAAACATCAAACTGAAAGAAATCGAAAAGATCATAGGACCAAAAATGTATACCTCCTTCAACCTCAGCAATCGCTTTCTTTTGTTCATTAAGCTGTTCTTGCAATTTGGTATTCTCTTCTTTCATCTGATTGAGCTCTTCATTGTTCGGAATGTCGAACTGGTCTTGCCTAGCCAGGTATATTTTCTGCTTGCCATACTCTTTGAATGATATCTTCCCACTATCAGCAAGGCTATCCAATGCTTTTTGTATTGCAGTCTTTTTGAGATTAAACTTTTGCAATGAATCAGCCACAATTTGGGAATTCAAGGGCTTGTTTTGCTACAAAGCATATAAACGAAAACTAAATAACAAATGGCCACACCTTCAGCGTACATGATAACTCTATGGAACTTACGGGGATTAAATACAAACACACACACACACACGGGAAATTTACTCTACAGTCTGAGTATTGTTAGAACCAAATAAATTAAACAAGCACTTCTTCCTTTCCATTGAAATACTTCAATTTCCTCTCTTATCTACTTCATTAACCTGAAATAACTGAAATTCCATAGAATCTAAGCAAAAACAACAAAAACAATACTACTTCTAAAACAAACAAGAAATCTCATTCCACATCTTCAGCCAAACAGCTTAGCCCAGCCAGAATTGATTAAATCCGAATACATAAATACGTGATGCGATAAATTTACAAGTTCCCCATCAATAAACAAACTGAAACGATGACATCACGAAAGTACAAAGAAATTGGACGAAATTTTACCTCATTCACGAAATTGAGTACGATTGCTGGAAACAAACACAATGAAAACAAATTAATAAACAAAAGTCGTCTGAATAACTCGAAGATTGTATGGTTTATATCGATAACCGTATACATATATTTATATATAGATATATATCGCCGATTACCTTCAGTGCTATCGGATTTGGGAGCCATTGATCGGAGAGCTTTAAAGAGCGGGAAATTTTTCGTGGGCGATAAATAACTTTCTGCTTACGGATGAGTTTTGAAATTCAGAATAAAAGGGTTCCGCCAAATATTGAAACGGTGTCGTATAGGTCTGTATGGTTGCAATTACCTAATTAGCCCTTTCCATGCGAAATTTCCAGATATAACCCTAATTCGACATGCTTTATGAACGTGAAGTTTTTTGCCTGTGGTTGGTTTTATTTGAATTGTATGACGAAGAATAGTTCAATGAAATGCAGCAAAAGTACGTCTGAGTTGAATCAGTTAATTTTATTATATTTGAATCTGTTGTGATAAATTTATAATTAGGTATTGGCACATTGCACTCACGCTGTAATTTTCGATAAAATAATCATTGAAATAATGTTTTCAAGTGGCACCATACACTTTCAAATTGTAACAATTCGACGCTTCGCAGATCAAGTAATGAGCGTAAATGCGCCCCCACCATATTAGTTTTTACATTTTTTGAAAAACCATCTCGTAAATGAAAAAATAAATAGATAGATAAATTACACTAAGCATGATTATTTTTAATATCGAATTGGTAAAATATTCTTTATATTAGCAATGACTTTCAATTTGTTCCGTATTTATTTTTTAATACAAATTTTAATGTTCTCGGAAAAAGAATTAAAATGTTATTGTTAAGTTTACACATTTACAGGAATTATTAAGACTTAAGAGAATTTAATTCAATGTTTATCATTCGAAGTTCTTCATTTTTGGAAACTTAATGGAAGCTTTCTAAAAGAAAATGCAGTTCTTTCAACATTTTAAAATTGTTTGGTATGATTTTTTTTTTCTCACTTAAACTCTAAGGTGTGGTAATTAAATATGTTGAAAATTAAGACGATCGAATGTTCGATATAATTATAATTTGAGTTTCAAATTTAGTTATGGGAATTGTTATCGGCACTCCAATTTTTTTTTATTGGCACTCCATTCTTACTCTTTGTATTAAAAAAAATGACTAAAATACTCATTTATTTTAAGATATGATTAGATACACTTTACTTCCTCAACTATATATTATGTCTCAATCATCACTCCACTGAAGTATCAAATACAATTCATACGGCGTTTAATTAAAAAATTAATCAAAATTGCCTTTGCAGTACTCCTATTTATACAAAAAAAAAAAAAAAGCATTTAGCATTATAAATTGAACTTCAAATCCTTTATCAGCTATAAAGATAACTTTAAATTTAATTTTGAAGAATAATTGATAGCTTAGGTAAATAGAAATGAAAATAAAGTTTAATAAGTTATTGTAGTAATACCTAATATTGAACATGGAAAATATATTCTAATTCTTTTAGATTTATTAAATATAAATTTTAAGTGAAGTTTGATTTTTTTAAATAAAAACGAATGCATGTTTTTATCCGTAAGTTAAATGTGTTTTTATATTACATTAGATTATATTTAATTAATTGAGAATCCTTTAAAAAAAATGAGAATACAGATTCAATAGTTCTATCTAGGAAAACACACACAAATTGAACCAATTAATGAAAATATAATTATTCATATGTTTAAAAGAGTCTAAAATTTACTTTTAATTAAAAAGTTAATAGCTTGATTTATAGTCAAACGTCTTCAAATTGGAATAAATGCCTTGTGAAACACACACACACACACATACACATACACATATATGTATAGAGTCAAGGATGCTATTGTTGAAATATATCATTGGAGGGAGAGAGGGTGTTATATATATTAGTTTATAGAAGTATATGATATATAATCTATAATTAAGGGGGTTAAGTTTATTTAATTATATTTTAAATTGAATTGACAATTTAAACAATTTTTTAATATAAAAATAAGAATAAAGTGACAATAAACCAGATTCCTTCAACTGAGTGACGATTTTAGCTATATATTAGTTCGTTTTAGCTATATTGGGTGAAAAGTGTTTTTTGTGTGACCAAAAAACCAAATTCCTTCAACTGAGTGACGATTTCATCATCCTGATGAAACTCGCTTTAGGATACGACCGCGATATATATATATATATATATATATATATATTTCTTAAGAGGAATATAAATCAGAAAATGAAAAAGAAGCCCTGCTGTGATATTGTTACATGAAAAACACCGGTACCCGAAGCGCATCAGAAAATACATAAATCTCTCTCTCTCTTGCCACCCGTCCCCGTCCCCCCCTCTCTTGCCTTCGAATCCGAAGAAAGCCAGCGGGAACTCACTGCTTCAGGTAATTGCGTTCTCTTTATCCTCCATTTTCTACATATTTGTAACCGTACCTTACGGTATGAATATATGCGTTCGAATTGTCGTCTCCTTTTTCGAAGTTTTTTCGAGATTTAGATTCTTGTTTGTTGCCAGATCTTAGATTTCCCCGATTGATTTTGATTTCCAAGATATAAGAAAGTCATTTTTTTTTTCTCCCAATTTAATTCGTGGGCTTAGCTGGAATTTCATAAGAAATTGTGAATTTATTCCATTTCCCCTTTCTGAACTGGAAATAAAATCTGATATTCGCGAGTTTTGTCAGGGAAATACCTATCGGCTATTTCCTCACAGCAACCAGAATTTCACTTGTTTAGAATGCTGTTGGAAAAAGTCCTTTTTATGTAGTAATAAATTTTCGTCTGATAAAGTGGCATGAGTAAAAAAAGGAGTTTGAGAATCATTTTTCGATTTTTAAGGGTTAAAATCACATGATTTTTTGGATTTTTCACCCCATGGTGTTTGGTGGATCTGAAGCTCTCTTGTTCTCCGTGTCGCTTTTCCAGTGTCTTTACATTTTCTTTGGTAATGTTCGAAGATTCAGTTTATTGGTTTCCCATGCTTCATTGGACATTCATGTTATCCCTTGTCCCTAAAGATCAGATAAGCTGATTTTTGTTGATTCTTCCAAAATTATTTGGTGAAGCTTGCATATCTAGGGAAATTATTTTTGTGACACAATGGCGATGGCGGATGAGCCACTGTACCCCATAGCAGTACTAATAGATGAGTTAAAGAACGATGACATTCAACTAAGGTTGAACTCCATACGAAGACTATCCACCATAGCACGTGCACTTGGAGAGGAAAGGACTAGAAAGGAGCTGATTCCATTTTTGAGTGAGAACAATGACGATGATGATGAGGTGCTGCTTGCTATGGCTGAAGAATTGGGTGTGTTCATCCCATATGTTGGAGGAGTGGAGCATGCTCATGTATTGCTCCCCCCTCTGGAAACCCTTTGTACTGTGGAGGAGACCTGTGTGCGAGACAAAGCTGTAGAGTCGTTGTGCAGAATTGGATCGCAGATGAGGGAAAGTGATTTGGTTGACTCGTTTATTCCTCTTGTGAAGGTCAGATATCATCTGCTGTTTCTTTCATTTATTTTTGTGTTATTGAAAGTCCTATCTGTATTAGGCAACAGCTAAAGAATGTGGATACATGGTAGGACATTTCTAGTTTCGTTGATTTATGATTTTTCCTTTTTTGGCCCATTGTTTCCTTTCTTGGGCACCTTGTTAACTTTTTACATGCAAATTTGAAGAGGGGCTCTTTTTGAATCTGGTTTTTATCAATAAATGCTGGTGTTTGCTTTACCCATTTCAAATAATTGAAGTTTCATTAGTCATTATTGATGCCACTCTGAGCAATGTTTTCGCTTCGTATTAAGTTGGAGGACACTAAGACATATTCTAGGATGCATGATTGTTTTCTGTTTCCCATTTTCACCTTTCTCAAGTAACTCTCAATTTGTTTACATTGGAAATACAATGGGTGGAAAATGGAATAACTTTGATTGTATCATTGATTCTTTGTTTTATCTCCTCAAATGTAATAGCATCGGGTTCATTTGGGCTTTTGGGTTCTGTTTTTTGTTAATATCCATTCTAGTCATTACGTTTAGCATGTTGACATCTTGCTGTTTTCTTTCTTGTTAAAGTATTCATATGAATTACTTTTTTGGGAATTGAATCCCCATCTTTTCTAGATCTGTTGTTTAGCTTTTGCATATCTGTTTTTTAATTACAGAGGCTGGCAGCTGGTGAATGGTTTACAGCTCGAGTTTCAGCTTGTGGCCTGTTTCATATTGCTTACCCAAGTGCCTCAGATACATTAAAGACAGAACTAAGGTCAATCTACAGCCAGTTGTGTCAAGATGATATGCCTATGGTGAGAAGAGCTGCTGCCACAAATTTGGGGAAATTTGCCGCCACTGTGGAAGCTGCTCATCTCAAGAGCGACATCATGTCCATGTTTGAGGATCTTACACAGGATGGTAAATATTTTGCATCTTATTATAATTCTTTATGAAAGGGATACTCATGATGGACAGTACACTTGGATGAAACTTGGGTTTGTAGCATAATTATAGTTGGTTCCAATGTTTTCTTTTGCTTCTTAATGCTCCAATAAATAACAAGTAATAAACAAATAAACTGTATGGAGTTAATACACAATTTTCGGAATATGAAAAGTGGAGAACATGTACTATTCATGCTTAAGTAGAATAAGTGAAGTAATTCAAGTGGAAGCTGATTGGGCAGAGAATTATTCAGAAAAGTCAAAGGACAATTGAATTTGATAAATTATTCTGAATGGGCCTTTTTTTAGTCAACCACTGAAACAATCAACTTTTCCTGGATATGGTTAAGAAGAATTCTGATGACTCAAATCTTAAATATTGTTTGTAAACACGAGGTGGGAAATGTGGCTGGATAGGAGTTCTGGTGGCAAAGTAAAGTTAAGTTTCATAACCCCTCTTTTCAGATCAGGATTCTGTTCGCTTGCTAGCTGTGGAGGGCTGTGCTGCCCTTGGAAAGTTATTGGAGCCTCAAGACTGTGTTGCACATATTCTTCCTGTGATTGTTAACTTCTCTCAGGTACACAACAAACTTTGTTGCTTTTTTGAGGAATTGCTTGACCTGTAGCACCTGCTACTGTGTTATTGTGTGTGGTTTTTCTATATCCAATATAGTTGCTTCATCTAGTGTTTTTTCTTTGTTATATATATATATATATATAAATTATTTGTTTATAGGTACCTTTTCTTTCACTAGATATTTGTTTGAGTGTTTATTGTTGATCTGTAAAACGTTTTCTACAATTTATATAAGCTACATTATTAGCTCAATTTCTAATGGTCTTTCCTCTGTCAAATGCTTTATTGTAGTTTACCGACGTCAGTTAAACATCGAATATGCATAATATTTAATTTTTACGCATGAAATTAACTTATTGCTATATATAAAGACTAATCTTAGCTGGTGATACTTATTTTGTCTCTGCAAGCAAATGGCACAGTTTCTTTCTTTCTTTCTTGTCATTTCTTTTTAATTGTTATTTACTTTTCTTATTCTGTATATCAGGATAAATCTTGGCGTGTCCGCTACATGGTTGCCAACCAGTTGTATGAGCTTTGTGAGGCTGTGGGACCTGAACCTACTCGGTATTTATTTAATATTGGCTTCTATTTTGTATGTTCGACATCTCAGGTGGCATAAATTGTTTTGTGCCTTTCTATTTCTGGTAATATTTAATTTGTTTACTACTGTGTCTCTGCTTCCACTTCTTTGTCCTAGTGTAGTACTACCAAGCGGGGACAAGGCTTGGGATGTAGATATGGTTCAATCAGGACTAGCGGACATGGGGGAATGCCAGATATGATTTTAGTTGCTGTAGATGACCCAAATTGTTATGTACTTGTGCATGCTTGTATGAGATATTAATGTTTGTGTGAGTACACATGCAGACTCATTTATGTATTTCCACATGTTGAATTATGCACTAATTATTTTTATTAATTGTATAGTGCTTGTATTTTTACAAACATAAGTGCAATTGCCTTTCCCTTGTTAGGCGAGAATCATGAATAAAACCCCCATATGTAACTGCATTATAAGGATGTCCAAAAGAAGGAAAATATCCTTCAGTTTGACATCTTCATCAAAATGGTAGATGTGTACAATAACGATACGATCCCAGGAGTGGCTGCATCCGTCTTATGATATGAGTTCATCAATTGTGACAGTCCTCAAACTTTGTTGGCACACAAGGATTGTTTAGGGGGTAGCATCCATGTTATGATTTTAGTTTGTTAATTGTGATAGTCCCCAAACTTGTTGGCATATAAGGATGTACATGATTTGTCTTTTCATCATTTCCTTTTAATAATAATCATTTCCTTCGAATAAGTTATTTTGATAAGTGAAATGTGTGATGTTTGAAGGACGGATTTGGTTCCTGCATATGTCCGCCTACTTCGAGATAATGAAGCAGAAGTGCGAATAGCAGCTGCTGGAAAAGTCACAAAATTCTGCCGCATTGTTAATCCTGAACTTGCTATCCAGCATATTCTTCCCTGTGTAAAGGTAGCTGCCATGGTGCACATTAAAACTGGATGTGTATGCTAGTTATGAGCATGTTTTTAATATAATACATTTCCTTTACCCTTCTATTGGGAATGTGGCTTGCAGGAATTGTCATCTGATTCTTCACAGCACGTACGATCTGCATTGGCATCTGTCATAATGGGAATGGCTCCTGTTTTGGGCAAGGTAAAAATAGTTTGCAACTTTTTAAGTGGAGAGAATTTATTTATGTAATGGGATATTTTATTCATCTACTTGTTTATTTTAATGTATTGTTGCTGTTCGTAGCAATCCTGTCAGCTGCTACCACTGTTGTGTGAGTTTTCAACAGCTGTTTTAGATAATCACACATGATTCTTGACATTCTTCCCCTTAAGCTTCCATTTGTTGCTAGCTCAGTGTAGAGTTCCATATTTTGATTTGCAGCACTGTCACTTCTGTTATTTTTCCCTGTTCATGGCCATACATTTCTTTCATCTTTCCTTATAGTTCAACCTAGAGAATATGACCCATATGTGTTTCTATTGATCATTTGCACTCCAACATAGTCAACCTATTTCTATACAGCTCTGGCCGGATCCAGCAGTATCTTGTTATCCATTGTAGTCACGATATGAAGATATGAAGTTCTTTCGGCTTTCAATTTCAATATCGAGTCAAATGGGATATACTCATTTTAGATGTCTGTTTGTTCCCTTGAACTGCTGGGTAATTTTAATTATTAGGGCTGAAAATTGCAACATGTTTTCTGTAAACGTCGTCCTGTTGATATTGTTGTATGGTGACATTTACATCCATCACATGCCCATGCCGCCCCGCATTTGTGTGGCCTACTCTTAACTGATGTGTGATCCCTTATCAGTTGCTAATTTTTTATGAAACTTGAAATCATTCTTTAATTTCACATGGCCCTCGTATTCTCATAACCTAACTAATGAAATGTTCTATTACTTTCCAACATGATGTCAACCAAGGTTTTAAGTATTGGATTGTCTGGTTGTTGCAGGATGCAACAATTGAACAACTTCTTCCCATATTTCTTTCCCTTTTGAAAGATGAATTTCCCGATGTTCGTCTCAATATAATTAGCAAGCTAGATCAAGTTAATCAGGTTTGTGGTTTTCCATTCAATTGTTGTTTTCTTCAATTACTACGCCAACCTAATTATTGCTTCTGCACATGCAGGTTATCGGAATCGATTTACTTTCTCAATCTTTATTACCAGCTATTGTGGAGCTTGCAGAGGACAGGCACTGGAGGGTTCGGCTTGCCATCATAGAATATATTCCTTTATTGGCTAGTCAGTTGGGTGTTGGATTTTTTGATGATAAGCTGGGTGCCCTTTGCATGCAGTGGCTACAGGACAAGGTCGGAGTTTCTCTTACAAAATTTTATTTCTTCCGAGGGTGCCATTGTTTTTACCATCTATTATTCATTTTTCTTATTTTAGTTTGCAATTATATGGAGATTATGTGAAAAAGCAATGAATTGTCATGCAGTTAGTTGAGCTTTCAAGCTCCAATTTGACGTACTCAAGAAGAATCTGTCTCTCATCTGTTCACTTTTCTGCTCTGAGTAATAATTGATTCATTGTTTGATC
Organism: Petrea volubilis; assembly: GCA_026212405.1. NCBI lineage: Eukaryota > Viridiplantae > Streptophyta > Magnoliopsida > Lamiales > Verbenaceae > Petrea > Petrea volubilis. Next base: position 3,444,120 of record CM047873.1, on the reverse strand, counting down.
TTTTACATTCTTTTCTTGTGTGAACGAAAACAAACTTTTTCAACTTCTCTGTTTTTTGGCCTATTACGCGTGGATGCACGACTTTTCTTTCATTCTTTCTTCTTCCTTTTTCCTTGTGAGTGGGAACGAAAATGGAACCAACATTTTGCATCTAACTTTTGTGATTTTGTGCAGGTTTACTCTATTCGAGATGCCGCAGCTAATAATTTGAAACGTCTGGCAGAGGAATTTGGTCCTGAGTGGGCAATGCAACATATAGTTCCTCAGGTGTGTGGAAGAATATCAGAGTGCTCCCCCTTTTGTTTTGCTTGGATTTGCCAGTAGCTGCCTTTCATATAACTCTTCTGCTCGTACATCTGGTTAAGTTTTCCACAAAAAATAGTTTTGGATTATGTTAGGGATACATTTCTGACTTCTCTCTTAAATCTCTGTATGTGGCCCTACCTGAAACTGCTAAAAGTGTCTGGACAAGTGAAAAATTGTTAGATCATTGGAGTTCTTGAATGCAACTATAACTCGCTGCTTGTGCTGAGTGCAACACTTTTACTGACATTATATATGATTTGCGCCTTACTTTCAACATTTTCTTTATCAGTAAAAATTTGTTCTGTCTCCCTTTCAGGTTTTCCACATGATAAAAAATATGTGTCTCGTATCTCATCATTGTTTTTCACGCAATGTGATTACTTTCTCCCAATTCATTATTTGTAGCTTGATTTTTTTTGACGTGTTTTAAACAATGAAACCTTGATTGATTTTCCTGGCAGGTTTTGGATATGGTAAACAATCCCCATTATTTATATCGGATGACCGTTCTCCGTGCAATTTCTCTACTTGCTCCTGTCATGGGTTCTGAGATCACATGTTCCAAATTATTGCCTGTGATTGTAACTGCATCAAAGGACAGGTAGCTGTCTTTCCATGGACATTGTACATGATTGTAATTTCCTCAACTTATGAGCTGAATTATATGACATTATGCAGGGTGCCCAACATTAAATTTAATGTGGCTAAGGTGTTGCAGTCCATGATCCCCATTGTTGATCAATCTGTGAGTTCCCTTATCCTTGAGCTTCCCCTTTTTTTTTTTTTTCCAGTTCATGAGATCGATATCTAGTGTGTCTAGATCTTTATAATTGTCTAAACGTAGTTATAGCGCTTGATTTTGTTACTATGTGCGATTACATTTTCGTTTCTTTCTTGTTTGTGTTAAAATTACACATATTTCCCTTTTAACTTATCCACCCCTTACAGTAATCCATTATGTCAGTTGATGTCATCTTAATCTTTTGATAAATTTTGTCTGTTTTGAGAGATTTCGACGATTAGAAGGGAGAGTACTAGTTATTTTGAAATTAAGAAAGGAAGTTTGTGTAATACACGTATGATATAACAATGTAATTCAACTGAACAAGTATCCTTTATCTCCCTTTGAAATCGCTTCTTGCTCTGTAGGTGGTTGAGAAAACAATTCGGCCCAGCTTGGTGGAGCTTGCGGAGGACCCTGATGTAGATGTCCGTTTCTTCGCAAATCAAGCGCTTCAGTCGATCGATCATGTCATGATGTCGAGCTAGTCAAGTTCATGCTTCTCAAACTGTATTGTCAGTGTTTCTATTGAATGCCTTTTCATTTTAGTGGCCTTGGATTATCCTTTATTTGTTAAAGAAAGGTACTACTATATATTTCAACCCTCTTGGTATCTTGATTCGTCTGTCCCTTAATTCTCCTTTTTGGTTGTCTTGCTAATGTTTTAACAGTAGTGTATTTTCCACTGCATGGCAAATCTTAGGGCTTAAGGGGTCAGAGTTATCAAGAGTTTGTAATTGGACTTTTAGGCCTTTTTGTTTCACCACTTAAATTTGTGCAGCTTTTCATGCTTTGTTTAATCTTTAAATTAGAATTCGAATATGAATATATATATATATATTTCCTTTCCTCTTAAAGACGTTTCCTTGCAAATTCTTGTGTCTGGCATAAAGCTTTAAAGATGGAATTTTTTTTTTGGGAAAATTCCAAAATACCCCCTTGTGGTTTCGAAATTGGCAGAAAACCTCCTGTGGTTTATAAATATGTAAAAGAAATCCCGTGTTTTCTTATACCCTGTGCCAAAATCGCTTTCCGTCAGAAGATCACAACCGCATGGTGTGCGAAAATTAATAATTTTTGGCACTTTTTGTAAGTAAATTGATTAATATATCCTTACACTTATATATTTAAATATAATTATTTAATATGACAAATAAATCTCTTTTATTTGTTTAATTTTTAATTTAGCCCTTATCTTTTTATTTTAAACTTTAAGATTACAAATTAGCCCTTTTAATTTTCTTAATTATATTTTTATTTATGCAAAATATTATTATTATTATTATTATTATTATTATATATGTAGAAAATTCTTATTAAAATAATAAAAATAATATTTTTAAAAATATATTCAATTTTTTGAAGAAAAATATGAATATTCAAGTATTATTTATTTTTAATAACTTTATAATAACAATAAATAATTTATTAATTTTTTTAAAGATTTTTTTTTTGGTCATATTCTTCTCTTTCCAAACCCTAATCGGTCGCTGCCAATGTTTGTCAATCAAACCCTAGCCTCATTTGCACGCCGCCGTCATCCCAAACGCTAGCCCCATCTGCACGGCGCCGTCACCCCAAATCCTACTCCATCGCCGTTAGGAATGGCAACAGGTCGGGTCTGGTACGGGTTTGGCCAAACCCGAGACCTGACCCGTCAGAAAATTTTGGACCCGGTGGGTCGCGGACCCGACCCGGCCCGCCAAAGACCTAAACCTGGCGGATTGGACCCATTAAACCCGCCGGGTTCATAAACTCGTCCCAACCCACCAAATCCGACCCGTATACCCCCTAAACCCGACCCGTAAACCCGCTCCAATAACTAAAATTTTTATTTTTTAACAACTTTTTTGAGACAATAATTTTTAAATTATACAAACAACTTAATAAAAGAAAACATTTAAATTGTACATCAAATCTAATAAAACATTTTCAAATGAAATAATAATAATCAAATCAACTTCAAATATTCAAAACAACATTCTCAAACCAATAGATAGAGAAATGACATTACCAAATATCAAATATCACTTAGTTCATACTTAATAAAACATATTCATAGTTATACCATTGAGTTCAACCTTCTCAAAGCAATAGTTAGAGAAATGTATTTAAGATTTTTAAGATTTTTTTTAATTGTATTTATTTATATTATATTATATATATATATATATATATATATATATACGGGTCAGGTTCGGGTTGGGTTCACTTGAACCCGAGACCCGACCCGAACCTGTGTGGGTCTAGAATTCTAGACCCGCAACCTGTCCCAAACCCGATTATACGGGTCCAAACCCGTCCCGAGCGGATCGGGTCCAGGTCAGGGACCCGCGAAACCCGACCTATTGCCATCCCTAACTGTCGTCGCCCCAAACCCTACTTCGCCGCCATCGCCCCAAACCCTAATCTGCCGCCGTCTCTCCAAACCTTGGTCCGCCGCCATCGCCCCAAACCCTAGCCCAATGTCCACCTTCTTCTTCTCTCATCACACACACACACACAGCAACAACAACAACAACAACAAGTAAGAAGTAGATCTAGGGTTAGGGAGGCGACGACGGCGACCCAAGGAAGAAGATGGTGGGTTATGGTGATGACGACGGTGGCAGGGGATGGAGTGAGACAACAGTGGCGGGGCGAGATGACGGCGGCTCTAGGAAGAAGATGGTGAGCGAGACGACGACAGTGGCGATCGGGGCTTCACAGCAGGGCGGAAGGGCGAGATGACAGTTGCTCAAGGAAGAAGATGGTGGGCGAGACGACGGCGGCAGCAGGCGAGACGATGGTGGGAGAGACGGTGGCAGTGGCTTCATAGCAGGGCAGCAGCAGCTTCACACAGAGAGAGAGAGAGAGAGAGAGAGAGAGAGGGAGGAGTAGGGAGAAGGAGAGATGGTTCTTATTCAAGAGAGAGGAGGTTTATATTATATATATTTAATTTATAATTTTTACTTAAATATTATATATTTTATATTCAAGAATCAATCTGAGCCGTTCATTTTTTAAGTTAAGATCCAACAGCTCTTATTGATAGGGGCATAACGGGCATCTCAGTATAAATTTAACGCCGCCAATCATGAACTAACGGAGGGGGAGAGTGTGCAGGGTATAAGAAAACATAGTGGTTTTTTTGCATATTTATAAACATCAGAGGGTTTTTTGCTAATTTTCAAAACCACATGGGGGTATTTTGGAATTTTCCCCCCATTTTTTTTGCCCTTTTTCAAGTTCTTTAAATTTTGCAGCCCCCATTTGATTAACAATAATACCTTACCCCCTCTAGTCTGATCCACAATCACTTTGCCCCCTTTCACATTCAATTCCATCATTTTATTCCTTTTGGCTTCAATTATATAGAATAATAAGTTTCAAATACCCAAATTGGACTTATTGCCCTTATTTCAATGTTCTCTTTCTTTTCGCTTTCCCTACTCCTGAATGGAGTGATAAAAACTACTATTAACCAAACAAAAAATGGAGGGGAAACTATAAATTGTGAAGAAATGTGTTCAAATATTTTGCTTGATGTGGTTTTGGGAAAGAAGATTTGGTGCAACTGCCGATGTATTTCACATGTGATGGCTGGTGAAACGGGGAGATTCTTGTACGAATGTGTTTTGGTCCCACATATGGTACAAATAGCATAAATTGTGTCATATTTTACATATTGATATTTTTTCTTGATACAATTACATGATATTTTTTCTAAGTGAATTAATGATGTGTCATAATTTGAATAATTAAGAGTATATGTGGAGCTCAAATCGATGTGCATAGAAGAATATCCTAAAGAAATGATTGGATAGATTTCAAATTCACCTGCCCCTGTGCCGACCTTTGGTGTTTTCGCTTCTTCGCAATGTTGAACACTGGGGATTGTGCGAAAAAATATTTTTTACATGCGGTTCATACCTTATATATACTAAATGGTTTAGACTATATTGTATCTTTAATTCATTTTAAAAATTTTCTCAAAATATAAAATATAATGTAATATGGACTGTCGTAGAACCAAACACTCGTCTCATGTAACAATCTTTCGGTTGAGACTAGTCCCTGGGTATTGCAATGCATTGTATTTTTGTGTGGTCCTAAGTTTTTTTCAAACTTTCTAGATTGTTGTCCTTCTCAAAATGCCACTGCATACATAAGCAACGAGAGATGAGTTATGAATGCAATTGTAGTAGTTGAGTGTTTATAATGTTAGGTATGAAATTGTATTGATATGTGATTATTGAACTTTTGGTTTGCCCAAATCCGGCTGCTCTCAATAACTAATATGCATCTGCAATACTTTTCATGTCATGCAATTGATTACTTTTTTCAAAATGTACATCAATCAAATAGAAAGGCTAATTCACTCACCTTATGATCATCAGTGCGGATGCAGTCAAAATTGATTCGATCCCGTAAATATTTATTCTTCATGAGTTAAGATATTAATATGATTTATGATATATTAAACGAAGTAAAATTAAAATTATAGGGGAAGCTAATGCGATACAAGAGTGAAAGAAATGAAGTAATTTTAGAATAAAAAAAATGGGGTAAAGTGAAATTTCTCCTAAAATATAAAACTTCTCAATATGTTCTAAGTAAGTTTAGCATGCATGCGACAATGTTGTTGGATGACATTTTCTCTTTTTTGGTCCACGGATCATCAGTATCCGACCCTCTATGAGACCCGATTAAATTTGTAAGGTTGGTCGACATATTTTGTTATAGATTCATAAACTATCGGTATGTGATATTCTACTACTGGGTTCGACTAAATCTGAAGTGAGCATTGCGGAGACTCGTACAAACAACCTACTTTTCTATCAGTTATTCTTTACATATACTAAAATCGAATACGGGACCTTGCTTAAGTAATTCAAACCGCTGATTACTTAAATCGACACTCGTGCATGATTGGTCTAAGTTTAGTGATTTTGAATATAACCAAAATAAAAAGCCCCCTACTTTAGGGCAGGCCTGAGTTGTGGTACATTAATTAGTTGCATTGGGAGTTGAGAGTTGTTGCCTGGGTAGGAACTAAGAAGGGTGGATGGGGGGCCAAATCGTGTGACCTCTCAACCACCAAATCCCACCAACATATTTCTGCTTCCTTTTCTATTATAAATACAACGTTATTCTTCAGGCTTTTTCACAGTTAATTAAATTAAAGCTTATGTTTCTTTATTATTATTATTATTATTATTTTTTCCATCACATGAAGCTTGACAAATATTAATTATCAAAAAGAAAAAAAGAGTTCGAAAAATATTCTTCACATATAAATATGGAGGACGAAGAGGATGAAACCTTTCATGCCCTTAATTATGCTGAGGTAATTAGTTAATTTGTTGATCCATTTGATATTTTCTAAAGAATATATACGTTTGGCTTTTTTTTTTTTGTTTTTTAACGTAATAAAGATAATTTATTCAATCCGTATATCTATAACTATGTTTTTTTTTGTTTATTTCTAGGGATATTCCAGAATAAAGTTTTATTTTATTTTATCTTATTTTTTTGCAGAATAAATGTATTTGAAAATGATACGACAACATTATTATCAATGAGACAATCACTATAAGCTTTTCTTTTCTTTTTTTTTTTTTATATATATAAAATGATATTAAAGTAAATCTAACTTTACGAGATTATATAAATTTTAGTATCAAATCAAAGTATATAAAAAAATTGTTAGCAACACAATCAACACCGGATACCGAATAAAGAGGGTTGAGAGGTGCAGTCGCCTCCATATTTAACCATATTTTGCATCTATGTTTATTGAAATTCAAAAATTTACCGCTCCAAACGATCAAAAATGTTTATGTAAAATTTTCTTGCTCGATCCTTAGTTTACAATCACTATATATGCATTTTGCAGGATAATCCGTAGTAAAGCTTTGTGGAACACTCATTTGAGCAAGATTTGTATGGCAGCTAACATGATGAAGGCACGAGGATATTGGATTTTTATGCAACCTCGACCTCGAACCTTCATCTTTTTTAATCGAAGTGGTGGTTGTTCTAGCGAGATGACAGAACATGTTGTATCGTTATAACCTCAAACCCCAATACTTCAAAAATTTTAATTTTATATCCAATATAGATAGACTTTATATGTAATAGCATATAAACTCTAAAACATGTAGTACTTTTTGGCTCATCATGACAATTATTTTTCAAATTAAAGAACATAACCCTTCGTTTGGTTCTTGAATTTTGGTAAGAAAAATAGAAAGAATTTTTTTTTTCTTTACTTCAAATAATAGGACTCTCTGTGCTTTTATCTTTGATTAATTTTGTTTTCATTCTGTTTTTCCTCACCAAAATTCTTGTTCCAAATATAACATAAATTAACTAGTGTTTGTCGATGAGACCTTGTCTTATTGGTAAGGTGAAGGTCCCATAACTTTTAAGCCGCGAGTTCGAATTCCCATGAATGTGAATATTATTCTAGTTGTATGTTAATTTCTTTTTATTATTCATTTTATAGTATTAATGTATTCGATTAATTGTTGTGATAGATCGCTTTAATTAAAAATAAATAAAAACTCTGGTGGTTGGTTAAGTTCATTTGTATTCATTTTGCCCTTCTTTTTTCCATGCGTATTTTCATTTTGTGAGAACACTATATTATTTATATCAAGAAGATGTTAAAGACAAAGTGAAATTGTACAAATAATTTAATTATGACATTAATTAATTTAAATCACTGTCGGTGGCAATTAACAACGATTCATCTACAACTGCAAATGCAGTCATCAAATCATTTTGGCATTTTTCACGGTCGGTCAATGAGTTTTTACATTTTACCGTACTTATTGTCAATTCCAATTAACTTTACGTCTTAACTCATGCAACAATAATTGTCAATATTGCCTACTTATAAAGTAGCATTACACAAAAGTATCATAAAACTTTAATTTATTATAAACAATTTTCACACAGTTGTTCTTTTCGTTTTACATCTTTTTATTTTTGTTTTTTATATATTACGTACACACACCATTCCACACATATACACGCCATGACTCGAACCTTTACAACAAGCCCCCCTTGTTTCTAAAGACAAGATATGTATCCATGAAGGTAAAAAGCCACGGGCACATTTTTTTTTTTTTTCATTTAATTAGTTGCAACGAAAAACTATGAATAATATCAAGGCAAACGAAATATTGACAAAAATATCACCTATCAACCGCCTTCTAGTCGGATCATTCATAATTTTAATTAGAGTATTTGTTAAATAACTATTTCATTTAAAAATTTAAACTACTAAAAAAGAGAACCATCAAATATTTATTATCTTCATCTCTTTTTCTATTTCACACATTAAACTATATATACAATTATTTTTTGGAATATACACTTAAATGTAACTTAAATTACAAATTAAGAAAAAATAGAAATCCAAATTGGTTATCTATGAACAAAGTTCTTGATAGCACAACTCAATTCATGAGCACGACTTTGGGCGAGAGGGGATTTATCAAGAATCTGAAATGCATGGCCAACACCTCTACACACCAATTGTTCCACTTTCACACCTCCACTTGCCAAGTAACCACACAGCTCGAAGTTCCTATCTCTCAATATATCCATCTCCGATACACACACCATGATCGGCAAATGCCGCAGCTCCTCCGCCGCCCCCCTCACTGTCACCGGATTACACCACGGGTGGTCCCGGTCGGCCCCGGATGGCAGCGACAGCCGCCAATAAGTGTCGGCTGCTGCTACCGTCAAGGCGGAGAGTGGTGGCTGAGCCATGTACTCTGATTGAATCCTTATCTCTCCTCCGAAAAAGGGTTGTATTAACAAAAGCCCCTTGACTTCCAAAGGCCTAGTTAGCCTCAAGGCAACATTATAGGCTATGTTACCGCCAGCACTGTCACCACCCAAAAAGATGCTTGAAAAGTCGCATTTACTAGTCCACCACTCATTACTAGGGACAAAATTTTGTTGCCATAGCCAAGCAAGTGCCTTGACTCCATCCTCATAGGCCGCCGGAAGAGGGTTTTCCGGGGCCAAGCGGTAATTAATTGATATAATTACACAATTGATATGAGAGGCTGACTTAGCTAGATGCTCGTGATAGCAACTCCAGGAGGCGGAGCCGAGACAGAATCCGCCTCCATGGAAATAGACCATCAGAGGGAGCTTCCCTCGTTGGGGCGTGTTCGGGGCATACACACGTGCCCAACTGTTGGTGTAATTGTCTATACTCATGTCCCTCGACGTTACCCCGAGCGCCGGAGCCAATGAGCACGAGACACATGGCACGACCTGGGGTCGCTCCACGTGACCATCCTTGTAAACCTTGATAAGACCGTTGATTTCTTCGACTACGACTCTGTGATGGGAAGTTTGTTTGGTCGCGAGTTGATGAAGGTTCAAACTTGGATCGATCGTCATCGCGGTCATTCTCCCTTTTCTCATAAAAATGAGAAGTGTAAATGAAATTTTCTAGACAATATAGTGGTAAGGTTGGGGCAAAATAATGGATCAATTGAAGCCATTTATAGAGGGACTGAAGAGAAAAGAAAAGATGGGATGTGGGTTCGGAAATTATACTTCGTACAATCGGTCGAATCATTATTAGGCGATGAGTATTTAATATTTACTTTATAAATGATAAATAATTTAGATAGAATAATTAATCACTTGATTAATGTAATATACTCATCATATAATTTGTCATGTTTGGTTAAACGAAGTTCCAATAATAATTTTTCTGTTTGTCCAATGTGAATTGAATTAATCTTTTATCTTGATCTCTAAACTTGGCAATTGGTGCAACTTGGAAACTTTGCATATTGCTTCACGTGGAGTCCGCTAAATGGGCTTAGTGATGGAGTCTTATTCAATTGTCAAAGTCAATTAGAGCTTTTTCCTCTCTAAATTCTAGTGTGAAAGCAAATTTAACTGCGACTTTTTTTAATCACTTTTATTGTGAGATTATAAGTGGGCTTTGGTGGCCGCCCGATTAACTTTGAATACAGCCAAAGACACGTTAATCTCGCCAAAATTAATTAATGTCCAAATTCGTTGTCTTTCCTATGGTCGTAAAGCAATGGTGTTGCTGGCAAATTAATGTGTTAATTAATTATCGAGTTGTTCGGATTTCATTTTCTTGATTTGCCATTTAGACCAATGAAAAGAATATGTGATGCATAAAAATTTTCATTAAAGTCGTTAGGGCACCTTGTAATATATATATATATATATATATATATATATATATATATATCACGTGATTAGTTTTGGGGATATGAGATGCCACCTATTTAGGTTTCTTTGGATCTATATATGATAATGTCAAAATGTAAAATTGTGACATCATCATGTTCAATCCAACGATATATACATCAATTGGGTATATACCCAAATGGGTGGCATCTCACGTCTCAATTTTTATGCGGTCGAGTTTAATTCAGGCTAAAATTTCCCATCAAAATTAAAGATTATGAACAAAAGAACACATAGAAACTTACCAAAGCTAGAAGATAAGTTATCATAGTTAAGCTTCTTAAAGTTACTAGAATGTGGGATTAAGGGACCTTATAATTGCAAATATTTAAAACTCATTAATTCTTTCATATGTAGATATAATATTTTGTCAACGTCTCATCACTTCAATTAGAATTTTCATTTTTGTACTTCAATTAATTCTAGAAATTTCGACTGTATTGAAAGGGTTATGTGAGGCCAAAGGAGTCATGTGGCAGAGACATGGTCAAAAAATTTTATTTGGGATCGGGACAAGATCAAATTTTGATAAAATATTAAGAATATTTTTATAATTTAGATAGACGAAATTCAAATTTTTTATAAAAACACGAATTTGAGGGAGGTCGCCCCAACCCCCTTGCGTCCGTCCTTGTAGACGTGTGGAATTAATCATTGTTGTACATGCATCTTTAGGTCCTAAGATGCATGCATGTCTACCTACAATGTTGTGGTGACAACTTAAAAAGATAAATGTGTTTCTTCTTTTTGTAAAGTTTAGTGTGGCGTGACAACGTTATGGTTAAAACGAGATCATATATTTTCCACGCCTCCCGTTCACGACATTATTGGATATTAATAGAACTGGCACCCGGATTGGCCCATCCTGACAGACGTGTCGATAAGAGGTGGCACTTGTCACATCAAATAATAATAATAATAATAAAATAAGATATTGCATACAATTTCCCATTGCACAGGGTCACTTTCTTCTGACATGATCATATTGTTCTTGGGGTTGGCCTTATTAAGATGGTGCCATTTACTATATGCCTATCTAAAATAATATTTTCAAATTTAAATTAATTAATTACAAATATTTATCAATTTTTTTATGTAAGCATATATATATATTTAACTATTTTCGATATATTTATTAAGTTTTTGTTAAAAAAATGAAAATAATTTCAAATATATTTTAATTGTGTAATTAAAAGATTAAACAAGAAGGAGAAAGTAAAAAACATATACCGAATATTGGAAGTGAGAGAAGATGAGACAGAGAAAGGAGAGAACAAATAGAAAAGAGGAAATAGAAAAAGAAAATGTCAGACCAAAGACACGAGCATTTATTAGAGAGTGTTGGTATTTTATAAAAAGGTATAGATATTATGAATTCATTTTGTAACTGACCTAAGTATAGAATATATCCAATTGGGCATTTTGTTACTCCACTCGGACCATTTAGTGGATTTTGAACTGAATTTTTAGACTTCATATTCCAACTAACAATTAGGTACGTAAGGAAGGTTTGTAATTAGCAAGAGGAATAAAGACAAGAAGGTATCTAGAGATAACGTATTTAGAATAAAATCTTCCAATTACACCCTTTTCTATATATTCTTCATTCTTTTTGACCGTCATTGTTTCCAAAAGTAATAAAAGAATTAAAGAACACAAGGAATATTATTGCAATTTGAATCCTCTATTGCATAATCTTATTACACTTCTATTATACTCATCAATACTGGCAAAGTGTATTAGTGAGCGGTTGAGATAAGGAAATAGAATCTTTATATTTTTTTTTTCCATATCATCAGTTTTTCTGTTTCTTTATCTCAACCACTCACCAATACACATTACGTGTATTTATGAGTATAATAGAAGATGCCATACGACTATGCGATAGAGGATCCGAACTGATGTTATTGGGATTAACTTCATCCTCCTCCATGAGAAAAAAGATAAAAAAAAATCTTGAATAAGTTAACGGTGTTTGGTCCCAACATATGAATTGAACGAGTCACATTTGTCATAATTTAATACTTTTTAAAATAAAAAGATATAATGTTATTTGAAATATTTGGAATGTATGTGAGTTCAAATCGGATGTATAAAAGAATTTTTCCACTTTAAAGATGCATCCAATTCTGCAAGGGCTGCAAGAATTTTGAACCAGTTGTCCTTTGGATATTCCAACAAGCCAGTAATGGCATTTTTTTGTGGCCTGTCTAATTTGAACAAGAATAGTGATGTCGACCCAAAAAAAAAAGAAAAAAAAAAAAGAATAGTACCTGAATTTTGACGTCAGTAAAAAAAAATTAATTCTTAAATATTGGGTTTGGAAAATAATAATTAGGGGTGTTGGGCAATCTACAATCCGAAAATTAGTGCATCGATCATACATGCATTGCAAGGGAATTAATTTAATCAATATGATACACATAAATTTTCTTGAAAAACTGCAACCTGGGGCAAAGGCTGATGATTATGTTGATGAATCTATTTAGTTTTCTTGGCCAAAATGATCGTAATAAATTCCCAGAATGATTGATCACTCCGGTCGGCTACTATGTTAGGACAATACCTGTAAGCCATTAATCAACTTAATTATCCATATAGATTATACATATCAAATACACGATTCAAAATGTTACTCAACCAACGAAATTGAAATAACAAGGCTATAAGATTTTCCTGGTTGGATTCTCATTAAAATGTGGGCCTTAGTCTGTTTTGATTGTACTTATTTATTGATTTGTTGTTAATCTTCATAGATTGATGTATCTCTTTATGATTGATATTCTTGTCAAATAATAATGCGATCGGTTTATTGAAACAAGTATGTATTTCATATCAACTATCAGTTTGTTTGATGGGATGAGACTCCATTGAACCTTTTCTGAAAAATCCTTCTTGCTAGATCGTTTAAGCAATGTGTAGGATTTGAATCTTAAAATTGTATATAAATAGAGCAATTGGATTGGGAGGTCGCCCCATAATGGATATCTACAGTACTTGATTTAGATTAGTTGGCTAGTAAACCAAAATCGGGTGGCTAACATAAAAAAAAAAAAATGCATTTCACATCTTTCTTCTTGGACCTTTTTTGAATTGTGTTTGAATGGGAGAATTTGTGAGCTAATTAAGCCATCGAACTAGCATAAATAAAACTTTCAAATACAATAATAGGCCACGAATAATCATTTAATTTGGACATAATTACCCTCACCTCCCTTGAGTTTAGGTAAAATTATAAATAAGTTTCTCTTATTTTGAAATTACTAATACTCCCTAGATATATATAAATGGTTACTAAAAATACCCTATCATTAGTAAATTGTCAAAAATGCATTTGGTCAATTTCTCCTTCATTTTTTGACCCTTATTTATTGTAAAGTTTTGAAACTTGAAGGATGTTTATAATTAGTTTTCGAATTACATAATGGTAAATTTGTAATATTTTTGGAAAAAAAGACACGTGATGATGGATTGCGCTCTCCGATGGGTTTTCCGGCAAGATTTGGAAGGGTCTTGAGCTGATCACAATGAGCAACGCATTGGTAAAATCTATTTTGCGATAGGGCCAATAATGGTGAAGAAATTTGGCGGAGGAGAGATGTAATAGCAAGTTAGGGTTTGACGTAGTTTTTCTTTAATTAAATCCAAACGGTTGGAGCATTGATAAAATATATTGAGGGGTTTTGACAGATTTGGGGAGATGAAAAAATGGTATGTAGCTTCACCATCTAGGCGATGGTAATACTGCAGCAGCACGGGGTGTTGTTTATGTTCAAAGTAATAAGATGGAGTTATTTGTAATTTTACCTAAACTTTGGGAAAATGAGAATAATTCTTCCTTACAAGTATTTAGGGGCCAAAATAGTATTACAATTTCTTTGTCTGATTTAGCAATAAGGGGACAAAACTCATGGGGTATTGATAATTTTTGAACAAGAATGAGTCATTTGTAATTTTCCCCAAACTCAGGGAAGGTGGGGTCATTATCCCCTTAATTTAAGTTACTCTTCTAAACTTCGGAGGATTCAAATTTAAATATGAACGACATTTTAGATTTTTAACTCCAAAGTCATTTTTCAAAATTCAAATTCTTCTAATTAAAATGCAATCCTAATTGATCTGGGTTACAATTACTAGGTTCAAAACTACTAGTTACTTTCCTATAATTCTACTTCAAAAAAAAAAAAAAAATTGATTCCAGTGAAATACTTTGTTGTTTTAGCAAACTAAATGATTCTATTACGACATTAATAGCAAGCAAGAATGAAAATTATTTATTTTCCTTGAAGAATTTTCTCCTATTAGCAATTGACCAAGCGAAGGCGACGAGGATACGTAGGAATTAACATATGTAATTTAACCAACCTCACAAGCAAAACTAAAAGATTGGATTAACTTCAGATGTAAACGCGCACTCATTGCAATTTATTAACGTTAATTAATTGTCGTTAAGTTGACAAAGCAGTTTATAACTATAACAAATTCCTTGGTCGTGTTCGAACAAGATATATATTTAACATAATTCTGGTGATCAACTGGAACAGTCTATCTTGTCCTTTGAATGATGAGAATAAAAAAAATAAAATAAAATAAGCCAATCGTATTAATCTACCAATACATAACAACAGAAGCAACACTATATTTAACTTGCAATTTCGTAGCAAATGTATCCTAAATAAAATAAATTAAAAACCTTTGACAATCCTTAATTTGGTTTGAAAATTTGCACTATATATAGGAACTTATATCACAAGAGTTGATGTACCATATCAATAATCAATCATTACTCCTTTAATCCGTTCTTAATCATCCATAATTAAGAATGTCTGCTCATTACAAAGCAGGAGATGCTATTAAGCCCTCATGTCCTGAGGGCCAGTGGTCTACTGGCTTCTTTGATTGCTGCCATGATCGATCTACATGTAATTAATTATTAATTTGTTGTACTTATAACTTCTTTATTTTTGATTATTTTAATATTTATTAATTTTACATTTGCTAATTTGTGTGTTTCATGTTATCTGAAGGTCTCAAGACATGCTTTTGTCCGTGCATCGCCTCTGGGGAAATTGTTGAGATAGTTGATAGGGGAGCTACTCGTAATACACTTCATTAATTTATCCTTGTCCATATATTGTCGCTTTTACTCGGGTGTGCATGTTAATCATTAAATAAAAATAATGTAATAAAATGAAATGACGACATCATGACCTAACGCATTCTCATCGAGAAAAAAAGAAAAATCATGATCCAACAAGCCATAACTAACTTAGACGTATATATATATATATATATATATATATATATATATATATATATATGTACAGTGAGTAGCATGAAATGAGTTATTTTTCATTTTTTTTATTTTTTGTGACTGTAATATACATGTTATCATTTCGTATTGAAAAATATTACAACATTATGTAATTAGTCTCATTAATTTGATATGTTTTTTGGGCTTATGTATAGCCAGTGGAACTGCTTGTGGTATAGTTGCTGCTCTGCACATGGTCCACTGCACCTGGCTGTACACCAGCAATTACAGGTCGAAACTAAGGGCACTTTTCAAATTGCCAGAAGCTCCTTATGGAGATACTCTGGTCCACTGTTGCTGCTGCGTCTGCGCCATAACCCAGGAATACAGAGAACTCAAGAACCGCGGTGCTGATCCTTCCATAGGTAAACTAATTAAGTTCGTCTTAACTAGTGGCGGAGCTACGTATAGTTTAGAGGTGCAATTTAAAATTACTCGGTATATATCTTATTAAATTTGAATGATCATCCTAATTATACGTTAGTGTGTTCGCCTATTGTCTTTGAGTAGTGCTAGTGGCGGAGCTAAGGAGCTGGAGGGTGCAGTCCTCCCCGTCCCTACCTTGCCCCACCCCCTCAAGTTTATATAGAATTAAATTTTACATGTATTTTTTTGAAAAATCTAAATTCCCACGCCCGCACCCCCCAAAAAATTTTTTTTTTTTAAATATTTTATAAAAACACCCTTGATATCCATCTATCTATATACATATATATATAATTCAATTATTTATATTATTAGTAGCTTGTAGTTGTCATGTGCGTTCCTTAACCTCAAGGTCATAGTTTCGTCACTTATGTTAACTTTTTGATACTGAAATTAGTAAGTGGAGATACTTTAAGAAACTTATTGTGGGGAGGGACTTTAAAATTAATTACATTCATTATGAAAAATTCTTGAAAAATCCAAATAATTGTGTAATAAATGTTAGTGTACTTTTCACATTACTACTTATCCTATCTAAAAGATATATATACACACACACACATTATGTAATTAACACTTATTTATCTTCACCGAATCCGAACTGGAATTTTCTATTATATTTACCAATTGAATTAAAAAAATCTATAATGTTATTATACATTATGTAAGTGTATATCACTTGCTACAATATTTTTTTGATAGTTTCAAAATCAAAATCTCAATGATGTTAGGTTTAAATTCTCATCGTTGTACTAAAGCCCAGCGACTCACTTGCTACATACTTAAAACTTATTTATCTTCACCGAATCCGAGCTAGAATTTTCCAATAGATTTACCAATTGAATTAGGGATATTTATATTAAAACCTCTACGTGGCATCATCTCCAGACACCTTCATCCCAATATCTACGGTAAAGATTTACTAGGCCCTCAATTGGGTCGAACTTTTATTTGGGCTTTCTAACTGGGCCTATATGCCCTCCTGCTATTGAGCCTCTCAAGACTCCTAGTTGACCCTTGTTAGAACCCATATCACATGTGAAATTCATATTATGTTTTATTTTTATTGATACAAAAAGATATTAATTTAAAGATGTTCGAAGCTGAAATTGATATAAAGTTAGTGTTGAATTCGCAGGTTGGGAAGGAAATGTTGAGAAATGGAAACGAGAAGGCGTGACGGTGCCCCTATTTTTTCCATCTGATATGTCTCGTAGTTAATTCATAAAAGTTATATATTCTAATTTGTAATCTCCATTTGAAATAAAGTCTTAGGAGGCGTTTGGCCCATCGTTTTTTAACTCATTTTCTGTTTTTGAAAAACTGAAAATGCAAAATCCCATTTGGCCCACCATTTTGAATAAAGTCATTCTTCAAAACACGCTTTTGAAACACCTTATTTTTGAGAAGAGCTTTTACTGTGTTTTGAAAAACAATTTCTCATTTTCTCCTTCCCAATCCAAAACACGGGGTTAGGTTCACTGTGCACTTAAAATTTCTGTTCAAGAGTGAAAAGAAAATTCTGTCTCCCACAATCAGATCTGGAGCTTGCCTTCTTCCACATCGACGATTCAAGCTCGTTGGTTTCAGGCGCAAGAGGCATCAAGAGGAAGAACCCACGACCCTATTTCAACGAGATAAGGTTTTGATTTTGATTTTTTTTTAATTTTCTGGTGAAATTTTTAGAAACCCACCTAAAATGAGGGGTGAAAGATTTGAGAAATATGCTTCTAATGTTACGGGTTTGTTCGTTTTATTATTATGCTATGATTTCGTATTTTTATGAATAACTTTTGAGGAATGTTTCATGACTTTTGCCAAGAGGAATGTTTTTGAATAACTTTTGAGGAATGTTTCATGATTTCGTATTTCATGACTTTTTCCAAGAGGAATGTCTTTTTTTCTTATTTTGTAACTGTAGTCGAAAAAAATGAGGTTTTTGCAATTGTGTGGAGATTGAGAGCCAAGAAAATTGTAAAGCAGAAAGTTACATGACAAAAATGCAATGTTGGTCTTAATTAGTTCCTCCAATGTAAAAATCCGGTTGAATGGAGTTATTGTGTCTAATTATTTCGTAAAAATTAAAAGGAGAAAAAATTGAGGTTAGTGTGTTGAAGATAAAAAACTGTATTGTATTTAATCTTATTTTTTTGTCATCTCTATTTGTTGGAAATGCTCTAACAGTATCAATCTTGTGCTTGTTTGCTTTAAAATCTAGGTGAGTTTTCAATACATTTTGGTATACGACTAATCCTTATGAACACATTAAGCATACAGTGGCTACTTAATGCAAAAGTAATACTCATTAATTTGTCTCATTAAACTATCTCCTGGAATTGATTGTTCTACCATCTCACTCATAATTGTTGCCAATTGGATGAAATGTGTTGTGTAATTAGCTTATTTAACTTGAATGGAAAAAAAAAAAAAAGAAATATGGGCTAATTAGACAGTAATCTAATGAAATTTATGTGTGAGGTTTAGCAATATGAGACCTTCTTCTAGTGTCAAGTCCTTATATAAATTATGAAATAATTACTAGTAGTTGACATCTTGTGTTACTTTAACTTTGTTGGTGTGAGAGTTTACAAGTCAAAGTGCACTAGTAATTATGTGCTACATGAATATTCTTTTGGAGCTATTGTTTGTTGCATTGCACTTTGAACTTTCATTGGGTTAGCGTTAATGTTAACAAGAGTGCATTCTATCTGACTTAAACATGGTTGTAGATGGAGAACAATGAGGATTTTGGCGATGATAAATTGAATTGGACCCCGAAAGAGGAGGAATATTTGATTCAACTTATGGTGTCTGAGGTTAGGAAAGGAAATTTGAGCTCCTCTACTTTCCATAAAAGAACCTGGAGCAAAATAGACAACGAGATGTTAGAAAAATTCAAGAAGAAATATACTATGGCTAAGTTGAAACAAAAATTCAATAGATTCAGACAAAAATGGAAGTTGTTCAAACAATTAATTGAGTCAACTGGTTTTGGTTGGAATCCTTTGACTAACACTGTCGAAGCTTCTGAGGAGAATTGGGCCAAACGAATTACGGTAAACAATTTTCGTTAAAATCTTTCTCTTATTAACTAATATATTTAATTGTAATATGCTTTAAGTACTACTAAGTAAATTTATTTTCTGTACCAATCGCATCAAGGTTTTACTAAATGAACTTAATATTTATTTATAGGAAAATAAGGAGTACAAACAATTTCGTAAAAGGGGTTGTGATTATTATGAACTCCTTGGTGAGATCTTTTGTGAGACAGTTGCCACTGGCAAGCTTGCACGCTCCTCTACTCAAGGGCCTTTGAACTCTGACGAAGAACACGAGGTTGAAGAGGTTTTCCTTTATGGATCAGGCTCTAGTGCCCCATTCCAAACTGAACCCATTGAACAAGGTGATGAAACGGATGATATCGGGCCATCACCTACTATTAAAAAAAATAAGAAAAGGAGCAAGAGACATGCACATTCATGTAGTGCATCAGGTAGTCACAGCCATGTGGAGTCTCCTATAATTGATGAAGCTTGGAGCGCTTTTAGGGATGCCCAACTCTCAAAAAAAATGTTATATGATAAAGTCTTTGGACCTTCAAAGGAGGAAGAATGTGTAGACATTCTTGAGGCAATGGAGGACATCACTACCGAGCAGTATATGAAGGCTCTTGATAAGTTAGGCGACTCATCTTTTCGTCTCATGTTTGCCCGCATGTCTGACACAAGACGAAGACAATGGCTCCAATCTCTAGCTCCCTAGGCCCCTTTGCATGATATTAGATTACTGATGTGATAACTTTGTTGAAGCATGCTTAGATAGATCTTGCAATTAGGCAGTTGAAGTGAAGTTTATAGATTTGGCTTGATGGCTTTGTAATTAGTAACTTCAAACTGTATCGGTTGTTTTGTTTTATTGTTGGATGTATTTGTGACTATCTTATTTAAATTATTCAAAATTTGTTTTCAATTTGCATCATTTGGTGGTACAAGTCTTCCAAAATTTACTTCTATGTTCATTTTTTATTTACACAGTTGTTTTAATTTGACTATCTTTTTGTCTCATAAAATATGTTTATGAATTTTCAGAATGGAGATGCCTATAAATGTGAACTTTCGTATCAAACAGCAGTTTAAAAGCATAGGAGTAAACTTAGAAGGTGTTCCTCTATCTGACTCAGAAGAAGAACTTGATGAACTGATGAGTTTAAACAAACTAAGGGCAACACAAGTGCCTACGTTAAAAAAAAAAGTTCCTTGTAGAACTTCAACTCTTAGTGGAAAAGCATGGGTGAAAGAGTTGCTAGAAGGGCATCCGACAAGGATATATGAGAATTTGCGTATGGATAAAAGTACATTTCTTATGCTTTGTGATGTTTTGCAAGAACGAGAATACTTATTGGACAATGTTGAGCGTCGTGTGGCAGTCGAAGAGGCTGTAGCCATTTTTCTATATACTGTAGGTCACGACCAAAGACAGAGAGTATCTGCCGAAAGGTTTCAACATTCAACTGAAACAATTAATAGGCATGTCAAGGAGGTAATGCGTGCCTTATGTAAGCTCGCCAAAGAAATCATATGTCCTAGAGACTTGAATGAAATCCCAAAGGAAATTGAGAATAATCCGAAATTATTTCCTTACTTCAAGGTATGATCTACTGTAATATTTGAAGGTATATATTATTAGATTGTATGTTATTTGTATTTTGGTATATATACATATATACTCTAAAAAAAACGCTATCTATGTTACATATGACATAGATTTCCCGATTATTGTGTGTTAGTTTGATTAACCCTATACATGTTAATATAGGATTGTGTAGGTGCTATTGATGGAACTACCATTTCAGCATGGGTTCGTGCCTCTAAAGCGACTGCATTTCGTTCAAGGAAGTCACAAATTAGCCAAAACGTTCTAGCAGTGTGCAATTTTAACATGCTTTTCACTTTTATACATGCGGGATGGGAAGGCAGTGCTAATGATTCTAGAGTCATTAGAGATGTAATCACCAGACCTGAGTTAGGTTTTCCTACACCACCACATGGTCAGTTTTAAATTTCACAGAGCTTCATTAGTATGCTACTTATTATTATTATTATTATTATTATTATTATTATTATTATTATTATTATTTTGTAGGTAAATATTATGCAGTGGACTCAGGGTACACAAATATGTTAGGTTTTTTAGCCCCATATAGAGGCACAAGATATCATCTTGCTGATTTTCGGGGACGTAGAAGAGGTCCTCGAACATGTATTGAGTTGTTCAATTATCGACATGCTTCGCTGAGAAATGTCATTGAGCGTTGCTTTGGAGTTTTGAAAGAACGTTTTGCAATATTAAAAGGAAAAATGCCAAATTACATGATGAGTAGACAAGGTTCACTAGTCATTGCATGTTGTGTTTTGCACAATTTTATTCGTATGTATGCTACTGGTGATCCTTGGTTTGAAGATTGGGATATGCAAAACATTGTTGTTGAAAATGAAGGTGATGAAAACATGCATGTCAATAACGCAACAGAGCCTATATTTTACATGTCTCAACAACAAACTCAACAAATGGCGGCACTAAGAGATGAGATAGCTTCCCAAATCTGGAATGATGTCATCAACTAAGTTGTGCTAGTTGTTAGATTTGTCACTCCTTGTATTTGATTCCATGAGAAGGTGATTGTGAACATTTACGCAATTAGTATAATTTCATTTTGGTTGTAAATTTATATATGTTATCTAATGTTTATATGTGGTTTTTATGGATAAAGTAGAAAATAGATAAATATATAGTGGCAAGAATTTGAATAGTAGAAATATTTCATATTGCATTTCTGTGAACACAGCATAAGATTGGAAAATAGTTGCAGAGAAATTTTATTCTATAAAATCATGTCATCCAAACACGTTCTTGTTTTTTTGTACTTCAAAACAGTTTCATCCAAACGGATTCTGCAAAAACTCATTTCAGGATCAATTTTCAGAATAACCATCCAAACAGCCTTTTCCATTTTCAGAAACTTTAAAATCTATTTTACAAAATTATTTTACAAAATTGTTTTACAGTTCGTTCAGAACAAAAACAATCCAAACGGCCCCTTAGTGTTTCGTGAATTTGTTCATAAAATGTAGACACAATGTAATTCATGTGGTTGCGAATATTATTCTCCTACTTTAGTCTTTTACATTAGTTCCTACAAAGTAAATACAAATGTCTTCATTGTTCGATAATCGTACCCGACCCGAGATCCTATACAATTTAGATCAATCAGTTTCAAACTTAAATTTAATAAAAAAACTCATAAAACCGGATTAAAAAATTGATCCAATTAAAATTTAAGATTTAGAATAAAGAGATAACTTCGCCAATGAAGCCTAGTTCAACTGACAAAACTGAGACCCCAAGGCTCTCTAAAGGTCTTGGGTTCGATTCCCACCGATGAATGTGTGCACTTTATTCCTACCTTCATAGTAGTTTATTGTAATAGTTTGTTTATAGTTTGCGAATGATGATTTAGTTTGAAATATAATGTAATAGTTTGATTTGTATTCGAATAGTTATTGATGTAATTCGATGATATGTATTAAAAAAGAATAAAGAGATAACTTCAAATAAAGATGGAAGTGAACGCGAGCACCTTTCTTATTACCAAACAACATAATACTAGCTCATGAATTAATTAGACATTATATTTATTCTTGTATGCATTTGAAATACGAATATTTAAATTTTTTTAGAAATATATATTAAAGAATAAATGGACAAATTTCTGTATTATTGAAAGAAATTATATAAAGGCAATGACATTTCATAAGTTACTTCAAATGTTTCGAAAAATAATTAATTGTTAAATATAATGCCTCATGTAAACTAAAATTTGAAAAATGTTGCATGTATTGTATTCTATTTAACCGTCTTAGTTAATATTTGTATAAAATATTATTAATCTAACAAAAGGATTATTGTTTTGATTTGAATTTATAACAAATTGAATTGCTTAATTTTACATTCGATTCATTTGTTATGAATTAAGAATTTAAGACTATTTATAGTTAGATCCTGTTCTTTTAATCAAACAAAATACTAAAAATTTAGATCAAGATAATTGAGTTTATATTAAAATCTGCCCCATCGGACAGCCCTCCTTTTGAGTGGTTACTATATTGGGGATAGGGCTATCAATGGGTTGGATTTGGATCAAATCAGGAAAAGCCAAATTCCAATCCGATAAGTCTATTTAGTATCCGAATCCGAGAAAAAAAAAATTAAAACCCAATAGAAAAATTTGACCCGATTAATTGTTAAAAAAATTGAAACTTTAAAATGAAATAAGCAATAAAAAAAATTATTTCTTATTTAAAAAATAAAATTTAAATAAGTAGAAAATTATTTTATAATATGTATAAAAACTATACATTATTTTTTGAAAAAAATTACTTTGAAAAATATGAAAAAGCGTATTATAAGTTATAATGGTTTGAATATTGCATTTTATTTAAAATTCTACACTAACATTGTATGTCTAAGATTGCTAATATAATCAACAGTATTATTAAAGTTCGAATTCGGATCTTTAACGGATCGAGCTGCTTGATTCCAAATCCAATCCATTTATTTCGGATTACGGATATTTACTATCAGATCTGACCTATCGAATATTTTAATCGATCGAATATGTTAAAATTTGGATCAGATTCGAAGTAAAATATGCTCCATTAACAACCCTAATTGGGGACAAGAATATACATTGGATGACGGTTGTTGGACTATTTTGTCACAAATTCACAATTAACTCAATATTGCTTTGTTGTTAGCCCATTACTTTGGAACGGCCCGACATAAATTTTCTTTTTTTGCTTCTCAAGTCTGATTCAGTTATTCTTAAATCAGTCTTATACAAAAGATGATTGTTCAATTTAAAAAGTAAAAACCCTCTTTACCCTTTGCATCTTCACGATAAATTACACACTTTCTATATGCCCGCTTTAATCGAAGCCTTCATGGAAAAGAGAAATGCAACGCAAATATATATATATATATATATATACGGAAAATATCCAAGCACAACAAAACTATAATAGATGTTAATGGTGAAAGACGAGTCGAGTTAGTTCATAAATTTAATGAATCAATTATTAATTAACTTGAATCCACCTTTAACTTTATCATGAGTCAAGTTTGAATTCACATATTACTATTCGAAAGCCCATGAACATATAAATAATAATATAATATCAATAATATATTACAAAAAATAAGTTGAGTCAATTTCGAATTTCAACATTTTGATTCGAGTTTGAGCTCGAATTCTAAAAATCAAGTTGATCATTGAGCTCAACTTTGTTTACACCCTTAAAGAAGGTTATTTTAGATAAATAACTTTTATATCTCTCCATCAAATGGGTTTTCTTTTTCTTTTTAACAAAAGAATAAATCAAAATAAAAATTATTAAACTGAAAGTTGAAACTTGCCCACGCAACCCTCCTTCGTTCACTTTGCCTCCCTCTCTCTCTCTCTCTCTCTCTCTCTCCATTCCAATAATTACTACAGCGTTTGACCATAGAAAAAATAAAGTAATTTCGTGCCATTGCCGACGAATGAAACTTCTTGGCACTTTCTAATTAAACTAAAACACAGCTGACATCTGTAAAATCTTGTCCTAATGTTTCTAAATTTAATCTTAACAATATATCTTCAACTTTCTCATCTCGTCGTTGATGGAGACATAAACACAAAAATTAAAAAAAAAATAAAAAAAAAACACGACTCGATCGCTGCTCCTGGGGTCAACCTACCAAGAAATTCAATACCATTTTTCTCCACCATGCTCTCCGCCGGCGTCTGCAAGTTGCAGTGACCCCTAATTGGTCGACGGAAAGCCTCAGAGAGGGCCGATAGGATGGCCGACGCCGCCATCGAGTTTCTGCTGGAGAATCTGAAGCAGCTGCTTCTCTACAACGCCAACCTGATTCTCGACATCAAGGGCCAGGTTGAGTATCTGTACGACGAGCTCAGCTTGTTCAAGGCATTCCTCAAGGACTCCACCGATAAGCGGAGCAAGCACGAGACCTTGAAAGAGTTAGTGAAGCAGATCAGGAACGTGGTGTACGAGGCTGAAGACGCCATCGATTCGTTCGTTTCCCACGCGGCTGCGCACAAGGCCCGCAAGTCTCTCGAGCGGGCCTTCCACATATTTGATTACACGGCTAATCTCCGCACCGTGGGGAGGGACATCGGGAAGATACGTGCCAAGGTCAAGGATATTTATGACAATAAGAAGTTTGGGTTTGAAGCCCTCCACGTCGGGGATGGATCCGACACCAGTAAAAAAGAGAAGAAGGTAAACACACACACACACACACACACACACACACACACACACACAAGGGCCTTATTTTTGGTTTATTATCTACTGTCAAAAGTGGAGCTGTTTGTTTGATTTCTCAATGGTGCATCTTGGATGATGGTTTATTAGATTAAGAATGTTGTGGTCGTATCAGTTCTTGGATAATCTTGACGTTATCTGGATATTTGTACCCGGACATTGATATTTAAGTGGTATGATTGATACAAGTTTTGCTGGTCATAAAGAGTCAACTGAAACTCATGGTGGGATAGTTTTTCTAATACTCTTATTGCACAAGTCTGAACTCTTTGTTTAACAATGACGTTGGAAAAAATCTGGTCATATTGCTACCTTTTTTTAAATGCAGTGCTAAAGTTCTGAACTTTTCAGTAGCCGGTGTGTTCGCAGACTTAGTGCTTCCTTGGGTAACGATTTTGACATGCTTGTAGATTACTGGAAACAAATGTTTAGAAATATGTTCTGACTATCTGAATCTGTGCATTAAAATTATTCATCTCAATTCGGTATCTCATATATGCATTGCAATATCAATTTCAATTTTTAGTTGGACTCTTTTTTCTTTGGCTAAGTTATTCTTCACTCATTACACAGCCTCCTATTGTCGAAGAAGACAACGTTGTGGGTTTTGAAGATGAGGCAAGAACAGTGATTGAACTTCTCACCGGAGGATCTGATGAACTAGAAGTTGTCTCAATTGTTGGGATGCCTGGCCTTGGAAAGACAACATTAGCCAAAATGGTGTACCGTGCTCAAGAAATCGAATATGAATTCTACAGTCGTGCATGGGTGTATGTTTCTCAAGACTATAGCAGAAAGGAAGTGTTCCTCAACATTCTGGGTAGTCTCACCCAACTCACGGACACCATGCATAAGATGAATGAAGAAAATTTGGCTAAAGAGATTAGTAAGTCATTGGAGAAAGGAAAATATTTAATTGTTATGGATGATGTTTGGACGGAAGAGGCTTGGAATGATCTCAAAATCGCCTTCCCCAAGAACAACAAGCACAGTAGGATATTGATTACAAGTCGTATCAAAAAAGTTGCTAAGCATGCTAATCCTAACAGGGAACCTCATAACTTGCGTTTTCTAACTCCTGATGAGAGTTGGAGGTTACTCCAAAGAAAGGCATTAGGTGCAGAAAACTGTCCTGAGGAGCTAATGAAAGATGGTAAGAAAATAGCCAATGAATGTGGGGGATTACCGCTTGCAATAGTGGTAATTGGTGGTATTCTGCTAGAAAAAGGTACAGATTGTTGGGAAAGAGTTGGCCAAAGTGTTGATGCGTTTATCGCCATGGACCAGGAGAAACGTATGGACAGTTTTATAGCTTTAAGTTACAATCACTTGCCTTATCACTT
Organism: Petrea volubilis; assembly: GCA_026212405.1. NCBI lineage: Eukaryota > Viridiplantae > Streptophyta > Magnoliopsida > Lamiales > Verbenaceae > Petrea > Petrea volubilis. Next base: position 3,417,315 of record CM047873.1, on the reverse strand, counting down.
AAAAGCATGCTTTATCTATTTTGGGATGTTTCCCGAAGACTTTGAGATCCCGGTGTGGAAATTGGTTCGTTTGTGGATTGCTGAAGGATTCATACAGCAGCAGGAAGGAATGAGCTTGGAAGATATTGCAGAGGAGTACTTGGAGGATCTTGTCAACAGAAATTTAGTGATGGTGGCACAGTTCAGATCAAATGGTAAGATCAAAACGTGTCGTATACATGACATGTTGCATGAGTTTTGCAAGAATGAAGCTGCAGAAGAAAATTTCTTCCACGAAATAAGGCGTTTCGATCACGGTACCTATGTATCTTCCAACCCGTCTTTAGAAAGGTACCGCCGCCTTTGCATTCATACCCGTGTTTTGAACTATATCTCTTCGAAACCCGTGGGACCACGTGTTCGTTCTTTCTTGTGTTTCTCATCTGAAGAAGTGATCTTACCACCTGATCAAATTTCATCCATTCCCGGAGCATTTAAATTGCTTAGGGTATTAGATTCCCGGTCTATCTCTTTCCCCCGTTTTCCAACTGACCTCACTCAACTGATTCATTTGAGGTATATCGTCCTTTCTAGCAATTTCAAGATTCTTCCTGCAGCCTTTTCCTCCCTCTGGAACATTCAAACCCTTCTTGTTGAAACATCTTCACGCACCCTTGATATTAAAGCGGATATATGGAAGATGATTCAGTTAAGACACGTCAAAACAAATGCGTCCACATCTTTGCCAGGTTCACCTTCCAAATCAAGAAAGAGTAAAGATGAAGTTAAGATGATTGGGAGCTTACAAACACTTTCGACAGTATCACCCGAAAGCTGCACTGAAGATGTTTTCGCTAGGGCTCCTAATCTGAAAAATTTGGGGATTCGTGGTCAATTATCTAAACTTATGGAAAACAAGAGCGGGAGTATGCTATTTGACGGTCTAGGGAAATTGGGTCATCTTGAAAATCTAAAGCTAATGAATGATGTTTTCCCTCGCCCACCATCGGAAGGGAAGCTAACTAGCCTTCCTCAGAGGTACAAGTTTCCACCCAAGTTGAAGAAACTTACTTTATCGGATACTTTGCTTGAATGGAAAGACATGTCTACCCTTGGAATGTTGGAAAATCTAGAGATCCTCAAGTTGAAAGACAATGCATTCAAGGGGACGTGGTGGCAACCGGAGGATGGAGGTTTTCGTGCTCTGAAAATTTTACATATTGGAAGGACTGATTTGGTTTCTTGGAATGCTTCGGCTCATCACTTTCCCAGACTTAGGCATCTTTTCCTTAGACACTGCGGTAGTCTTGAGGAACTCCCGTCGAGGTTTGCAGATATTTCGAGCCTTCAACTAGTGGACCTCTACTGTACCACTAAATCAGCAGCTTCTTCTGCTAGAAGAATACAGGATGAAAAGAAGGCGAAGCAAAAGGAGCAAAGCACGAGAAGCACTGGATTTAAGCTATCTATTTATCCTCCTGATCAGTGATCTTTGCTACATCGAGCTGAATCATTACTGCTTTGAAAGGTAAGTGAAATTGAACTTGAGATCTCATACCTATCGAAACCGAGACCTGCTGTGATTGTTTCCATATTTGTTTGATATGATCACTGAGCTAGATTTGTTTTACTTAACCTTTAACACCCCTGATTTGTGCAGGTGTGTATTTCAACTATAAAAAGAATGACAATGTATGTTGATCAATTACATTGACAGAGTCTTGAGTTCCATCATCCGGTCTTATTGTCCCTGCTTGAGCAAAAGAAGCTTTATCTCTCATTTTATTTGTTGTGTTGGGCTTCAGAAATATGTGCATTTCGAGCCTTGTTTGATTTTGTTTTCTTTCTTTTGACATTGCCTCTTCGTCATGAGCTGTGCACTTACATTAAAGATATCCTATTGAACATTCAGCTGAGGGATTTGTGTTCCCTTTTTGTAGGCAATATTTTGCTGAACAGTGCTTCTTATGTGCTCGTTTGATCAAGAATTGCAGATAGGATCTTTTATTGTAAAATGATATTTTATTTTTTATTTTATAATTTATATTTATATCATGTGTATAAAATTATTTCCTTAATGACTTCATATCATTCCCCTTCGTGTGTGTGTGTGTATTGAAATAAAAGATGATATACGATTTGAAATCGAGGATTGCATGTGCAAAATTTGAGGGTAACTGGAACTGGGCTAAAGCTACAAGAGTCGATTTTTCGGACTTTTTGTATTGAGTTCAGCAAACTATTTGTCGGCCATGATTACTTGCATTCTCATTTGGATATGAGAGATTTGCAAATAAATAAATAAAGATTGCTGACTATTTCAGCACAAGTTTTATTACAATGGTCATAGTTTGTTTTTACTAATTTTTTAGCACATGTGGTAATAATTTATGGTCATTTTCTTTTTAGTTTTTGCACCTATTTAGTAATGGTTGTTAAGAGTGTAATGCCTATAAAAGGCTAATTCAAGAGAGAATAATCAATTATCAATCATTCTTTCACTCTCTCTTGTATTCTAGTGTGTGTGGCAATCTACAGTTTTTACTCGTTTCTTTGAGTATAGTAAATTATTTCTTCTACAAAGATAACTAATAGAACCTATAATAATATTAATGAAACTTACAAATTACCATTGTCACATTTGAAAATTATTTGTTCGACATAAAAAGGACACCAACAAGTTAGTATCACCACATTTTGTTATTAATTTTAATTTAATACTCTGCTATTTTTATATATGTATCTAATTATATATTCGGCATGTGATTCAGCTCCAAAAAGAGTTCCCTCATGTGTGTGTGTGTGTGTGTGTGGGAAGCGGTGCAAAATTTTTGACTAAAAGTTCAACCCCGTAGCACAAAGCAGAAACTTCGAATCAGCCGAATATTCGTATTCAAAATTGGAAGATTAAGCCATAATCAACACCGTGATTAGGAGTCAAGTTAATTGTTTGACCATTTACAGCACCATTTTCCTTCTAGAAGTAATTACAAATGTTCTCTCTTTTAACTATAGCATTATTTCTTTAAATTATGTGTAATTACACAAATCTTTTTCTATTATTTTAAAATAATAGATAACTCACTCACGATTTATCATGTCCATATAAAAGTTACCTTACTCTATGGAGTGTTACATATAATTAAATAATATTATAATTTGAAATTTAATGCTTTTTCGCATATATTATCGATGTCGCCCAAATCCCTAGTCGAAGTCGGTCGATTTTGATCAAATTTCAATGTTTAGATGATACTTTTAATTTTAAAACTCATAGCAAGAAATTATTTGTATAATTTCATAGAACTACATACATTGTCGGAACTACATATAGCTCAAGGGGTGAACATATACTTTCTGACTTTAAAATTATATCATATATATATATATATAGTTAAATTTGAGCAATTTCTTTAATCGTTCTTCAGAACACTCCGTCCTTCAGTGCGCCATTTGAATTTCTTTTTTGAAGAAAATATTAATTACTCATATTATCTATTGTTTATAGTAAATAGGCGTCCGTGACTCTTTAGTATAATAAACATATATCCTGTCTTTAGAGGTGTGAGGAGCTTGCCAGTTGCTACTAGGGTTTAAATTCTAATTGTGTGCGCAGTGGTGCGTGCATGTATTAACAAAAAAAATGTTGCTATTAGGTGCACCCCTTAACCCTATAGTCCGCTATTAATTACGTCGAAAGTGCATTAATTTTGTATTACCGTCAAGGTTTGGGAAGAAAGGTGTCGGAAAATAGTAACTTAACAAAGAAAAATTGAATTAAAGCACTCAAAGATGTGAACAAAAGATGCGACTTAACAATTCAACGCGTTATATACCCAAAAGGACTTATGGTCAATATGGAAAAATTGAATGCAAACAAAACCGATACACATGTGAATTGAAATCCACCATTAAATATATATTAACACATAAATACTCAAAAACACTCACTAAAGTACAAAACAACGCATATATTCTTCACATTTGCTGCCATTTGGAGTGTGAGATTGACTTTAATTATACCCTCTTTACACTTCCAATTTGAACATTGACCGCAATAAACGCAGTTTTTTTTCCCCCCACCGGCCCTATAACCATATATAATCCATACAAAACACAGAACTTTGTGTACAAAACAATACATGTTCAAGAATTATAGCTCTTCCTATGGATTTTCATAGATATCCACAACAAGTGAACAACAAAACTGAGGTTTATTCATATGATTTTGAAGATGATGAAGATGATGTTTTCTATGATGAACTACGAAGGCAAGTCTTGCAGTTGACATCCGAGGATGATGATGGAGATTACAAGAAGGTCACGAACACAGCGCAAGCCCGAAAACAAGGCCCGTATACACGTTATGGTTATTACGACTGGTCCGGGATTAAGGAGGATTGTGCTCCGGCGCCTGCATGGATATTGAACTTGTGGAGAGGCGGAAACGGGACCGGCGTTTTCATACCACAAAATGTCCAGTCCAGAAGAAAGAACAGATCAAGTATGTGTTATTTTCTTTTAAATAATAATTATTTTTTGTCTCATTTATGGCTTATTAGTGCTTACATGATATGTAATTTTATTAAAGAATTCGTTCGAATTTGGATATGGCTGCAGGAAGGAAGAAGCACGAGAGAGGAAGAACTTACAAGATGGTAGAAGAGACGAACCGATAAGTTAGATTCTTTTATTTTCTTGAAAGACAAAATGCGAATTTGTATCGATGGTTTGGCTAGCGTTTTGAAACATATAATAATGTGTAAATACTTTAGAAATGAATCGGGATTATGCTAGTTTTTGGATCTTTATAATGTCATCGGATGTTGGAATATAAGAAAAACATAATCACATATTCATTATGTTCCCAAATCGTAGCAGCTTTCTCATAGTGCTAAAGATAAAGCCAAAGACTCACAAAACACGGTTTGCTTCGACTAACAAAATGCGCATATATACTTACACAACGTAAAGTCAATCTTTGGGGCGCGCTAGCCATAGAGAGCTTAAAGTTCTGAGCCTCGACTTGTAATCATCGATGGCAAGAAGAGCACGGGCCGCTTGATGTGTGGTCAAGATTCGTTGCAGTTGTTGTAAGGTTTGCAGTCTCAAAAGGTCAGCCTGTCGAAGAGTTCATCAAACATGGGGCCCTGTATAAGTTTTGATGGTTGCTTTTGCTGCGTTTATGGAAAGTAGGATTGTTTAGTACAGGGGCGTACCTGGTGAAGGAAATTCTCGAGTGTCGCGAGCTTGCTCATAGCAATTGCCATCTGGCCCATGTAGTCGGCAACATTTGCAGAGTTACGGGGACCGAGAGAGCTCGAGGAAAGTGTCTCTGCAAGTGATTGCTGTAGAGCTTCCATTCCTTGTGATAATGCATCCTCGGCTTGTTGGGATGATTGTTGCAGATTGCAAATGCCGACTAATTGTTGTTGTGTTAAGGGCTCGATTTGGTTTCCGAGTATCTGCGAGTTCACAAAGTAGAGAATCGGTTAAGAGACAAACAAGATTTCGACATAATTATCCAAATAAAACATCGCCGCCCCCATGTAATTATGCATAACCACACAAACTTTCCTTCTTAGTTTCAAAATTACAAATACCCCCTTCTTTCGACGACCAAAATTAATAGAATTCATCAAGAAACGTGAATAGCATCATTTAAGTGTGCGTGACGACCAATGAAAAAGGTTCGCAAAGTGGAGATTAAGCTCCAAGGAAGGTATGTATAATATTTGATTCATGAAATTTGGATCACCTCGAGAATGTCGGAGGCACGAAACCCCCCCAACCACATGAAACACCTCTCGACAGGAGTCTTCCACATGCCCGAGAGAATGTGAAATATGTCCGACTTTGCACCCGAGCTCTTAAGCCGGAATATTTCATCGTAATGGGACATCACTCCATCAACAAGAAGCTGCAATTCACTATCGCTCGCACGAGAATTTACAGCTGATCTCAGATCATTAACAAGCTGTTGATGTTCGTCTAGCCACCGTGTGTAGTCTATGTCGAATGGCACGGATCCTATAAATGTCGCCATCACAAAATTACGGGATCGTTTCACCTTTGAAGTACTGAATTTTCTTCATTTAAGTACAATATTTCAAACTTCACTCACCACTTCCACTTATAGAAAGACTCCGATTTCCTGAAAATCCAGCTGCAACGCAGATGCCCTGCATTTTAGTCACTATCAGTAAATTCTTGATGAAATTCAATCTGTGTTTCAGATAACGAAATGATATGACATGTCATTTAAATCCTTTTGTAGCTGATAAGTATGATGATACATTTTGATGTAGCAAAATGACCTGCCGGCGTGGTCCTTTAAGGTCCTGCTCGAGCTGCGTGAGCCTCTGCCGACTACTCTCTAGCTGTTGAACATATGCCTATCCAAAAATGAAACATATATGGATATATCATCAATCTAAGATATATCCATAAATAAATCACTATATCATGATCCAGTTTCCCATTATCCTCACTTTCAACAAAGATACAAATAACAAAATTCAAGAGAGATTTACAAGTACTTTTTTTCTCATTCGGCTCTTTCTTGCAGCTTCGCGATTCTGAGCCAACCTGCGAAGCGTCTTCGAGAGAAGGAAAAAAAAAAACAGAACAAAAAATGTCATTTCTAAATAACTGACTACTTCATGAAAGAAGTTAGTTAAAAGCCAGCATAAAGCAACAACCTTTTGGTCTCCAATTCTGTCCTTGGAACAGACCATAGCATCCACTAGAATCAAGCTTTGGTGGTGCAGTCCAGGGAACTAAAATGTGAAACCAAATCATAATTAACTCAGCCAGCTCAGGAAGTTTCGATCAAATACGATGAGAAGATAAAATAAAAACATTGAGGGTTTTGGGTGACTTTTTTATTTCAATCTGATGTCCCCTGTATACAAACGTGTCTCCTGTCATGCTTTTCAATATGCACGTTACGTATATTGGTGAGTTGTTGAAATTATGCACGAGAACTCTCGACTTTTTCTCCATATCATAATTTTTTCTCCTCTTCATAATCTCGATCACGCTGTGTAACAGGAGTGTGACGCCTTTAACTTCAACAAAAAAAAAAAAAAATGCCTTCAAAAACCAATTCTTTAAGATAAGGGTTCTCTTTTTGACTCATTTTTGTCCCTATTAATTCATCCCGACAAATCCATATTTTTCCGGATTTTTCTTTTATAGACCGAGTGTTTACACTCTGCGGTTCAAATTCAACCACGTATTATATATTAAATTTTTTATAAAATACATATAATATGTAGCTTAATTTGACCCGTAAGGTGCATGGGTGGAGCCCATACACCCAATTCATATAAGAATTTTCCTGTTTTTCCTATATTGGCCAAACGACAGCCGCCACTGTTATCATAACTCCTCCAGGCAAGGTAGATACAACGTTAATATCTGCTAAAACACTTCATTAACTCAGATATGAAACGAATTACGACATTTGTGCCAAATAAATTGATACCAATTACAATAAGAGAGTATTCTACCGTGTTAGCATAATATGAAACAGCAAAGAAGTTGTCAGCCTGTTACCAATTACAATAAGAGAGTTGAAAAGACCTGATTTTTATCTTCAGCATCTGTAGAATTGTCAGCCTGTTGGCTGCGATCTGCCAGCGCCCCAGAATCTCCCCAGTTCTCAAACTGCCCATTTTCCAAAAAGCCGCCGCCGCCGCCAAATCCCACAATTCCGCTCTTGTGCAGCATGAACTGCCCCGTGTCTACACCTCCGCCTGAACCCATACTCTGTAAAAGATTCAAGTTTGAGAAACGAAACGACTATAGATACACATTTTGTATGTATAGTATGTAAATTTATTGTTGAAGATTAAAGAAAAAAACACTTACATTGGTGAGCCCAACAAACTGCAAGTTATTAGACACGTCAGCGACATTGCTTGCCTTGACGCTATTGTATATTGAGCCTATCACAAGATTACAAAACACAATCATTTTATAAACAAGTTGTTACGGATACATAAAGACATATGCGTGTGTGTGTGTGTGTGTGTGTGTGGAGAGAGAGAGAGAGAGAGAGAGTGGGTGAGAGAGAGAATATAGTAGAACAGAGGGTTGGAAAGACCTTACTTCTGCTTAAATTAACAGCATCTAAATGATGAAATCCGTTTGGAGCTGAGTGTTCAAGCTCCCCAAGATCCGCTACGTATGCCTCATTTCTAACACTGTCGTCACCTCTACATACATATATACATACAATTTGCAAAACACACCACATGCACACAAGAAAATGGGAAAGTCAGACAATACAAACTTTTATAAACCATAAAGAAGACCAGAACATATACCATAACATGCAGCAAATGAATGACCCACCACCACCACCACCCAACACCACACGCATATATATAATTAGAGGGAAAGGGGGGGGTGGGGGGGGGGGGGGAAGCAACAACTTTTGAGCACCTGAGGTAAAAGGGTGACTGGGAATGGCCAAAGAAATCAGAGTTGTTGAGAAATATATGTTGCGAGATAGTTGCCTTGATGCCATTCATTTGAACTCTATCACACCTTCGCTGTGTGTGTTTGTGCGTGTTTGCAATGAGAACAAAAAAGACAAGAAGCAAAGAAACAAGAATACACTTATACACAAAAATAAAAGAAGATATATAAAATCAGCAGAAATGACAGCGAATTAAAATAAAGATAAGTCCACAAGAAAAAGGGTATAAAGATAGGCAAAATCCTGAGAGAAAATCCTTTTCAGGAGAAGATATACAGCGAATCAAAGCGTGGTTGCTTTGCAATTCATAATGAGACAGCAGTCTGATACTGTCTTTTCCATTATTGCATTCTGACCCCTATCCTTTTGGGGATTTATTTTAGTCTCCCAAGGCAAAACACAACCAATACAATACTCTCTCTCTCTCTCTCCCTCTCTGAGTTCATGACATGTTAGAACCCGGCGAAGTATCAGTGCCATGTATGAGCCAAAAAAATTTAATTATTATTTATTGTTATGGATGATGGCAGGGGTACTCTGCTCTACTCTGGTCAAAGACAGCACTAGGATTCTTGTCTAGTTATTTTCTTGGATTTATTGTGTCTTCATTGCATCTTGTACCATTCTTGTCGTGTAAATTAAGATCAAAAATAATATTCTTTTAATTATGTTTCATCCAAATCATCAAAAGGATATCAGATGAGTTGAGCCGGTTCAACTTGCGTTCCGCTCGTGAGGCTTTTATCTTTTTAAATATTTAAATAATAAATAACAATATAATATCAATAATAACTTCGTATAATAGGGTTAGTGTTTTTATGATTTCAATGTATAATTAATATATTTAAAAAATAAAAATATTGTATTGTTCATAAGTTTTATTCTAAAAATTGAGAAAAATGATAATATATTAAAAAAATAATATATATTAGAAAAATAAGCTTGACCTCACTTTTACATGAGTTAATGAGTCGAGCTCGAATTTTGGACAAACTAATGAGTTGAGCTAAGATTTTATCTTTTTGATGCGAGTTCAATCTCAAACTCGAACTCTAGAAATTTACTAGTGGAACTCAGCATTTTTTGTTTACGCCCCTAATCCATATCCCCATAATAAGGAACAAAGGAAATTTTTTTATCCTAATCATGTGTTTGGTCATATATATAAATCAAACAATCTACATTATGTGTTTATTTTGTGTTATGATGTATTTTTTCTTCAAACAAATTTAAGATGTGACATAATTTAAATTATTGGATATATGTATGTAAGATACAAGCCTAATATGTATAAAATTTTCTTGAAATAAAGTATAAAAAATTATAGAAATAAAGCAGTCCTTAAAAAAATGCATAGTCACTAACATTCTTTTTGTTCAATAAATGAAAGAATGATCGTGTTATTATAATACAAATGGAGTGAGTTTGGTGAAGTAAACCGAGGACACGAGATACAATTTGTCTAACTTTTTGCTTAATAAGTTAAGGCCTCAATTTATTTTTTAAGAGTCAATATATCATAATGCTTTTTTTTTTAATTTACAATCTCATATTTCTCAAATTTCTTAAAATATTTTATAATATATTTTCAGGACTCAATCATAAACTTCGTCAAGTACCTCTTAAATTTATTTATTTTTTCACTATAATATAATTATATCTTTCAGTTCAAATTGGGCACGTACGTACAGTCGCATGACGGATATAATATATATTCACTTTATTCATTTTCATCTAAAATCTTTTATGGATTCACATAACTTTGGAGACAGTGGAATATCTTAGATGAGTATATAAATTTAGGGGCAACAAAGCTCATTTCAAAACTTAGCTATATAGTCGTGTAATATCTTCTGCATTTAATAATGCATATTATGTATGTTGATAAATAATTAAAATTAAAAAAACATAGAAAAACTTGTGATGTGGTTGAAATTTTAAAAAAAGTCTTTTTTTTATCCTAATTGTCATTCAATACACATAATATATATTAATACATATAATATCAATTATATTAATATAATACGATTATATAACAAAAAAATTTAAATTTCGTAGAGTTGCAGTGTAGAAGGGACGGACGGTTTCGGTGTGATCACTGTCAATTCAGAGGGTGATGCGATGGTGACGAGATGGGTGGCCATTGGCCAACTGAAAAGTAGGAATATTATTTAATTTTGTTAGGAGAAGGAATTAATTGGGAATTAATTATGAGTTGAATTTGGCTTTGCCCCTTAAACAATATTCACACACAACACTTCGAACCCCTTTTTTTCTGAAAAGGGTAGTCTTTGTTTCCTCTAACTAATGTACAAAAAGTAAATAGTTATGGATAGCAAAAACTTTTAAGAAAATGATAAATACGTCTAAATAAACCTTAAAGATAAATACTTCTAAATAACTTTTTTATGTCATTCACATGGTGATTATTAAAAAATTCAAATAATAGTTACATTCAAACTAGCTAGGCTAATTACTACAAAAAAAAAAGCATTGGTTACAATTTAACTGATTTAATTATTTATAAACACAAAATATTTTAAAATAATAATCTAAATATAAAATCCAAATGCAAATCTCGAATTGCACTAGTCTAATTTAACTTTTTTAGTTAACTCGCTTAACTTTTGAAAAGAGAATATTAAAAAACTAAAACATAAAATATGCTCTGTTAGTTAGAAGAGATTAAATGCATATTTAAATTCAATTAAGTGATCAAAGTATTACACAAAATATATTTGAGGGGGCACAATGAAATTATATATATAATTATATATATATATATGAGTTTGACTGGTGAAATTGTAGGAAAGTATCTTCTCCGGCGTGGCAGACGAAAAAAGTGTACAGATCGAACAACACCTACCCAGCTGCCATGCATTTCAAATTGCCGCCGTATGCGCTCCCTCACGCGCCACCGCCGAGGATTAAGATTCCCTTTTTCTCTTTCTACATTCATAGAGGACTATGTTTCTGTGATAGCTAGACAGCTGTAGATAAGACGGTTTTATAAAAGAAAAAAATTACTGATTTTTTCCATTAAACTTCGATCATTTTTCAATAATAAAAGTGAACGAAAATACAATAGATACTTTTGTGGGAGAGAAAATGACAGCATAGCATTAATTGTAAAAAATATTGAGTTTATACAATAATGCGTAACAAAAAAAAATTCATCTGATAAAATATAAAGAAGGAAAAATTACACTGACCACCCCTGAGGTTTGGCTGATTTACGAAAAATCCCCTACTTTTTTAAAAATTATCAAAAATCCCCTAAGGTTTCAAAAATATTACAAATTTATTCGAATTTTCGAAAATACCTCTTCCCCTTTTTGGGATGATTTACATTGACCACCCTGAGATTAGACTAATTTACGAGAAACCCCCTGTGGTTTCAAAAATTACCAAAAATCCCCTGAGGTTATACTAATATTACAACTAGCACCTACTTAGGTTGACTTATCAACAATATTAATTCCTTTTTTTCCCTCTGTAATATTGTTATCATAAAATTTTAATTTAATAGATTTGAAAAAAAAAATATGATTACTTATTCAAATAAATATTCCGAATTTAATGTTATGAATTTATACTAAATATACATAATATGTGCTAAATTTATATTTGAGAAAAATATAATTATATGCATCGTATATATCCATTATGTGAAATGAGAAATATAAACATTGATTGAAATAAAAAATTGAAATTAAATAATGCACTTGAAAATTTTATTTAGGTTGAGGACTCTAACTCATTTCTCTTAAAATTTACTCCGTATTAGCGATAATATAACATTTTTTTTGGTAGATACATTTAATGCATTAAATTCAGAATATTTATTTGAATAAATAATCACATTTTTTTTTTCAAATCTATTACATGAAAATTTTATGATAACAATATTACAGAGGGGAAAAAAAAGATTTAATATTGTTAATAAGTTAACCTAAATAGGTGCTAGTTGTAATATTGGTATAACTTCGGGGGGGTTTTGGTAATTTTTGAAACCATAGGGAGTTTCTCGTAAATTAACCAAATCTCAGGGTGGTCAGTGTAAATCACCCAAAAAAAGGGAAGGGATATTTTCGAAAATTTGAATAAGTTTGTAATATTTTTTAAACCTTAGGGGATTTTTGGTAATTTTTGAAAAAGTAGAAAATTTTTTATAAATTAATCAAACCTCAGGGTAGTCAGTGTAATTCGCCCTATAAAGAATGCTACAATTTGAAGAGTTAAGTGTTTTTGGTGATATTCTGTCCCACGTCGTGAAACCAATTAACTTCAGCCAAAAGGCTTTTGGCCTTTAGAAGCAAACAATTCATCGAATCGAAATTTAGAAAGAGATGCATCGTATACTTTTCTTTTGTCCTTTTTTACATTTACATATCAATATGTATGTAAATTATTACGAAGACAAATCTTATTGCATGTGTCCTTTTTTTTTTTTTCTTTTTTAATCGATTTCCATAAGAAAAAATGGTTACTATCGGGCATTAATTTTGTCAATGAAACGTCGTTACCATCTTTAATTTTCTAGTACAAAGTGGTGCCTTTTTTTTTTTTGTCCTCATCCTTGTTCCCCTTTAACGAACTCTTTTTATAGAAAATGATTTATTCCATACCAAAAAAAAAATGATTTATTACAATCAAATAATTACCCAAATATTATTAAATAAATGACAAACTATAATAATTTATGATTATCAAATATATCAAAAGAATTGCGAAATGAATTACTATACAATACAAATCAATTAATATACAACTCTACTTTACGAGTGAGACAAAGCCTCGTCGACCTTTTTAGCCTTATTGTCCTTGTGTTGAATGCTGATAAATTGCAAAAGGTAGTTTATGTTAACAACCCGATGTATACTTTTCTTTTCGTTATGAACAGAAAATTGTGTCACATTATTGGGGAGAAATGATGTATTTATTACAGTTGATTTTCAATAATATTTTTAAAAATAACAAAAGTGTTTTTTTTTTCATTTTTTTTAAAGCTTGTACTCTATCTTTTTTTGGAAGGTTATATTTTAATTTTATACTTGAAACAAATTAAATCAATTTTCTTAACTCAAAATGAAATAGTAAATATCTGTCAACCATGAACTGAACATATTTTGTAATTTTCTACTCCAACCACAGTTTTACTTTTGCACATTCAACAATATTCTCTATTTTTTCACAAGATAAAATAAAATAAACCCTAAAGTTGCCTTACTTTTCCCAAAGAAATAAGCTTTTGTGTAATGCTTGAGAATTATTTTAAAAATTAATCATACAAAAAGAAAATTAATACTGAGATGATATTTGTATATGAAAAGTTCACCAACCATCACTAAATGCAATCCATTTTCAATTTAATTTTTATTATATATTTATATAGATAAAATTTAATCATCAATCATCATTACAAGTGTTTTATTTGCTGCAGCCGGTATTACAGAATGAGTGTCGTGTATTCAAAAATAATGTCATAAAATATTTTTAATCGTTGAATTCGAATATGAAAATGTTCAAAACATATCTTAAAAAATAAAATTATAAAATTATCATACTCAATCCAATCGACTAAAAAATACCACTTGGGTAACATTTTCACGAGCCTCGATGGATTAGGCGGACGTGGTTGCTCCACCACCTTGTACAGAACATGTTTCGCTATAAAGACCGCAGTTTTATTATGTGTTTGATTCACGTGGTCCTAGGTTCAATTACTTTGTAATTATTGAATATTGTACTATCAACAATTTTCTTTATTTGGATGCAAGGGATATCTCCAAATTAATTGAAGTTCAACTTAGAATTACTTGTTGAGAAGGGTATTCAAAGAATGCGTATTAGGTGTTCTTAAGATGCACATGAGCATGAACTTTCCAATCGTAACCCCGTAAATTTTAAATGTTTAGGGCCCAATTATTTTTATGATTGGGTTTATAAGAGCTTCAATGATGATTAATATAATTGGATACTAAAAGAAAGGCTTGGTAATAGTTTATCTTAATCGTGGAATCTAATCGAATTGAATTTTAATAGAAATTGCCAGCCTTTTAACTTAAAAACGGATAATAATTATGATGATAGATCTTGTCAAGCCACCATGGTTTTTGAAACGCTAACGTGGCATTAGTTTTCAGATTAGTTAAGTTAAAACACCCAATCTTTCGGGTGTTTTGCATTTTAATTTTGAAGAGGTGCTAGTGATACCTAACTTTTTAAAAATGTGCACTGACGGGACTCTTTCAAATTTTCGGTTGAATTTTTCTAGATATTCCGTTGAGAAAAAAAATGAATTAGTAGCATTTTAACCCTCTTGGGGCTTAAAAATTGAAAAAATAAATACATTTTTGGTCTCATTTAAAAAAAATAAAAATCAAATGGAACAAAAAAGTCAAGGAATTATTTTTTGGCCTATTTTCATGGGCCTAGCAAAAAATTTATGAAGCTGCAAATATTGTGTGGTTCACAATTATAACTAAAAACAGCACGAGGAGAAAAGGATTTTAGAACTTGAAACATTTTATACAACTGCAACAAGTTACATTTATGCATCTTTAACAAGATTAAAAAATCAAGCAACAACTGCAGCTTGTATCTGTTCATCTATTCTCTGGCTAAATACTTCCCTGGCCCGAGCGCTCCGGTGCTGTAGGCGTTGGTGTAGTTTTTCCGATAGCTGGGAGAAAAATGCCGCATCCCACCTGTTTATCAAGGAAGGGTCTTCGGCGTAGCAGATGTAGATAGATGTTACCGCACTTTCCACAACTACCATTGCAAGCCCGACCTGCCAAAAAACACGAGAAAATTGTGAGTCCAACCTATGTGGGCCTTTTTTTTTTTTTGGAGGGGGGCGTGGGGGGGTGATGGAGTGAGACGAGGGCTTCTTACCAAGATCATTCCCATTAACATTGCAGTGGACCCCACCATTGCCTCTCTCTCGGGATGCTTGATCCTAGTCCAAATTGCTGCGCTCGTTCCGGCTATGAGACCACCCAAGACTGTGCCCATGAACAAGACGGCACCTGAACAGTCGTATGCTATAAGTGCTTCAACACCTGTTGATTGGAACAACTCCCACGCATCTTTCGCTGAATGATTGAAGTTTTTTCCATAAACAGCAATCTGGAGAGAGAGAGAGACAGACAGACGGACAGAGGCATGAGTATGTAACGTGTATCTCCAGTCCTCATCAATTGTCTAGGAGAAGACATGGTAAAATGACTAAATGGAAATTGCACCGTATAGGTAGCACATGTACCTGGACATAAGCATACTTGTTGAACCAGCGAACCAAAAACTCCACAAGATGAAACAGAAAATCAACACAGCATAGCAGGCACTCATTGCTGCCAATCTTTGACCTCAATCCCCTAATCTGAGGAGTCCATCAGACAAGTCGTTAGCAGATAGGTGGGACTCAATGTGAAAATACACCCAATTTTAACGAGCTTATTCACCAAATAACATGTTGCAAAATGACTAGCATTCAAAACAACTATTTCAATGCTTACCTCCCACCGTAGTGTTCGTATAGCAGCTGTAAAAAGAGATCCATAGCATATGCTGCCAAAAGAAGTAGTGACAGCATATTGCAACGAACTCAACACTGGTTTGGGAGGCATTGATGTTGCTTCACGACCACCATGAATAAGGACAAGAAAAACCATACCCGAAACTACGACATGGACTACATTACAGAGAACTGCACCAGTCCAAAACAAACTCACAGAGAGCACCTGTGAATGCAAAGGACAGCACTAAGTCTATGTTCCGAGGATGAGAAGTGTGATACTGACTATATTGCAACACTCCTAGAAAAGATGATACACAGATCAAAAACTTGCCAGCTCACCACAAGAAGCCACCAGCGACCACCATCACCAATGCCTAAAGCAACAACTCCAGCTGCACCGAAAGACCATAGGGCCAGCCACAAAAGCATTACAAGCATAAAAATGCACGCTAATCTTGTGACCTCAGGAAGGTTCCATACCATCTTCACGGCTCTTTGTAACACCAGCATGGTAAATGGCAGCCTATGGAAACAATAGTCAAAACCAATTTGAAACCAGGAATACAAAGATCTCTCCAAATAAGATCTCTACTTTTCCCAAACCAACTAACAGGAAGATCCACAGCAAAATAATTTCCACCTTAAAATGCAGCCAAAGTGCTTACTGGTTATAATCTTCTCACAGATAAAACCAAATCAACCTATATGTCCATTGAAATGAAGACCAAATGTTATAAGAAGGTTTACAAGAAAGTTTTTAGAAAGACAGCTTTCCGATTCATTTACAAGCTCTGGAAATTCAGCTTTCCGATTTATTCGCAAGCGCTGGAAATTCAAAACATTAAATTTAGTGCACTAAGATATTTCCAGGACAATAGAAGTTACAGAGAGACGATTTAAAAAGGTGAGAATTTTGAACGAGCTGAAAAGCATCTGTCATCGTTATTGTAAATAAAGCACTTATTTCACACATTAAACATGATCTTTAGTTAAACTCCGCGACATCAACAATAAGGTCATATTATTTACCTGTCAATAACTGATATAACATACAAGAATTGTAATGCAGCACCAACAGCAAATGCAACACCCCAGAAAAACTGCTCAGCCCAAAAACACAGCACACTGATGACAGCAAGATATGTAGTCAAAATGTGCACTGAGAACTTCATCATTTGATTTGCACGTGAACCGAGCAACAATAACCAAGCTGACCCCAAAACGGTCCCAACTCCACCGGCAACAGCATACAATGGCCAGAAGTCTTCTGTTAAACCATCCTTATTCTCAAGAAACCCCATTGTGTACTTATCAATATTTAGCCTATCCGCTTGCTTAAATCTATTTAGCCCAAAAACCCCGAGAGCAAAACCTACCACAATCAAATGTGCCATAAATATAACCAACCAGAACACATCTCGCCAGTGACGAGACACTGCTGGAGAGATTCCCTGAGATGATGAATGGGCCGCCACGACATTCTGCAATCCAGTTTGCAATGTGATCCACACAAATGAGGAAAAAGCAAATCTTCATATACATATTTATTCAAATTTGTGTCTCCAGCAAGTACTGGTTATGCGTAAAAGATTTAAAATATTACAGCTTCATTTCATAATTTAACAATGTTCAAACCACAAGTCACTATTTTAACATTGCTCATCCACCATAGTTAAATAGAATTTACAACGATCCCCAAAAGTCTAGATTTAGTTTCCTAAACTTAAAGTTGTAACACTTCAAGCCATAAACTTCAAGAATATTTCTCCATGCCAACCGTCCACTTTATGCTTGTTGCAGGCAACAAAATGCAGTCTGAGAGTAAGAGTACAATGTTATGGATCAAATCCCAACTCTTCAGAAAGTTGAAAATGCACGGGATATCAGTGCAATAAAGCAAATCAAACAGAAATTTTCGGGGAGTCAAATTAATTATATTATTTCATCCAAGTTTCAAATACACAGAAAGGTAATCAAAGTAATGGTATTTAGGAGGAACAAAAACAAAAAAGAATTGAATAGATACTTTGATCACCCTGCGGCCGTCTTCGCCAAAAGTACGGCGGAAACTGCAAATTGGTATAAATCTCCCAAAATTTCTGCTAAAACTTGCTTCACACACCACTTCAAAGCCTCAAATTCAAGCAACCAAACTAAATGTTCACGAAAACTTTTAAAGCCTCATACAGTCTCCACTCATCCTAAATTCACCAAACACACCTCTTGTCCACAACATATCAACCGCAACAAAATAACCACACAGTACAGAGCACTCAAAACCTCCAAAAATAACACAAGCACACAAAACTATAATCATATTCAACAAACGAACACCGACATGAAGCACCAAATCAGCAATCTTCTTCAGAATTGACCAAAAAAATAATCAAAACAATCCAAACTCATCTGTCACAGGCAGAACACAAAAAGTTCGCATTTTTCATACCGCTTGCGGTGGTCCGACGGCGGAGTCATAGGAGGAAGTAGAAGGCGACGAAGAGGAGCTAGAGTCGTTCATTAGGCCGCCACCGCTACAAGAAACCTGGAAAAACTAGAGTATTTACTGGATCGAAACTTTGTTTGTTGGCGAACATAAGAATTTGGTTTTTGCTAGGGTTTTGGGGAAAATGAAATTGACTTTGCAATAGTATTATTGTTCCATGAATGGAAATTACGTAGGCCAGAGTGATGGGAAATTTTGGGGAAGAAACTGAAGAAAAAAACGAAAAACGGCTATCTTTTCATTTAAATAGTGAGAGGAAATATATCCATATGTATATGTGTGTGTGTGTGTGTGTGTGTGTGTGTGTGTATAGAGAGAGAGAGAGAGAGAGAGAGAGAGAGGGGTGGGTGCGTGGGGGGGTGTGGATTTAAAGTAAGAAAAAAGGCAAAAAGATAAATGAATTGCCAGGTAATTGCCACCCTTTCGTTGTGATGTTGAATTATGGTTGTCTTGAGGGCAAACGCCACGCGCTCTTGTGTTTCATGATTGTGTCCTTGTCGCAGCTCTTCATGTATTACTTATTTGGATATTATTCGACTAATATTTCTACTGATTGAATTAAATATAATAATATATCAATTTTACCATTTTACTCTTGTTGATATCAATATATTCAAATTCAATGGTTATGATATTCAAATGGGATAGCATGAAATTTTCCCTTAATCGTCACATCTCGATTAATAGTTTCGATGAAAATACTTTCTCTCTTAAACTATAATCGTTTTTATATTATAGCCTATTTTAATTTTATTATTTAGGATGTGTTTTTATAGACGACGTATCTTTTGAGAAACTAAAATTATTTTTAAAAAAGCTATAAAATTTTGAAATAGCTAAAATGGAGAGCGCTGGAAAATAAAAATTGAAAGTACAAAAAGCAGAATTTTAAAAGAATACCTATAAGTTGAGAAAAAAAATCTTAAAATTGCTTCTAATTTTTTGCTTATCTTATTTGTTCTTTTTTTTTTTTACTTTATATTCCAAATACTAAATTTAGATAAGACGAAAGCATCTCACACATTGGCGAGCAAACTTTCTCTCGTTACATCTTGGTTCTCCAATGAAACCCCTCAATCATTTTTTGATAAAGATAGATTTCTATGATAATTCACTTTCACCCGAAGCCATATTGTACCACCGTATCAAAAATGCTATCACCGCCTTTTAAATTACAAATTGAAGTAGGTATCATATTCTCTAACCTGATCACGATCCCATCTCATCAAAGTAGTGAAAAAAAATCATCAATGTATAAATAATAAAAGTTTAGACACCACAACCACACCACCACAAAAATTAAGTACCATAATACAAAATAATATATAAAAGTTGGGTGATTAACATAATATATACTCTTCTTTTAATTATGAGATGAACAATGTAGTGATACTGATTTATGGCTTTTAGGTTGCCATAGGGGACTCATTGTCATTGTGGCGAGAAAGTCCATACATGGCAATAACGTGGAAGTATAATTAAATATATATATATATATATATATATGTATATATCAACCTCCTCACATAGTGACAAAATATTGTCTAATAATACATCTTGGAAGAAAACAATAACATTTGATTTTACAAAGTAGGCTATTATACCAAATAAATAGGTGTAATTTAAGTCGATGGAGCACCAACCAAAGTTAAAATTTTAAGAAATAAGGACATCCCAAGTGTTCTCTATACATAAAAACCTCAAGATTTTCTATATGTATTTTTTAAATTCAAAATTTCGCCTCCCTGCCCCCAAAACAAATAAAATGACAAAAATATCTTTTTTTATATTGTGAAAATTCAATTTCGCTCCACTAAATAAAATTATCTTACATTATCATTGTTTAAGTTCGGAAAGTTTCAATTTTTTGTAGAAAGAGGAGTCGTGAGTATTTATATTTTATCGATAAATGCTTTAATTGTATATCCAATATTACTCGCACAGCTATAAAAAATGCAACACATTTAGTGACAAAATCAATCTAGTGCTCCTCATGTTTCCTTTTATTTGTTGTTTAAGATTTTTGCATAAGGATTAAGGAGGACAATTAATAGTTATAATTTTAGACTAATAAGACTAAAATGCTCTTTTAGTTATTAATTGCTCTAATTAATGAGTTGTTGAGAGTTTTTTGAAAGTTATAAATGACACTTTATTTAAGTGAAAGGGTATATTTGAAAAAAAAAAATGAATGCATTCTTAAAAAGTTAGAATTACAAATATTTTGGAACAATTTTTTTTTCTTGCTAAAGAGACAAATAAAAGGAAATTTAGAGAGTAGAAATCTAGTGTCTGTGATAAATTTTATTTATGATAAATCTATGAATAAATGCATTGTTGTTGATTATATTTCTTGTTCTATTTATATATATTGAATTTTATCATTAATCTATTATAAATATCTTAAATTTATGATAAATTTTTTTATGTCCACTAAATAAAATGCAAGCTCAAGTAACATCAAAATACCAATGTAAAACAAACGCTGCAATTTTGATGATTGTGATGTTATCATAGAAAGGACTTAATTTTCAAATCTTCTAGAATACATCGCAAAAATTCCTTGTAGTGACAAGACCTAAATGGAGCACGATAAGGGGATCATCATGGAATATCCTTCTTTTTTTTGGAAAAAAAGGACGTATATGTTCGGAGTTCCGACAGGCCCACAATTTATTCATCGTAATAATTTTATGATTTAATTACACTTTTTAGTCATTTAACTTAGGTCTTCTAATATATTTGATCCTATAAATTCATCTTTTTATGTATTTAATCCCATATATTTTTAATTTTTAATACATTTGATTCTAAAATGACAAATTTAGTCCTGAGCCTTTACAAATGTGATCCTGGACTGACAAATATAGTCCTTTATGTTTGCACTTTTGATCCTTCCTCATTTTTCCGGCCAAATTAATGATTTTCCGGCTACACTTCTTTTACACATTTAGTCCTGTGAGTTGAAATTTGTATAGTTGTGTTGTAATAGGTGGTCTAAAGAAGTCATTAATTTGGCCGAAGAAATGAGGGAGGACAAAAAATACAAACATAAAGGATTATATTTGTCAGTCTAGGACCACATTTGTAGGGGTTCATAACTAAATTTGTCACCCCAAGACCAAATGTGCCAAAAATTAAAAATATACGGGACTAAATGTGTAAAAGACGAATATAGAGGATCAAATGTGCTAGAGAGCCTAAGTTACATGACTAAAAGTGTAATTAAACCTACTTTTATACAAGCTAAGTTTGTTCTAAACTTTGGTCCATAACTCAAGGATTAATAAGAAATAAGTAACTATAAAAAAATTGAAATTTGTGTAAATTAAGATAAAGCCATAGATAATATAATTAATATCTTAATTATTATGTCAAACTGTTGTTTGTTGTTTTGGATTCTCTAACCAACTACATATTAACTTCTTTTTGCACACTATCTTGGAAAAAATGTATCAAACTTATTCAAAAAAGAAAGAAAATTGAAAAAAAAATATGGAACCTAACTTGAACATCTATAAACCGTATAAAGTTATAATTAATGTCGGTTTGAGGTTTAGTTTGGAGTGAGGTTAGCCGAAAGTGGTAGCCAACACTTTGAATGCTTAACTGAAACTGCCCTAACCATAATTCTTGGGTTTCATCTCACAAAACTTGATGAGTCAGGTGCCACCTCACTATGCTACGTCAGTATAAGCCTCCAAATTATCTAAGTGAGGAGTTGAGGTCCTCGATACGATGATGGCCCTCGAAAGGGCTCACAAGTTGATCTCTCTCTCTCTCGAGCCCCTCGAGACACGAGTATACTATCCTGGGGACCCTCGAGATGAGGCGCGGCCCTCAAACGCGCTCCAATCGAGGGCGAGATCCCGCACTTAACCGCTGCAAGGTTTGGCATCCAACAGGGATAAATCCAACTGGCGATCACTGACAGGTGCAACCCACTGCCAGCTAACGCACTCCAGTGGCACATGGGTCAATTCCATCAGTCTCCAGCGCATTAAATGCCCAGTCAAAAATACAATCCTTGGTCATAAATGCCCAAGATACACATTAATTGCCAACAAAGCCCCTCATTAATGAGAAGTGGGAGCAGCCGCCAATAGGATCCATGGAAGGGACAAAAGGCACACGCCGGTACGGCTACTGTCCTGAAAGTGACCGGCTCCCACCAACTATGTCACATCCAGGCTCCTCACTCTCATATAAAAACCCCCATTGGCTCTCCACCTAAGGATAAGGAACTCATAATATTCTCACTCTCTTGATAAGCAAATTGGCTTCTCACATACTATTCATCACCTTCTCCAAATACTGACTTGAGCATCGGAGAGCCTACGCCAGGGAAAAACCAGCTAGTCTTACGTGCGTTCCTCCTTTTTTGACAGGTGGGCCACTAGCAAGATCATCCCGGAGTTCATCATACCCCGACACGTGGTCGAACCAATATCCGACCGCATCAAAACTCATCACTACTACATTTGGCAAAAACTATTATATGAGTTGGATGACTGAATTCATATATGAATCGAATAATTTATATTATGTTATATTTTATATCATCATAATATTTTTTTAAATGAAATAAAAATGTGACAAAATATAAATCATTTTGTGCATATGCGAAATTCAAATTTCGTGCATGAAAATCATGATAAATCAAACAATCTTATGTGCAACTGATGATACTGAAACACCACAAACATGTTCATAAAAAAATAGTTGAAGCTATGTGTAACTTAAAAAAAAAAATGAACTCAAAAATCGACACTACAAGAAAAGTAATGTTAGTGACAAAATATAAAAATTGTCACTAACAATTGTATTGAGTGATAATATCTTATATTTTGTTATTAATTAAGTTTTTTTTTTGTGACAACAATTGTTATATTGTCACAATATCATTCAGTAGTGACAATAATTACTGTTTTTATTGTCACAATTGACAATTAGTAACACATTTGTAGTGATCATTTGGTTGAAAAAAAATTGTCATTAGGATATTGTAACAAAATTCTATTATCACACTAACTACCAGTTGGTCTAGTGGGATGACGTTAAATCCCTTAAGCAAGGTCAAGGATTCGAACCTTGGCACTGTGAATGGAGCAACTGTGTTGGGAGGGTCGCCCACGTAATGGGCCTCTACAATATCTGAACCGAATTAGTAGGTCAATGAGTCGGAACCGGGTGGATAAAATCAAAAAAAAAAAAAATTCTATTATCATTAAATGCCACGATAGGTGTGTCACTAATGATCAATTTTGCCCTATATTATCACCATTAATATGGTGCAAACTATGTGTTGTGGTAACCTAATTTTATTGTCGCTAAATGCATATAATTAACGAATAACGTTTTTATTGTCACTTATTAAATTGTCACAAATTTATTTATTTTTTTGTAGTGTGAATTGAGTAATAATCATTCTTTTCAAAGTATTAATCAATAATGTTAGAAATATAACAATATGCTTATGTAGAACACATTATAAATCATCAAAACATTATTTTGGTTTCATGCATTCAAATAATCATAAACTAGAGTACAATTTCATAAAAAAAAAATGTATGTAATGAGTGGCGCGTAGTAGTGACACGCTTATTTCTGGTTGTGGGTGTGGTAAGGCGTCCACCTGGCCAATGCCCCAATTGGTTATTTCATACATCTTTGGCTTCTTGGAATTTGGCATGTATTAAATATTTCCGTTTTCAAGCATGTTTTGTTTTTCTTCAATAAATATATTCTAACAAACTTGACAAATAGAATTGCCTATTTCTCAAACGTGTAATTTGGTCGTTGCCCATTTTCTTCTCATATATTTTGCTCTATTATGAATTGATGGTGACATGTAATTTAATTATTGTATTGTAAAAAACGTTCAGGGACGGAATCAAAAAATTTTATTCGAGATGGCGTGATCAAATTTATATAATTTTTTAAACATTTTTATATGATCTGGAAAGACAAATTTTAAATAAATATATATAAATTTTAACTCGATATAAATTTTAGGAGGAACGCCACCTCCAACCTCCTCTCTGACTTTGCTCCTTAATACATATACTTATTAAAGAAAATGTAGTTTTTAAATGTAGCACAAATGATTAGGGTTGTACCATATTTTGTACATGAATATTTTTTAAATAAATTAAAAGTATCCAACGATGTTGTGTAAATAGAACTTAAGGCCGGCTACATACATGAATTTTTGATCAATTTATGCCGTCTCAATATATGTTAGTTTCGTACACTATAACCGCACAAAATCAAATGATAAGATGGAAGTTGTTAACGACGACAAGTATTAAAATAATAATTTTAATTTGACAATTAATAATAAGTATTAAGTAACAAAAATTCATAACATAGTTTGATATTTTAGATTATCAAATTGTTATATATATATATATATATGTATGTGTATGTGTATATCACTCATTTGTATTGTTTAACATGTGCTATGTATAGCATAGTTTTGGTAATCGAATAGATAATATGTATCTAATTAGTTCGATTTCTTTTTTCTTTTAATTCATTTCGTTAATATTGTAACATTATTATTTAACGCACAATATGCATTCAATCTCATTACAGTATATCGGGCGCAACATAAAATACACTATATATATATATATATATATATATTAGATATTGTTGGATTTGCAAACCATAGTGGGTCGTAATATTTCTTTAATGCGTCTTGGTCAACAAATGTGATATATATATAATGATCATCAATGATCTCACCTTTTTTATATTTGGTGCATAATGTAATCATGGACATGATTATCAAAATGATCATTAGGGGATAAACCATAGATAAACCGATTCAAAATTCCCTTTCGTGCAAATTAAGAAATAATTTAAACTTTGACAATTAGGGATTTGGAAGATATTATTCCACTCGTATTACCAACTCTTTCAATAACAGACATGTTTGATTTGACTAAGGTTGTTTAAAAATTTAGGGTTGTGTTTTTTTTTTCTCTGTTTAACCTATGTCATTGTTTGAAAGTAACGAATTAAATATTTAAACTAATGACAATTCTTACCCATTGTGCTTAGTTGAGGTAATTGGGGGGCAGGTACTTAAAGGCTGAACTTTAGAAACAACTTTTTGGTCTTTTTATTATAGTTCTTTATTTATTCCCAAGTTTTAGAAATAATATCCTCGTACGCACCTAATTTTGACACCGCGTCTTTAATTAATTTTGGAACATATATTTACGTGATGTGATAAAATTTGAACCGTCTAATGTATGAAAACGGGTCCAAATTTAAATTCATTCGAAAAGTTTCTCAAATCATACATTTTCAATTCGTTCCGGTCAAGAACTTTCATGAAAAAAAAAGGAACACATAAGAAGAATAATGAAATTAGAAATATAAAATGTCAAGTTTATTTACTTAATTTGTCCAAAAAGAAAATCCTAATTATGGAGAGCAAGAGAGTAAAAAAGCTAGCTAATTTTTTCTCCCTCTCATTTTCCACAATTTTCTTTAAAGGGAAAACCATATTTTACTCCATTACTTTTATTTAATACTATTTTTCTTTATTAATAAGAGAATCAAAATTATTTTTCATAATATTCGTACGTTATAACGGGCCATAATCAATGCCCTCCTCTTTATTGTCAAATTGAATTGGGCTTCTATTATTGGGCCAATAATCTTTGTACGGAATAGAGCTAAAGGGCCCTAAAATTCTGGTGTTGGGCCATCATACCATGCCCCAATTTAACTTGTAAGCAGTTTAATTTTTGTTTGCTTTTTCTCTAAATTCTAAGGTCAAATGTAAGCTCAAGAAAAAAGATTTTCACCACGTTAAATGAAACTTATTCACAATTTTTCCTTTTCCACAACCACATTTAAATTTTTTTTTAAAAAAAAGCAGCATTATACATTAGCAATCACTTTGCATTAATCTTCAGTTTTTATAATAAATTAAAAATCAATATTAAAACTATTTCAAAATCTTAATTTTAGGTCACTCAATCTAATTAAATGCGAGCCTAACATGTTCCACCAATCAACACTCCCACAAATCTAATATATATATATATATATATATATATATATATATATTTAAAATAATGTCCACTTTATATGTTCATTTCTTACTTATTTGGACGGTGAGATTGATAAGTTGTCCTATCATTATTTTGCCATAAAAAATGTTTTTCATATTTACATTTTGACATTCTAATTCACATTAAAATCTTTCTATAATTGAAAATTGCTTAATACAATTATTTCCAATAATATATCTCTAACTCCTTAAATTACTCCTTATAATTAATTATTTTCTTAAACATAATTTATAATTATATCCATTGATTAGTTTTTCTAATTATTAAATGCTTTATCAATTAGCTCAAATTTTTAGATTTTGTATATATATGTATATATATATATATCTATATACATATAAGTTTTTCAATATGACAGGTTATGTATTTATTTTAATAGCGACGTCCTTTACTATTGCTTAGTCATTTCACATTTAATGTCATAAATTATTATTCTCATATTTTGATCAATCAAATTCAACCACATGCGTAAATCAAGTCTCCTAAAATTCATATATAAGCTACTTTTGTCATTCAATATCCTCACATTATAATACACTTTTACCTTGACTACTGTTTCTTAATTAGCTCCCATTTATTGTTCATATACATTATTTAGTATCTATATCTAATTTGTATATATATAAAGTAAAATGGTGTGGTGAGCCTGTTTTTGGTATGTTGTTTATTTGGCATTGAGGTGGACACATTAATTTTAACCCTTTTTGCAATAGAAATATATTTCCATATTTGGGATTTATTTAAATCCATGAACTTTACGAGTTTCACTTTTATAGTCGGAAAATTACCATAAGGGGTTAAATTTAAAAAATTCAAGTTTAAATGGTAAAGTGCAACTCGTAAAAATTCTTATGGTAATGTGTAAAAACATCATAGTTTGGGGGTTAAGTGTTTTTCCCCCTTATAATTATTAACTCTTTATCAATTAGCTCAATTTTAGATTTTGTATATATATATATATATATATATATATGTAAGTTTCTCAACATGACAATTTATGTATTAATTTTAATAATGATGTCCGTGATTATTGCTTAGTATTTTCACATTTACTATCTCATAAATGATTATTTTCATATTTTGACCAATCAAATTCAACTACACATGTAAATAAAAGTTTCATAAAATCCATATATAAGCCATTTTCGTTATTCAATATCCTAGGCATTATAACTCTCTTTTACCTTTGACTAATTTTCCTTAATCAACTCCTATTTATTGCACTAATAATCTAATATATATATATATATATATATATATATATATATAGATGATTTAGAACCCTTGAAACTATTCAAGTAAACGCATATGTGTATAGTTTCATTTAACTCTATTTTGCCATGTACAAAAGTAAAATATTATCTATATGAATTTAAATAAACAGTTTGTTATTCATGTTTGTCCCAAAGTATCCACCACTTATCCAATTTCTAAAATAAATGGATTAAATTTCAATTCAAAATAAAATAGCAAAACTAATTTATTACTTACAATACTTTTTAATTAGTTTAATTTTAAATAATTAAAGTTATTTGACACTTAATCCTACATAAAGATTTCATACATTGATTATACCAAAATTAATATTTAAATTGAACATATATTCGATTGTTAAATAAAATTTTTAATATACTTGTTTATTGATTTATGTTATAGCAAAAGTTAATTAGTTTTTATCAAATTATTTTTTTCTAATATATATATATATATATATATATATTTCCCGTGCCTTGGCACAGTTGAAATACTAGTCTTTATTAAGAACAATGGTGAATCTAGGATTAACAATCAATGGGGTCAAAACTTAATGCACATATTATTTTGGATTATAAATAATGGATCAATTATAGATTTTTAAAATTTTAATATAGGATCAAAGGGTCATATAATAACATATTAATTAATATTTAATATAAATAATATATAATAGCAAAAAAAATTTAGTGGAGTCATGTGATCCCACTGGTATGACTGTGGAGTCTCCTACGCTTAAAAGCATCCAGAGATTTGTAAGTCTCTGGTTGTAATTGTCATGATGGCGGTGCCAGAGTTCAAATCACACTATCATTGCCGTTTTCTTTTAACGATGCAAATTGCTATCAAATCCACTTAATAATAATGGTTCATTTTCGAATTCATAACCAACGGAGCTATAACAACATCGGACAACACGTGGGAGTTGAACTTGAGAGCAACAACCGAGTGGGAGTCCTCTCCACCAGGCAATACAAAAGAAGAAATCTTTGATTTGACAAGGGCAAGACGATGTCTAATCGGTTTAGATTGTTCAATCTTTCCCTTCTCAAATAAAAAATTCTTCCTTTTTGTTTTACCTCGTGGACATGACTTTGACTCAGCTTCAACTCTAGAGTTCAACTCGTACACCATTGTACGACACCGTCATGGCTCCGCTGATTAGAAATCCGAAAATAAACACCCTTTTCAAGTCGACGGTTCCTCCTTTTGAAGGCATAAGATCACTAGCCGTACGAAACCTTGTAGAGACACTTGTCGTTGCAGCATTAGGACATGTTGAGCAACTTTCAGTGAAGAACCGGGAAAATGATGAGTTGTTGGTGTTGCATCTCTTGTTTCATGGATAGCACCATTTAGGAGTTCACCGAAAATAGTTCTCGGGTTATTGAAAGAGTTGAAGAAACATCAAGGACCGTAGTTTTTAAGCCAAATGGGAGTGTTCTTAACGAAGGAAAATGCCAAGATAAATAACCGGTTTTCTATAATTTTGAGTTCGAATTGAATATGGAGCTACGTGAGCATACGGTTTACATATATAGAATGTAGAGAGAGCTAGTCACGCAGCAGTGGCCGCAAGGGAGATCAGGTAAGAGAGAAGCTCTGAATGTGTGATGCATGTATTTCCCGTTTGTTTCGAAGGTAGGTACGAGGTAGAGTAGATGTTGCTAAAGCATTGACTCAATACATAAATAGGATTTTTTATTTTAAAATAATATTTCATCTCATATTTTCATTATACATTTAACTTGAAATCTTTATACTTGATGTATATACATACATTAAAATACGAGATGAAATCCGACTTGAAATAATAAATCTTGAGCCCTCCACTTGTTTTCTAGTAAGTGGAGATGAAAGCTTTTGACTGTTGGCTAGGGAAGTATGGAACTGTTTTCGGAAGAAGGTTAATCATTCGTGGAGTGGATTATACTTGTATCTACATATGTTTTAGAAAACAAGTGATTAATAATATATAAGTGCAATAATATTTACCATGTAAATGGATCGTGACCAATTTTAATTCAAGTTAAAATGTGCATAAATCAATGTATATTTACATATAAATTTCCATGTTTCTATTCATCGGATAAAAATCATAAAATTGAAGTTGATATTCCAAATTTGTATCTTCTGACGACAACAACGACGATGACAATAATAATAATAATAATAATAATAATAATAATAATGAAAAGAGTAAAAAAAATAATGAAAAATTCAAAAGAGCTGCCAGAGTTTTTTTCCCCCCTTCTTTTTACCCACGAGCCACGAGAAAAGAAAACTATTATTGAACATACATGTTGGACGCCCAATAACACTGTTAAAAAAAAACTTTCGAGACCCTTTGCGCTGTACCCGTATGATTTAATGTTGGACGCCCAATAGACGGGTTTCGCCAACGGACAACTAACTGCGGTGTGTACAATTGGACATCTGCCTTACACAAGCCCAATTATAAAATTCTATTGGTTTGCCTCGCAATTGAATTTTTGTTTTTTCCTCTTTTTTTTTTAATATGCATACCCACTACTCAAACCCACGCAAATCTGAACCCTTAACAATAAACTCCCCATGATTTTAAAGTTGGGGCACACTGCCAAAATCCAATTTTTTGATGATAAACTCCCCATGCTTTTAAAGTTGGAATACTTGCTCGTTTTTTTTTTAGGAATAATTATAAAGGGGTATTCGGAGATTTGTCTAAATTATAAATAAAATTCTCATTTTTGGAAAATTACCTAACGAACTCTGGGATTTACAAATATTTTACAATGTCAACTTTCTGTATACAAACGGTAGGGTCTGTGACGGAAATCGTCAAATTGTTATTTTGTTTTTCTTATTTTACCCTTTTGGTTAAAGTTTGAATGGATTTGACTAATTTTTTAGGATTAAAATGCCCTCTAGGTTTGATACATGTAGAAATATTTGATAGTAATAAGAGTTACAACAAAATTAGATTTGACCCAGAGGCATTATAGTTTTAAAAAATGAATCAAATATGTTCAAACTTTGACTAAAAGGGTAAAATAAAAAGAACGAAACAAAAATTTGACAGTTTCTGTTATAAACCCTAACGTTTGTAGATAGAAGGTTGACATTGTAAAATATTTGTAAATCCCAATGTTTGTTAGGTCATTTTTCAAAAATGAGCATTTTATTTGTAGTTTAGATAAATCTTAAAGTACCCCAATATAATTATTCTTTTTTTTTTATTATTATTATAGAATTCATTCGAAATTTTATAAATGCCTACCAAAATTGGGCATGAACATATACGCTCACCTTAGGAGAAAAGAGAAAGAAGCGGACGATTTGAATCTAAAATTTCAATTATACTAAATTCAAGTCCCAATCATTGAACGATAGGTACGATAGCGGGGTACTTGCTCATTTGAGTGTCCATGTCTTTTTTTTTTTTTTTTTGTTTTTCTTGGACGGGGGCGAGGAGTTGTTGGAGTGGGTGTTAACGGCTAATAATAAGTGCTAAATGCTAATACTACGATTACACACACCAAATACATCAAAATCTATATATATAATTATATATACACACATTTGGAGAAATTATACAGGTTTAAAGTCTAAAATGATTAAAAAATGTAGCACATGAAATGAAACCGTATTGGACTTTACAATAGCAATACACCTTCACCAGATGGTGTTGGCTGGCTATGGCCGGCCACATTTCTACAGATCTAACGCTGTCTTTCCCAGCAATCCGCTGCAATCTCTCTCTCTCTCTCTCTCTCGACTCAACGCATTCTTTTTCTCTCTGATTCCGCACGAGAAAAATCATGGGTCTCTCTGTTGTAGAAGTAATGAATACGCCATGCTCTGAGCTTAATTTTTACCTATGTATATCTTTTTAAGCTTTCTGATATATATTTAACTTGTGTGTTTCTCGTGAATATTGTAACAGGGGTTTGCCAAGTCACTCGCAATGACGGTGCTATCGGAGATCGGAGACAAGACTTTTTTTGCAGCTGCCGTAGGATATTAGTGTGTGTGTGTGTGTTTATTGTTCGGAAAAAAAAAAATTAATCAGCACCTATTGTTTGTATTATCTTTTTATTCTTGATTGATTATCGTTCGGTTTTTTTTTTTTTTTTTCATTTTGTGTAGCTTAGTTAGAAATTTTTAGTAGTTGACATTGTTGTTGGAATCCACTGAGCTAGTGAGCTGCCATCAAATGGTCTTGTTTTCTAGTTTTTGATTTGGACTATTTTAGAAAGACTTATATAACATTAACTCCGGTTCGTTCTTCCAAGAAAAGAAGTTTATGTAACATTTCATTATTTGTTTTCCCATCCAATGTATATTTATAATTTTGTTTTACTTCAAAAATAAATAGTTATACATTTTTAAAAAATTTATTCGACACTCTTGATATACTAAGAAAAATGTTTTAACAACAAATTTCTATGTAGAGAATTATATTAAAATTATAAGACAAACATAACATATTACAATAAGGGGTATTCTTATCAGATTGAATGAATACTATTTTGTTTACTCAAAATTGACGGGGGCAATTGTAATGTTTTTTAAAGTAATGGGATGTAACTCTGCAAGTGTTACAAATCTCATAATACGAGGGCTAAAAAACATGATGGCTAACTGGCTATAAAGTGTGTGTGTGTGTGTGTGTGTGTGTGTGTTTATCTTATTCTTCATCTCCGAGCATGTACCTATACAACCAGCAAAAGAGACTCTAAAGTCGGTGCTTGTTTCAGATCTTAGCAATGCGTCACCCTAGAAGACTTGTGTTGTCAGGTTGCCTTGCATCTTCGATTGTAAGATACATTTCTCTCAAACTTATTCGTGTTTGGTTCATTTTTATCATCATGGATCAGCCTCTTGAATGACTCTAAATATTTGTTCGGTTTCCAGCTTATGAATATCTTGACAACCTTTGTCGGCTGGGCCGCTCCAAATCTGGCAAGTCGTTCCGCCTAAATCCTTTTTCGCAGATGATGCTGAGTTTATTTTAAATTTTGAGTTGTTTCTATGCATTGCACGTGTATAATGTATTCTTTGCAGATCCCGCGCAAGTGGACTCATCACATTACGACGTTGTTTTTTCTGGGGTTCGGCTTGTGGTCTCTGTGGGAAGCATTTAACGAAGAGTAATGAACTATTTTCCTTCTATATCCGGGCTCTTTTGCTTGATAGGAGTATCAATTTTCTCGTAGATAACGTAATCTTGTGGACTTTGTTTGCTTTCCCCAACAGGGAGGACGATGAATTTGATGAAGTTGAAAAGGAACTGGTTAGTTTCTTGCGTTTTGCAATTAACATTTGCTTCGTAATGACTGAAGTTCACTGATTTCACTTTTATGATTTGGCTAGAATGCTGATACAAAAAGTGGTGGTGGAGAAAACAAAGAGAATAAAAAGGTATGGGAATTATTCTTATGATTCTAGTTTTTGCAATGTTAACCATAATCCACCTGAATGACTCTCTCTCTCTCTCTCTCTCTCTCATGCCATGCTGTGTAGGATGCAGATGATCTGAAAAAGCAAAGTCGGCCATTTCTTGCTCAATTCTTTTCTCCCATCTTCCTCAAGGTTCCAACAAGCTCTCTTAATCAATCAACCTCAACAAAGCCTACTTATTATTACTGATCATAATCTACTTATCCCTTTCTCCAGGCTTTTTCCGTAAATTTCTTTGGAGAATGGGGCGACAAGAGCCAGGCAAGTACATGTATGATGGGGCGAATGCCCAATAGCACGCTCTAATAAAGTTTACTCCATTCCCGATTAACAAACGAGCACCACATGTATACTCCAGCTCGCCTCGATAGGTTTGGCTGCAGATGAGAACCCTCTGGGGGTCGTTCTCGGTGGAATCATGTAAGGGTTCATATCTTTCATCGCTAAGTACCATGCGAGCTTCCCATGTTTGCTACTTATTAGCAAGGATTATTAAGGTATGATTTTAATTG
Source organism: Petrea volubilis (assembly GCA_026212405.1). Lineage (NCBI taxonomy): Eukaryota > Viridiplantae > Streptophyta > Magnoliopsida > Lamiales > Verbenaceae > Petrea > Petrea volubilis. The sequence continues at coordinate 3,383,522 of CM047873.1, read as the reverse complement.
TCTCGTATCAGTGGACAAGCTTTGTGTGTTACGGCTGCCGTCCTCGGTGGAAGGAGCCTGGCAAATCAGATATCTGAAAAAATAGTAAGTATTGAGAATCTCCATTTTCTTAGCTTAGTTTTCTTTTAACTTGTAAGGTAAAAAACCGGAGCTCAACACGCACGTAAGCTTTTCTGGATCTAGGTTGGAGCCTGTGGAGGAGTTCTTCTCATTATTTTCGGAATTCAATCGTTTCTCTCGACAGTTGAGTCATGACGATGATGACTCCAAAATTATTAAAGGTCAAACCAGGTTCGAGTTATAATTTTTCTATCATTCATAATGCTCAAACAGAATTAAAATGGTAAGTTTTTGGTAAAGTTTTGCATTTGACATTGTAGGATTTGTTATCCATTAGCAGTTGAAGGGATGACGAGAAATTTAGGTAAGCTGAACACAACAGATAGGTAGAGCAATGTTTTCATTTTTCAAATTCAATTCTAAGGCTGAACTTGAGATCATAAGAACTTTGGAGACTATTGTATTTCTCTTGATATTTGCTCTTGTCAAGACAGTATTATTATTTCCCATACCTTGTTCAAAGATATAAGGAGCTGTTGTGACTTGATCAGTCATTCCTTACTACATTGAGTCACTACAAGAAAATACGGTAATTTCGGCAGAATTTTCGGCTGCTTTTCAGAGGAAAATGTGAATTTCGGCGGATTTTTCGCAGACAATGTCCGCCGAAAAAACTCTTGTCGCTTTTCATTTTTCAGCGGATTTTCGGCGGAATTGATCAGCCGAAAAATGTTTTGGCAGATTACCGGCGGCGAATTTGTTTAATTTAAAATTTTTTAAAATGAATTATTTTCGGCGGAATTAGTTTTGGAAATCTATTTTTCTTAACCCATAAAATATACCTTCCTTAGTCATTTTCGTAATGTCTTTAAACTTATATAACTTTTGTAAATTTTTAAAATTCAAATATTGTACTAACTTATTAATTAATTACTCGTACGGTACTTTTGACAAATTATTCAATAATTAATGTTATTAATCTATTTCGTCAATCATTATGCAATAACTAATTTATACGATGTCTATTATGGCACATAAGAATAATCCATTATCTCTAAATATGTAAAAGCTATTCCCTCGTTATATATTTCAACCTTTTTTATTCCTTAATCAGAATTATATATGTCAAAGTTATTTCATCAATCCTAAAATTTATTAACAATTTGTTCTAGTAAGTCCTAATACATATAATAGACATATTTGTTCCAATAAGTCATAATAAATAGACATATTTGTTCTAATAAGTCATAATAATTAATATAATAGACATATTTAATTTGTTCTTTCGCATTCTCAGAGTTAAAGAAATACAAGTTATAATAAGTCATAATAAACACAGACTTAATTTGCATGGCACATATAATAAACACACACTTAATTTGGCACATTTATTGAATAATAACATATTAAAATATATATAACAAAACGTATAGCGAGAAATAATTTCAAAAAATAACGAAAGGCAAACATGATAAAAAAAAACATTTAAAGAACATAACATTTAGTATTTTTTTTCCAGTTAAAAGTTAATATAATTTACTTTTTTTAAAAAAAAAACTATTTTTTTCGCGGATTATCCGCCGAAAATTAATAAAAATAATTTCTTTTTTTTATCTAGTTGATATTTCTTTTCTTTTAAATCTTTTTTTTATATTTTTCGACAGAATTTTGGAGAGAAAATTCCACAGAAAAATTAAAATTTAATGTTTTTTTAATTTTAAAATTTTCATCAGAATTTCCAATCGAAATTCTGTTGAAAATTTTTAAATTTAATATTTTTTTTAATTTTCGGCAGAAATTTTCGGCGAAAACTTTGGCTAAAAAATTCTGCTGAAAATAACGCGTTTTCTTGTAGTGAGTGAATATTTATCTCATCCTTCCATTTATTTATTTATTTCATTTGGCTTAAGTAGTAGTCAGTCATTCACAGAGCAACTAGTGCATTATGGAAAATTCCTTTTCGAACCTGTTTTGACTGCACCCAAAAATCACAAGGCAATCTTATATTTACACATGTTGTGTGTTTGATCGCTCTTTCCTAAATATACCTTAATCACATGTCAAGTATAATACGCTCACCATGTTATAGGTTCCAGTGTGACCGAACCTAAACCTACATTACACCTTATGGTGTAATTGGAAGGTGTAAGTGGTGTGTAGTTCAAGTAGAGTGATAAATTCAGAGGTCTACCCGGAATGGAAAATTCTTGCTCTCATCGGGTTTGGCCACACTGGAACTAATCATATGACGAGTGTTTTACACTTATCATGTGATTAGTGTATAATTTAGATAGAGTGAAATCAAGTGTATTGAAACATACTATATGATTAGTTGGATATGATCAAATTGGATTTGGACAAGAATTTTCCACCTTAAATTTTAATCGGTGTGATGAATATACACATATGTACCCATAATTTTATACTTCCCTTTATTATGATGAGCCGGGTTATTTCTCTAATCACTTTACATTAAATAAGAAGTATCGATTTTGTGTCCTTTAAAATTTTACGGCCCCACTCTATATATACAAAATTGTATTTATTACCAAGGCAATGCACGGTAATGCTTATTGGTATTTTCGAATATCACAAATTTGTAGATTAAGCATTATGCATGTAACATGTGCTATTTAGGGGAAGTACCTACAGAATAGAGGTTACTGATATATTGAATTAAATTAGTTAGGATTTTGAGAGCAATAAAAATTATGAAGAGAAAATTTAATTAAATCGAGTGAGGCTATAGAGCACGGAAAAGTTTATTATCCTTTTACTTTTGGGATCATGTACCTTATGATATATATATATATATATATATATATAAATGTTTTATAAAATGGACAGTGTCACAGATAATTATAGTCTCATAATTACAATCCATTACATATTTATGCATTTATCAACAAATTTTTTGAAAGATTAGGAAGATCATTTCAGCCCCGGAGTTGCGTGTGGCTACGCCCAAACCACAAGATTAATTATCACAATTTTGAAAAATAGTTTAATTGCTAACGTATCTCCTAATTAAATTAGCTGACTTTTATTAATTACAGGCCGCTGTAGTTGACTCTATGCTGGTTGGTTTAGGTATCATTATTAGCATTACTTGAAAAAATGGGGTGATTAAGACAAAACATCTACCCTTTTACTTTTAGTGATTATGACGATGGAATGAGTTAATTAACTAAAATGATGTCCTCGTAATTATTTCTCACTTGTTGTCTACTTTGTACCTGTCATTGTAGGGTTTTTAATTGTTTCATGACTCAGCATGTTTAGATTAGTTAATTTCAACTCTTAACTCTTTCTCACTCTGAGGACAAACCGATAAACTGATAAATAAATAATCATTTATTGATGTGAACTTAGGATCACTAAGGTTTCGTATTCGAATTCTCTTAAACTGTTTTTTTATTTTTTTGGGTGAATATGTGTCGTTTTCGATTGACAGTTTAGTGGTAAATTCGTAACACATATTAGAAATTTTGAATTTGTAGAGAGGGTGAGGATATTTTAATTGTGTGTGTGTGTGCGCGCGCGCGTGTGAATTAGATATACATAGAGGGGGATGACTACCTCTTTCAATTCATTTAAACAATATTTTTATCATTTTAAGGGCGAGATTTGAATTCGAAAAATATAATTTGACGGGGATAATCGTCTCTTTCAACCCATCCACTTCCCTCCAGCTGCGATGAGTCGGTTTATTTTATCAAACATATGAAAGCCGAAGGGGCACCTAACCTCATTTTGTAGGCTTCCATGGGCCAATGCTCGCGTATCACATTATTGATTTTGATTACCCTCACGGGCCTCACCACACGCAACACTCTTTCCACCCCAATCGCTAAGCTTTACTTCAAACTATCACCACACATATGATATCCCTAAAACTAGAAAACACATTTGATGTCAAACTTGATAACATATTTAACAAGATTGGAGCCAATAGTTTTTTAATACCTAAGTTATGGGGTCCATATCTTTCACACGTGTCCCCATAAAAATGAATTGCTCACTAATCCCGAATATTTGAAAAAAATTGATGGGACATTTTTCTAAAATATTAACTAGTGCACAAGAATAATTCTCATTATCACATGAAACGTATATTCCATTTGCCGTAACACAAACTCATTATTAATAATATGTGAACTACCCACTCAATTATGATCGAGTTTAGCTACACTCAAAATGTAAAATTTGCTAATTATTTAGAATATTATAGACTGTGAATGATCGATCTATAAAGTATTGAAAAATATTATTTAATTCACTAATATAAAGGTGAAAGAGCAAAGATATGGTAGAATTTTTTTTTTAAATGGATAAAGAGGTCAGGTCGGATTGGGAGATTCGATGTGACTTTCTCAACTAAGGGAATCTAGTCGCTACAAAATATTCTTTTCATCAAAACTCGCTGGGACTAATCCCAACTTGATTATCGTAGACCCACCAACACACTTTTATATTAAACCCTATCTTTTATTAGACCAAGTATTATAGATCGATCACCGTCAATCCAAAATTTTACGAGTAATTGACAAATTGTACCTCCCCCAAACGACCTAATTGAATTCAATTCCACTATCTTATAGTGAAAACAATATATTTTTTTAGCTGGATACGCCACCATGAATATCTCAACCTAACTTTCAAACTATCAAAAGAAGAGAGGAAAAAAAAAAAAACGAAGCTACTCAATATTAGCTAATAATTTTAATTTAATTTTACTAAGATTTTGAAAATTGTATTCTATAATTCATATAGCCAGTATTTGAGAAAATTGAACCAATTATTATTTATTGTTACACATTAAAGATATCAAGTGATTTTCAACCATACAAAGAGATTTTCATTTTTTTTTTAATGAAATATAAATTATAAGCGAGTAAATAATTCTGTGGTGGAGGAGTAAAATAGTATTTCCAATACGTGCGTCCAAAATATTTTTTTTAGGTTATGCAATTAATAAAACACATTGGTTCTTTTTTGTAAAAAGACTTAAAGAAAAGCACTCTCTGCCGAACAGATTCGCACACCACTCACCAACAATATTCCAGCGATCCACTGACTCGGCGGCCGATCACCACCGAGTCGGACTCGGATCGGAACACACTCGCTCATTCGTCCACCCCAGCCCCCCGGTATATAAATCCGCAACAATTACACCTCCACTCCAGCGACCGTAAATCTAGGCGCCGCTTACAGAAAAACACAGAGAAAAAATCATGGGTCTCTCTGTTGTTCAAGTAATACGCCATGTTTTGTAGCTAAATATAATTGATTTTTATAAGCTTTTTTGATTGTTGACTTGTGTGTTTTGTGAATCTAATAGGGTTTTACGAAGTCGCTGGCAATGACGGTGCTATCGGAGATCGGAGACAAGACGTTTTTTGCAGCTGCTGTAAGTTATTAGTGTGTGTGTATTATCCCAAAAAAAATATTTAATCAGCAATTATTGTTTGTGCTATGTTTTTGTTTTTGATTGCTTCACGTATGTGCTTTTTTGTGTTGCTTAGTCAGAATTTTTTGAGTGATTGAATTGTTGTTGGAGTGCTGTGAGCTTGCCGTGAAATCGAATTTACCACGCTTGGCTGAAAAAGAAAATGTAGAATTAATGTCAATTTGATAGTTTGTGATTGATAATTACACTTGGTAATTTATTTTAAGGTGCTTTCAACTGGGAATCAGTCATATTTGCAATTGGTAGCTTCTTTTCTTTTTTGATTTGGACTGTTTTAGAATGATGTTCTTCTAGTGGTGTGTTGTACAAGTGGAGCACTTTATCTATCTATATTGACATACATAGTGAAGAAATTGAAGCATATACAGTCATGAGTTGGAAAGGACCTTCGGCTGGTTCGTCTTGATTTTAAATTCGTATTTCTAAATTGTGTAAAAAATGATGGCTGAAAGAATAAACATCCTATGCTTCATCTCCGTAGAATGCACCTAGAAATTCAGCAAAATACTGCATTCTTGAAATTGATTAGGAACTTTAGAAATAGAAACTACACTAGAAATCCCAAACAGAGGGTGATGTATACTTAGGCAGAAATAAGTTATGGATAACAAATTCTTGTTAAGAATAACTAACTGATCTTTTAGACTGGTCTGAATATGAATTTTCATTTCTGATTGTCTTTTCTTCTCTGTTGTCTTGTTGGTTATTATGTTTTTTGTATTTTCATAGTTGATCTTATGAATCGATTTTACTAGTAAGAGGGATGGATGTCTTTGAATATCCTCAATTTTCCTTTTTTCTGCAACTGAAGATAACAAGAATCTGTTGCACTACATTATCCACTAATGTGAATCAACACTTAGTTTAGACTGCCTGATCATTGCATTTTTGAATGAAAACAATGAGAGAGGCTGATGTTAGTTCTTGTTTCAGATCTTAGCTATGCGTCACCCCAGAAGACTTGTGTTGTCAGGTTGCCTAGGAGCTTTGATTGTAAGATATGTTTCTCTCTGACTTCGCTGTGTTTCATTTTGCTCAAACATTGGGGCTCTGAAACAACTGCAAATCTTTGTTGGTTTCTAGGTTATGACTATCTTATCAGCTGTTGTTGGATGGGCTGCTCCAAATCTGGTAAGTTGTTTCAACTAAATTGTTTTCAGGGATGATGCTTCGTGTGGAATAAAACATGCTAAATAATTTTGATGTAAGACTTTCAGGAACCGACATCGCTCCTTTCCTGTTTTGTACTGCATTAAGAACTAAGAATAAGAAATGGTGAAAAAATAAAATAGTTTTCCTTATCCTCTTGGCTCTGGTTTGCACTGCTACACTTGCATTGGGCTTGGTAACACCTTTAATAACATATTATGTTTTTGACGTTTTACTGATTGTCATTTTCTCCTTTTTTGTGCATCAATGATGCCGTCCCAGCAATCATGGTCGCTAATGACTCCATGAAAGAATACGCACCTCTGTTTTTTTTACAGGAACGCCACCCATCCTTCATAACGTATTTTGATGTGTTTCTATGCATTTCATATGTATTCTTTGCAGATCCCACGCAAGTGGACCCATCACATTACAACATTATTGTTTCTGGGGTTTGGCTTCTGGTCTATGTGGGATGCATTTAAGGATGGGTAGTGAACTATTACCCTACTATTCTAGGCTTCATGTTCTTCTGCTTGACAGAAATATCCAGTCTCCAACAATTTCCTAGTTAACCTAATCTTATCGACTTTGTTTACTTTCCCCAACAGGGAGGATGATGAATTTGATGAAGTTGAAAAGGAACTGGTTAGTTTCTTGTGCTTTGCAACTTGCCTTGTGATAACTCAAGAATTTTTCTGATTTCATTTTTATGATTTGGCTAGAATGCTGATACAAAAAGTAATGGCAGAGAAAACAAAGAGAATAATAAGGTAAGGCAATTTTCTGCTGTTCTGTTTCGGCACTACCTTATTGGTGTCTATAAATCTTATAATTCAATAGATATTTGTTGCTGGCCGAATCAGTGCGGTTATGTAAGCTGTTCAAATATCTGAACTGTTCCAATTTTTCAGCATCGACCTGATCATCTAAGTTTCTCTGCTTTGAGACATAAGCATGTAATTCAAGATAATGTGCATGCCATGCTATGTTGTGCTTGAAGATGGCTTTTCTAGTTTAACTACAATGTCATGTGAAAACATTTGATCACTATTGACACTGTTCTTAGGTGTCGTAGCACAAGGGTGGTATTACCTTTTTGAGGACAAAGCAAAGGAACTAGACCATATATAAAGTTGTACTTTTAGTTTCCGGATCAAATTGCAAACTGTCCAGAAAACAAGTAAAGGAGTGTAAGGAATAAAATCACAGCTTCATTTTCTGAAACACAACATGATTTATTCTCACTTAACTAGATCTAAGCTGATGCTCTGTATTGATGAGATTGCTGATAAGATACACAATACATGAGTTCTCATCAAAGGAGTTATTCGAGCATGTTATTTGTTATAATTCTGTCTTTTTGGATTCATTTACATCCAACAGTGCATTAACATCCTAATAAATCACAATAAAAGTTTGTGTTGGAATTTCAACTCCCACTAGAAGAGAATTTGAAATGTGATTCTTGTTGTCCTGTGTTTCACATGCTGTTCTGGTTGTCTAGCATCATTCTTTATTAGATATTTTCCTGATGGCAGTTTTTGCACTAATTTTGGGCGTTATGGATGATTTTTTCTCCTGTGCTATGCTGCTTTAGGATGCAGATGATCTGAAGAAGCAAAGTCGGCCGTTTCTTACTCAATTCTTTTCCCCCATCTTGCTGAAGGTTCTAAAAAGTTCTCTTAATCAATCAACTTCAGGACAGCCTACTTATTATTAGCAACTGATCTACTTTTCCCTCTTTCTAGGCTTTCTCCATTACTTTCTTCGGAGAATGGGGTGATAAGAGTCAGGTACATACATGTTTTAAAAGGCAAATTTCCATTAATATGCTCTTATAATTTTGCCTTATTCTCATTTAACAACGCCCACCTGTCTATATTCCAGCTGGCTACAATAGGCTTGGCTGCAGATGAGAATCCTCTAGGGGTTGTTCTCGGTGGAATCCTGTAAGTCTTCACTCTTTTCATGTAATTCCAGACCACGTACACATGTAAATTCCCTTTTTTGGTTGTGTGTGCTACTTGTTATTCATAGCATTGTTTACGTGCTTAAGCAGTGTTTGGCTTGAAACTTACTTTTGCACCTTAGTAAATAACGTTTGGTTTTTGTTTGCCTTGTATCAGTGGACAAGCTTTGTGTACTACAGCAGCTGTCCTTGGTGGAAAGAGTCTGGCAACTCAAATATCCGAAAAAATAGTTAGTATTTACACTCCATTGCCTTTGCTTTTCTTTTTCCTTGTGAGGGTAGAAAAGGGACCTCAACACCTAATCTGTTTCGAATATAGGTTGCGCTCTCTGGAGGAGTTCTTTTCATTGTTTTTGGAATCCAATCCTTTCTTTCAACGGTTGAGTCATGAGGGCTCCAAAATCTTAAGGTCAGCACATATGGTTTTTTGGTTTTTCTGAAGTATTCCTTCATAGTTCTTAAATTGAAATAAAACGAAAATTTATGTCATTGCTGCTGTTATGCTAAAATATTCTTGCTTCCACATGCAGGGATTGAAGATAACTCAATTGTGGCTAAAAATAGACATTTAACATTATAGGATTTGTTATCCACTAGCACTTCATGGGATGACAAAAGGTATTAAAGCAAGCAGATAGGGCAATGCTTTCAATTTACAATTTCGGTTCTAAAGCTGAGCCTGATCATGAAGAAATTTGGTGATTATTGCATTTCTCTTCATGTATAATTTTATTGCATGATCGTTATAATATCTGAACTATTTCACGGAGTGTTGAAAGACATATGCAAGTACTGCGAATTGATCATTGTTTCATTCTTTTTAGACAGTATAACATGTTAGTTCTTATTCGGAAAATGGGCATTAGATCATGGGATTTTTCAATTAGTAATAATAATTAAGTAGTACTTTAACTAACTAAGGGATTCATTAAGACAATAACAGTAGTAGTGTCTTAGATGATCCAAATTCCTTGTTTACTCAGTTAGCTTAATTATAGAATACAAGTGGAGTTAATTTGGGGTACAGTCACATCAGTTACTGAATCTGATTATGCAAGCATTAGTTCTCTGAGTTTGATCATTATGGTTCGTTCTCTCTGTTCTCAGTAATCATCGCTTCCACTTTAAGCGAGTATGAAACTATTGTTTAAATTGAACTGCTACCTGACCCCCACAATGAATAAGTTGAGCTCGAGTAGTATCGCATCTAAGTACCATTAGTGCAGGAAAATAGTTGTTCCACTGTCTTTAGGAGCCCGTCTGAAGTTTTGCTTGGAGTACTCTTTTGCTTGTCCTTTGTGTGTGTGTGTGTGTACTGCAAGAAAATGGGATAGTGCAGTTTGCAAAAGGGTGCACTTGGGCGAAATTTTCGGGCTCAAGCTCAGTATGTACTAATATATATATATATATATATATATATATTAGGCTTAAGCTCGGGGAGCCCAATTTTTTGTAGCTCGAGTTCAGTTCGGCTTGACTCGATTCCACTAAGCTTGACATAATTTGACTAGTTTAAACTTGAACCCAAGCTCAATTCCAGCTCAAAAATTTTTTATTTAATAAAATGATAAACAATATAATATATTTTGCTTTTCATTTTTACAAATGATTATTTATAATTAAAAATATAAGACAAATTAATATAATATAATAGTATTATGTATTAATATACATATTGACCTGGTGTTATTCCGACCGGGAATCCGATCCCCAACTCGAATATCGATCGACTCGCTCGGACCCAACCGCCCGATACGTACCGCCTTGATTCGCCGTCGATGTTCCCGATCGATTACTTATCGGGAGAGAAGAGTTACCTAGTGAGAGAGTCGGATCGACCTAAAGTAGGGATTTTCGAACGGCTGGGAAGACAAACGATCGGCACAGCGCAATAATTCTCGTAGAAATGGTGAAGTCAACGCGTGGTCTACCGTTCCTATTTATAGGCGAGTAAAAGCCCGCCTCGGGAACACCAACGGGCGCCATAATTACAGCTGTGACTTTTCAAATTCCCAACGGTTATAACCCGGTCGATTCTACCTCCTCGGTCGAATTTTACAAATCGACCCTCGGAGCGGGGGGGCTAATGACCTGGTGTTATTCCGACCGGGAATCCGATCCCCAACTCGAATATCGATCGACTCGCTCGGACCCAACCGCCCGATACGTACCGCCTTGATTCGCCGTCGATGTTCCCGATCGATTACTTAGTCGACCGGGACCATACCGGCCCTAACGGCTCCCTGCTGGCATTTAATGCCCCGCCAGTCCGGGTATGGGGCAGCCACCTAACCCCATGCCTCATTAATGGCGCGCCAGCTATAGCCTATGGACCCTACCCCCCGGTCTACTGGTCGCCCACGTCGGCCTCCAACAACCCGCATGGTCTGCGGGGCCCACGGAATTCGGTCTACCTGGACATGGTATAAATACCCCCTCATTTATGGTAAGAGACACGCATTTATTATTACACATACCCATACTCTGCTCGAATTCATACTCAACCGATCCACTGACTTAGGCATCGGAGGGTCTTAGCCGAGACCCCTCTCGGCTAGCTCACGTCGCCATTCCCTTTTTGCAGGCTATATTTCCCCTCGAACAACAGCATACACCGGGCCGACCGGAGAACTCGACCGTAGTCGACCAGAACCAAATTCGACCCGCATCACATATATTATTGATATAATAAATATATATTAATAAACTAATATATATGCATAATATAAAATATATATTATTAAAAATATAAAAAAAATATTAAAATGATATTTCAACTCTCAACCCTATATACAAAAAGCTTGAGGTCAAATTCGAGCTCAAAATAACTCGAGCCTCGTGAACCGACTCAGCTCATTTTGACCGCTAGTTTGCATTTCATGATGCAAAATAGCTGTGCGGTCCTTTCGTCAATGATGTGGTTGTTGAGGTGTCAATTTCAAAGATGAATTACGTAATTTTGTGGATGAATAGATTTTCAGAAAGAATGTAATCTTTTACGTGGTGGAGATCTTAATGCATTCCAAAGTTGATTAAGTTGGTTATAAAGGTCTTTCTTTGTAATTATTGACGTTAAGTACTGGAACTGATCGTAGTGAGTGTACCACTAAAGGCAGGCATGGGTTGCAATAGTGTCCCACTTTTAACCAAGACGTGAAAATGCGACGTCGTTAATTCTATCAACATATCATACTTATCAAGCCTGCTACTTTGTACCACAAAAGTGCCACAGGGTTCACGACCCACTCATGCCATGATTTTCACCACTCTCTCTCTCTCTCTCTCTCTCAAAAAGAAATATTTACAACACTCAATAAGGGGAGGAACTAGGATGGAAAATTTCATGCTATCCAACTAGTTATTACTCAATTGATATTTTTAGTTGTTGGATTCAAATATGATAATGTCAAAAAATGATAAGAATGTAAAATTATGACATCAGTATACTCAATCCAACGGTTGAAAATACCATTTAATTATTATTCAAAGTGTGTAGCATCTTATCAACCAGGATTGGGAGCACTTTAACATAAATGTGAGAAAAAGGCAATGAATGAATTTGAGAGGGAAATTATGATTTCTATCAACCATGTTAGGTTAACGTTGGTTGATGTAAGGAAATGAAAGCAAAGACCTAAGCAAGGAAACCCTTCATTTAGGGGAAAAGAAGTTGGTTTTATTCTTGAAACATATAAGCATGACTCTTTTTCATTCCTTTTTCGACCATACATCTGATTAAAACAAACAAAACCTAGACACAGGTGAAGAAAATGACCATTTACCAACACTATACAAGGGCAGTCCGGATCATCTGCTACAAAACGGTAGTACATCTCCTTCTATACTCATCAATACACGCCACGTGTATTGGTGAATGGTTGAGATAAATAGAAATTTTTTTGAAGATTCTCTTTCCTTATCTCAACCACTCACCAATACACGTGACGTATATTGATGAGTGTAGTAGGAGATGTACCGTTTTGTAGCAGAGGATCTGAACTGATACGAGGGGGCGTTTGTGATCATATAAAACATTGCCTCTTCGATTTCATAGTTAATGAAGATCCATATTTATAGGTCAATCACCAAAATTCGCCTCAAGATTTGATCCGTTTTCACAAAATCCCACTTAATTAAAAAAAATTAGAAATATCCTTCAACGTTGGTTTCGGTTACTAGTACTCTTCTAATATTTAGTTCTGGTTCACAAATATACAATATATGTAAAAATAAAATCAAATATTTGGGGGAATATGTAAAAATAGACCAAACTTAATGACTTTTTCTTTTCCCCGTAATTACACCTTTATTTATTTTTTGTCCAGGTTCATGTGAGGATTGGAGATAGTGCTAGTCAATTTTCTGATTATGTCATTCAATCACTAGTGTGCCCCAATTAGAGTCTGAAATGATTGCCCAAGTAGAAATCGATAGTACTCGAAATTCAAATATATGAATATATGATATATCTATATTCCAATATGCAAATGGTTTAACATTCGCACAAAATAACACTCCCTTTGCCAGACCTTCAAAGGTCAATTATTTCTGAGACAGAAACTAAACATTTTACGAGTAAAATTCATAACTTGAGGAATCAGCCACGATATTTCTCAGCCCACCGATGGTTGATGCAAACATGATAAGCACTCCAATAAAAATACAAGCCTGAATTTCAGAGAGAGAGAGAGAGAGAGAGAGAGAATAGTTTACATATTTGCGTTTGTGATGATTTATAAGAATTTAATTATATCGAATGAGAAAACGAAGTTTGTCGAATATGTGTTTACCCAATTGATAATCCATGAGCGGCTGAATCTCTTTGGTTTCATAATTTTCAGCCATATTATGCTTGGTAGCTGCAAAATTTACAAGAATAGTTATATTTCGAGAATTATAGCTTATGAAAATTATAGCCTAAGGATACATACCCTGCCTTTAAAGGCGTGGGGGGTGTAATATTAGGGTTCTAATCCTAACAATGTGTGTGTGCATGGTAATGAGTGCGCATATTATAACCAAAAAAAAGGGTAGTCATGAAGGGCTTACGAAGTAAGAAGTTGGAGCAAAGCCAAATCCACCAAAGAAACCGAGGAGGTCACCGAAGAAAGGGAAGGTCAGACCAACGAATAGGGTGAAAGCTGCGAGAATTAATGTTTTATTAGTCACAATTGCGAGGCATAGGAAAAAGAAGAAAAAAAAAAAAAACAAAATTTTGACAGATAAAAATTGTCTCTCCATATCACAATCGGCTATTCTATGGTGTTACATATATGTGTAGTATGAAAGATCTGTATTATTAAATGAAGTCCATGAAGAGGTTCTTACCAACATAAGCAGAACGAACGATAATCCTGAGCACAAGTCCACGAGAGATGCTCATTCTCTTCGTCACGCTTCTCTCAATTATGTCAAAAACTGGCATCGCATAAACCTGCAAACACGATCCAACTTTTTACTCAACTGCGAGTATAACATAATGCCTGACAAAAGTTCCATGTATATATATATATGTAAACCTGATAGCTCCCAATGACATGAACAACCACCATCAGGTTAGCAGCAGCGATGAGCCAGGCCGGCCTCTGGAGCGCAACCAGGACGTTATCAGCAACATCCTGGCCAAATGCCCAGTACCCGATCAGGGCGACAGGGAAATAGCAGATTGCGTTAATGAAATAGGCCAAGACGGCGCCTTTCCACATGGGCACCCTGGAGGGCTTCTCTGGGGTGGATGGAATGGTTGCCTGGATTTCCAGGGCCACGGCGTGCCCAGCGTAAGCAAATGTGATCTGCCCCAATGCGTTGAAGACGCGGAACATGGAGTCAGCCGTGCTGGTTTTCTTGTAGCCGTAGCTCACGTTCGGGGCACGGCCCTTGCTCAGGCTGCCCACCCAGGCTATGGTTGAGTAGCTGCAGTAGAAGCGCATGAAATTTACTTGTTTACTACAAGGTTTATTGTAAGAAAAAGTTGTAACAATTGGTTTTCGATTTTTTTAAATTTTTTTTAAGCATTTAAAGAGTGTAATTGGAATATGTGTAATTAAGTAGAAAAAGAATTGAGAGCATTACTAGGAAAAATTAAGAGCCGGGCAAAGGACTTCACAGATTGACCTTTCATGTCATCTGGGCTGCAGATGTGTTAAATTTACATTTGGTAACCACTCATTTACTATTTCATCTTGAAGTGATAAAATAGTTCGATACAAAAGTGTGACAAATCGCAGTTCGTTTTCACAAAAGCCCCAATGGTTTCCGTGGGAAAATGGTTGTTAAAACTTTTAGCGACCAGTGACCAAAACGAGGTTGGTCATCGCTTGTGGTCACAACAGAGTAGATACTAATGGAAGAATTACCGCAAGAAAAAAAAAAGGGCATTACCACAGCGACATGACAGCAGCAGCCAACGAAACGCCGGAGACAGAGTTGAAATCAGGCAGCTGAGATAGGAAAAAATGGAGACCTCCGAATATGCATATCCAATAGGACTGCCTGATAGGGGTGCAATTGGTGCACGCAATTTCCATGAACTTTTTCAGACACTTGCCACCAGTGACCATGTACACAATATCACAGCCCACCTGGACAATGAGCTGCTGAGGCAGCACAACCCAGGGCCCTAGTCTCGGGCCAAAGGCGTGCCGGCCCAGGTCGATGTATCGGTCGAAACGAACACCGGGGACGCATTCGTGAAGCTGCGTAATCTGCCACATGGTGTGCAAGGTGATCAACCAAGATAGTATCATCACTACTGTCCCCGGTCCCCTGTGTGTGCCACAGAGATTATGTTTAGAGGCCATTGAGGTGATCAAATTGGTGGATATAATGAAATGAAGATAAAAGTAGCTTCAAACAAAGTAATATTTTGTAAAGAAGTGAAGTCAAGAATAGAATTTGGACAAAAGAATTTGGGTTAATAGTTCAACATTTACACTGTATTTGGAGCCTTAGAAATATTATTTTGGATTCTTTGTTAAATTTTATATTTCATTTCTTATTTTATTTTTCTAGATGAATGTTGAGTGGGTTGGAGCTAGAGGGGGGCTAGAGGTGGTCGCCTATCCCCTCAAGTTTGAATCAAGCTAAAACTCACGTGTATTTTTTTTTTTTTTAAATATAAACTATGCCCCCCACATCTTTGAAATATCTTTTATAATTTATAAAAATTTGATTTCACCCCCTTACCAAAAAAAAAAGGAAATTTGATATTAACTCCTCAAATGAAAATTTCTGATTTTGTTATAAGTCATTTAAATTTAATTGTATATTTAAAAAAAATGATTTTATACATTTAATATATGTACGTATATTTTGGAATATCATAGGAAACACTAATTGAAACAAAAGATTCAAAGTGCACAAACACTTTGAATACTCGCAGATCCTTTCTTGCCAACTGTATATATCATATTTCATTGCATGGATATCAGCTTGTTTCAACATTGAATTTAATTATAACCAAAAAAAAAAACCTTGAATTTAACGAGAACAAGTCGAAGGAAAATAGGAATGGTTACAAGGTTTAGAAGGAAGAGAGAGAGAGAGAGAGAGAGAGAGAGAGAGAGAGAGAGAGTATAATACCATCCTAAGTAAGCCATGGCATAAGGCAAGCTGAGAACGCCGGCGCCAACCATGGCCGTGACAGTGTGAAACGTCGAGTACCACCATTTCGCGTCGCGAGCTGGACCATTCTCTGCCCATTTCTCATCAGATGATGGCACTTCCTGCACCAAAAATTGTACCAATTTCTCAACTTCTTCACAAAACTCCAATTTGTTTTTTCTTGAAACAAATTAAATTAATTAATTAAACTCCTGAAAAAAAAAAAAACTACTTTTGGCTGTGGTGGAGAAGCTGAAACCATATTTGCAACGAAAGCAAAGGCCTAGACCAGGAATGCAGGAGTTGAGTGGCTATCATCATGTATTTGTAGTGGTTTGATTAGTGATCATTTGTATTATTTACGGAAAAGAAAGTGATAGATGACCCCTCTATTGGCTAACTTTACTTTTTCTAGCAAAAATTTATGTTGCATCAACTAAAAGCTTATTTTTTTTCTTTTTTCTTAGTGGATATAATGATAAAAATGACCCAAAAGGGTTATATATATATATATATATATATATATATAGTAGATAAAACGCATTAGATGTTGATTTAGCAGATTCCTTTGTACGACTTTAGCCGCCCACTACCACCAATTAGTAGCTACAAAAGAGTATACGCGTTTCGGGGCCTCATGTGCGGCTGTGCCCTCAAACCCATGTAATGTTCGTCAACTTCCCACTTGTCCACTCTAAAAGATTAGTGGAATGAAGTCACAAATTTTTATAAACATAAAAAAATATATATATTGTTTTGAGGTAATAAGATATTAAATTTTTAAAAAATAAATATAACAATACAATTATATATAAAGTTTGAAGGGGATGACCGTCTCTTTTAGCCCTCTCTCGAACTCAATGTTATACTTTAGGTCACATAAAGCGAGTGTGCATGAGAGTGCGTGAGTGATCAATGCGGATATGTGAGGGCGTAAAAGTTTTAAAAAAATTGAGTGCAAAAGCACCTTAAAGCGTTTAATAAAAAAAATATTTTATATATAATCCTAAATTATATATATATATATATATATATTTAATGTAGAGCACATTTGAGGAGGGAGACTAACAAAAAATAATTTTATTAAATGCTACACTGGAATTATATTATTAATAATTTAATACAATAGACTAAGTTTGTCAATTCTTCTCACAAAGTAAATAATTAATTCTCCTTGCAAATGCATAATTTGTACACAAAAGTATAGTCATGTGAGTGGCCTTAAATAAAAACTAACTTATTGTCCTCATACATATTTATTTACTATTTAGAAACTAGAATTATCAAATACTAATTACATTAGTAAAATCTATTTAAACATTATCTAATTAGGATATGCAATAATTTTTCTTAAGAGGCTAAATCAAGAAACACTTCTAAGAGTTTATTTATCTATTTAATATCAAATATTTGGTATTTTTTAAATATTAAGTATAAAATATAAGTGCCCGATCTAATAAAATTTAATGCGTAAGAAATTTTAAATTATATTAAAACGAGAATTGAGCGCTCAATTGACCAGTTCTAACACCGAGTGCCGAAGAGATGGGATGATTATAAGGTTGAATTAAAGATTGTAAGTGCATTTAATAGATATTCTTTTTAGGTCAGTTATTTATATCACAATCTAAGCATGCGCACAACTCCAACATGCAGCAAGCTCATGGATCTGAGCATGACAAATAGTCTCAAAGCTGCTCGCTAAGTACTAGCATAAGAGAGCAACTTTTTAAAATTGCGGGACAAAATCTAACATATGAGGGAGCCACTTGTTGAGCTCATATTAGGTACTAATATAAATGATTGTAATATAAAGAGAGAGAGAAAAAAAAAAGTGACATAAAGGGGAAAAATTTTAATTAAAATTATACACAACAAGCATCCAAAAATAGGATATCTTTGTGACGCATGCAAATGCATATAATCTATAAAAGTTGACGATTGTGGTAAAAAGAGAGATGAAGTTGCGACATAAAGAGGAAAAAAAAATTAAAGCTCTATTTTCATATCATAATTCATATTCACTCATTTAGTCATGTTCACCAACCTCGTGTGTTGTCGATATAATAAGAGATGTTACTTTCATTATCGACAATGTTTTTTTTTTTAATACAATTAATTCGTAACACTCTATAGATATAAACCAGAACGCCACATATGTACACATACTCATCCGAAAGAAGAGGGGAGAGAACAAGAAATCAAGAAAATTTAAACTCAAGACCTCAATAGTATCAGTTCGAACTCCCACTACTGAACTACAGACCCAGTGGCTATTATCGAAAATGTTACTCCTTCTTGTGTTAAATACGGGATATATATTTGTTGAAGAGATTAGAGCGCTTCATTATTTCGATTAAAATAAAACGTCATGATTATCTTGGCACCAAGAGTGGTTCAGAATTGACTAAACACGACCCATTATGCAATAAAAAAAACTCTGGGTCCGTTCGAATAGGTTTGAATAGAAAGTGTTTTTGAATTGTGATTTTTATAATAGAGTTATTTTATTTAAATTAAATAATTTTGTATTTAGATGTAATAATTAAAATTGATTTAAAAGTTTTTTTTTTAAAAATTATTTTTTGACAACAAAGCTACTTTTAAAAAAAAAATTTATATTTTGCTTCTACTTTTTCAAAACAATCCAACCAAACACAATTTTTTCCATTAAAATATATTTTTTGAAATTTCAAATAATAAGTATTTCTTTTCCAAAAAAAAAAAAACCATTCAAATGGGCTCTTAATGGGTTTAACAAATCAGTCTCACTCATTACAAAGCCTTTCCTGTTAGTCCCACAACTTTAAATAATTTACACATTATGTAATAAAAGAAACCGCCTTTTGACTAATTGAATGTGGACTTTTACGAAATCCGAGACAGCTTTTTTCATCAACCAACTGATTAACTTTAATTATAAGCTAAAATACTCTGATTAAACATAACTAAGAGCCACACATAAAAGGTCGATGTTGTCAAGTTCCTAACAGATGTTGACATTTCTCTTTAGTGTGCTAGATTAGAAGTTCAATTAGGAACTAATTATGCTATCCTGGTAATGGGTCCGTGAATCTTCTATTACACCATTAGATAATACGTAATAATACAAGCTACGTTTATTAGTAAACAATTGGCATTGAAAAAGAAAACAAGTTATCATAGGCAAAAAAAAAATTACAAGTTCTATTTTCTAATTTCAACTGCTCACTGGTACACATGATCGGTATTAGTGAGTGTAGTAAAAACCATAATAGTTTGTTTTTTTTTTTTTGGGGGGGGGGGGGTGGTTGCATAAATTGGGTCTAACTAATACCTAAAATTGAGCCCAACCCAATTTTTGTAAGGGATGAGTTGTACCCAACTAAAGTACAGTCTCAAACTTAATTCATCGAAAAAAAAGGTGTCTACAAATAAATCAAGGGGTCCAGGTTTCAAATTCTACGAATCCCACAAATTTGGGTAATAATATGTTGAATAGCAGTTTATGTTTACTGTATGGTAATTTCGTTTTTATTTAATATTCTCCTGGTCCCTTTTCTAACGTTTATCAAGATTCATAAACAACTGAAAAAACAAGGGAAAAAAAATATCAAGTCAATACAAAAGCAAGTCTTAAATAAATGGAGGCTCTCTCACATAACACATACAACAGCAAATCATGTTAAGTAGCTCCATTGGCAGAAGACACAATTTTGTCCTGTACAGAATGATAATTTTCAGACACTAACCACCACCACCACCACCCATGAATACAACCTCTGTTGAGCCCTTCCTAAATAAATGAAGGTAGGAAAAATCATATATATATAATATATTTACAAACTACTATGCTTGTATAAAAACACACACCTACTATGTGCATGTGGTGCTAAAATAATGTAGACGGTTTTGGAATGTACAGAGAACGCGTATTGATCCACCCTTTCACGAGTAAGATTTGACTAAGCCAAAGTTACAGAACGATTTTGACTTAAATAGGCCACCGAAGAGGAACCTGGTTGGCGATTCTTGCGGGACTTGGTTTGGCTCTTGAGGGCCGCCTTTTACTCTGAGTATGGTTTTGCCTATTGTTTGGCGAATGGAATGTATGATCTTTGGATCGACTGGATATCCAGATGCATCACTAACGTAGAATGTATTTATGGCTCTGCCAGCTTTCGTTGTCACTTCTGCTCGTGTCACGGTCAGGCTATTTTCGCGGAATATTCTGGTTACATCAGACAACAGCCCGAACCTGTCGGTCATGCATAGTTCTAGCTTCAAACCCTGAGGAAGAAGGGGAAGAAATTAACAGTCAAATTCGTATTTGAACCCTTCTTATGAGATCATCTTGGTATAACTAAAGCTAAAATGAAATGAGTAATAGACAATGAATTAGATGTTGTCTTTGTCCTTACTTCTGACACCCTTCTTTCTATTGCTGCTTCAAGACATTGAATCACCCTTTGTCTCTCTGCATCGGATTTCACTGGGGATCCATCTACATGCCTTATACAATATTCCTTCATACACGAATAAGAAGAGGGTTTTTTTCAGATCATAATGTAAGAATAAAGAGTGAGCTGTCCAACGTAATGCCAAACATATCCGTCCAGGCTTATGTCACGCCACCTGAGTGGATATATCATATATATTCGACTGAGTTGTGGACTGTTGGATCAATATATGATAATATTCTAACCCAATAGTTCACAACTCAATTGGGTACATGATGTATATCTAACAGTCAACCGTATACCTGATAAGCTGCAGGCCCTTCCGCATCGACATTTCCATGAAAAACCACATATTGCATATCTGTTAAAGTGCACACTACATCAAATAGAAGCTTCGGCCTATCCTTGCACCGGATCGTGACGACCGAGTAGTCTTTGTCGTGCCAATTATCAATATTCACATTTGGTCTTTCTCTTTCATCCAATGAATCACCATCCGCCCTGTCATAATCCCTGTCATCAAACATCATTTGGTGAAGCCTTCTATCTGTGTGAGTGAGCCCATGAGAGACATCGGTCTTAGCTTCCCTTGATTTGTTGCTCCCCCTGAGCACATTATACAGAAGGCGTTTAACCATGGCTACCCTCTCGGGATCTGTGATTGCACCACGAGTTTTCTCGTCTGTCACTTGTATTATAGCTGCAGCACGGGTGTTGTGGGTCCACACCTCAGCATTCACCACATTGCACTTAAGGTGGGTGAGAACAGCACTCACTTCGGAAAGTAGCCCAGGTCTATCACTTCCTATTAACTCAATTGATGTGTGGTCCATCGTGGACGTCACCCCAACGGATCTCCTCATAGAAGATGCAAAACTAGAATCTGGCCCGAGTGACTGAAAAATGAAACAATGGTATCAATTTGGATAACTAGCTTACAAGTCCAAAGAGGAAGGATTAGTGATGTAGCCAAAGTGTTTTTTTTTTTAGGGGTTCAAGATTGGATTTTTTATAAAATTATACGAGGCCAATACAAACTATAGCGTTTTACAGACTTATACGTGTGTGTGTGTCAGGGGATTGGGGGTGGGGGGGGGGGGGGCACAGGGCGGGGGTTGCCCCTGGTAAGCATCAAACAAAGACAACTCACCTTCTGGATAAAATCGAAAATCCCTTCATCAGTTATCTTGTTGCCATTGTGGTCGGTGACGTTGAATACTGTGGAATGAAAGTGCATGAGATTGTATTTGAATTCTATTTTTAAAGAGGAAAATGGATAATATAAGCTTATATATGCTTTTACCATCCATGAACCATCCGCCATCAGAGCTTATATAAGCTTTCTTTATCACAAGATCGAGATCAGTAAGCACTTCTACAACTTCCAATAGAGTTCCTTGATTCATAGCACTGTCCACCTGCATCAGAGGAGGACATGTACCAGAAAAATCTTTAGTATTTAAAAACTCTCACAAGTTTAGAAATCAAGAGCACACATAGAGGGGATCAAACTGGAACATACTTGAACGACAGGTCGCGTTTTCGCACGATTCGTTATCAATTACAACTCTGCAACATGAAATCGAAATTTTAGTAATGCCAAGACACAAGAATACGTTAAAAGATAACCTTAAAGGAATCTAAAAGAAAATAAAAAAGTCATAACTATACCTAGGAGGGTTCATTCTCCTTACGAGCTTCTCGTATTCGTCGTCCATGCTATGTGAAAACCACAGCGAGGTTTCTGAGGAAGATGTGAAAGTTCAGATATAGACAAGACTGGATATAATTTATTCCCTTTTAACAAGAAAAACAAAAACCAAAGAAACAAACAGAATCACTACCACCAATCACAAGAACATTCAACACAAGAGTGTAAAGTAAGCTAATGAAAAAGAAACAAAAAGTGAACCAATAAATAAACGATTATGAGATTTGGGAAAGGACTAGAAATCTAAAATGACCCTTAGAAATCAAGAAAGCCTGCCAATTAAGAAGGCCAAATAGCCACCTGAAAAAGGATGCTTTTTTTCTTCAGTCCCTCTCCATATGTGAGGTGATTGGGGTTCTATGCCTTTTTGGAGGAGAGCTCACCAAGCCATTCGATTTGAATACATTAACGTCAACACTCAATAGCATATGGAACAACAATCATAGTTTTTACTACAAGATACACATATACAAACAAATTCATACACAAGGTTTGAAAAGCAAACATGGATATACACAAATCACAGACCAGAAATGCCAAGAACCCAATACAGATCACAAAGTCAATTAAGTCATGAAAAGTTGCAGCACCAACAAACGGCTACAGGAAACATGAAAACATTGGGGGAAAAATTACGTCGCCAGAAATTACCAAGAAATAACTCGAAATCAATTAGGGAACTTTAACCCAAAAATAATAAATGAGCCCAAAAACGATTACAAAACAACAAATCAAAATTTTGGATCGACCAAAAACGAAGGTCTATACCCATCGAAATTCTTGAGGATGCTTTGAATGAAGCGCCACGTTTTGTCTTGATTCTTTGAATGCAAAACGATCCCGCAGTAAAGAAAATGATGGGAAGGAAGATGAAAAGACCCTTTGGACACACAGCTTTCTCGAGGTAAATGCACACACGTCCACCTCCCACTGTGTAAAATCTATCTTGTTTGTACGTGTGTATGTGTGTGTGTGTATTATATATATATATATATATATATATATATATCAGGCGTGTGAAAGGGAGTTCCTATTTTGGGCTGCTCTTCAAATTCTGAGGCCTCTTTGTCATCTTATATATATTGCAAAGAAAAGTTCCCAGAAAACGCGAACGCCGCGGGGGTTTTGTGGGGTGGCTGGGTGGGGGTGGGGGTGTCGGTTGTGGGGTGAATATATTAATATATTATATACTGGTCTTAAATCTTAACAGGTCTGCATAGCTAATTAGCTACGGGCCCGGGACTGTTGGGTCATTGGTCTTTTTCCCTTCTCTTTTTACTTTTCATGTTTTTGTTTATTTATTTATTTATTTATTTTTTGTCTTTGAAATGTCACATAGAGTGAAATGTCCAAATTGTTTGATGAGTAATATATAAAATATTTAAATTTAATCATTAATTTTATTTAAATAAATTTATAGTTATAACATAAAATACATACTATATAACATAATTAGATGAATAGCAACATGTATAGTCTTCAATATGTTGGAGTGAAATGTGAAAAATTCTTGTAGGAACCGAGCCAACTATTGAGTCCCGTTCATGCACTAAATCGTAAAAATTTCACCATATTCCATATGTATTAAAAGAAAAAGGTATTCATATATAAAATATTTTTAAATTTTAATGATTGAATGGACGAATAGACCAACACTCATATGATACCAAAATAAATAAATAAATAAAATTGAGTAGTATATAGAAAATAATATTTTCACCTAAGGGTAAATTTGTGGTAAAAACCCATCAAAACCCACCCACCTATCCCTGCACCTATGTGTCGATAATTTAGTGGTAAAAATTTTTTGGAATCGTCTATTTCAAATCATATTTCATCTTATATTTTAATACATGAATGCACATCAAGTGTAATTATATTAGGTCAAATGTATAGTTAAGGAAATAATTTTATACAGGTGTCATGAATTCACAATCCGGATCCTCTGATACAAAACGGTGCTACATCTCCTCCTACACTCATCAATACACGCCACGTATATTAGTGAACAGTTGAGACAAGGAAATAGAATCTTCAAAAATTTTACTATTTATCTCAACCGTTCACCAATACACGTGACGTGTTTTAATGAATGTAGAAGGAGATGTAGCATCGTTTTGTAGCAGAGGTTCCAAACTGATGAATTTATATTATGAAATACGTTAAAGATCATTTTAAAATAAAAGATCATATCCAAATAAGGAAGAGATAATATTGCAAAACGGTTCTTTTATTTTTACCATGACTTATTCAACTGTTATGAGTGCAGTAATGGTGATTAAGTTATTACAGGCAAAGATTTTTTTAGTGCAAAAATGTCATTAAGTTGTAGTTTAACCAATAATGATTTAATAATTATCATTAAATAATTCACATAAAATATACGAGAATGTGAACATAAGGATATCAACTATGACTAATAAATCACAAAACGACCAGTTTGAATGTTTTGAAACACGCATCAAAAAAATTAAAATCTAATACGTTTCAAACCTTTTATAAACTTACACCATGGAAAAAGTCCAACTTATCACCAAAGCACATCTTAGAAAGTTCCATCAAATTTTTAATAGTGAAGGTTACATTTCCCAGACGTGACCACCCTAATTAATAACCAGCCGCCGCAGCTCGCCTTTACACGCACGCACACACTCATATATATATATATATATATATATATATATATATATATATATACACACTAGCATACAACTCGTATTATGCGCGTATATCATAATTTATTGTATTGTATAAAAAAATAAAAATAAAATATTTTATTTATTAAAATAATATTACTTTAACCAATTTTCAATGTAATTCAATACTTAAATAAATAATATTTTATTCATATTTGAAGTTTTTATCTATACTATTATAAAAAAAAATTACTTTTGTATTTAAAATTATAATTTTTTTTTTAATTTTATAAAAGTTGCCCCTTCAACTCTATGTGAAATAAATAGAGTTAAGTAAAAGTGTAGCTAATATTGGAATTTCCATGAAATCAATTTAATTTGGATACTAAATTTTGATGTGTCAATTTTACTCCTTTAATTAGTAAACACATGCAACACAGAAACAAATAGAGAGAACAATAACACAATCCAATTTAAAAATTTATTTTCTCAACCCACAAACCACTTTATCAATTATTTTAAATTTTGGAAGTCTCAATTATTTTAAATTTTGGAAGTTGAAACCCATTTTCAATAGAAAGATCCTTAAAATCAATAATTAATGTTTTTAGTTCTCTCTCTCTCTCTCTCTCTCTCTCACACACACACGCGTACACACACACACACAAAATAATTTCTCTAATTATAATTATCCAACACTTTTTTTTCTTTTTTTTATGTTTATTTCTTTATAACGTAATTTTATTTTATATAATTATTTTATTTTTAGCTTATTATTATTTTAATAAATTATGTCAAATAGTTCTTAAAAAAGTATTCTTATAAAATAAATTTAATAATATATTTATATTTTGATCCTAAAATAATTTAAGCACTAAATTAAGGTATATATTTTTTATATCTTGCACACACATAGAGTGTGCGGTACTGCTAGTTATTTTAACAACTAATAGTATTGCTCATGCCAAAAAGATCATATAAAAAATTAAAAATTAAAAATTAAAATCGAAATATGTGATCAAAACTAAAG
Organism: Petrea volubilis; assembly: GCA_026212405.1. Taxonomy (NCBI): domain Eukaryota; kingdom Viridiplantae; phylum Streptophyta; class Magnoliopsida; order Lamiales; family Verbenaceae; genus Petrea; species Petrea volubilis. The sequence goes on along the minus strand of CM047873.1, from coordinate 3,357,453 downwards.
TAATGAATAAAATTTTTAGACATATTAAAATTATGAATGATAAATTATGAGCTATTCTAAGTTAATAAATCACAAAATAATGGATTATTATCCACATTGGAATATGTGGTAATATATTTTTTTACGCACCTAAACGTATGTGGATGTGAATCATCGTAAATAAATTAAATTAAAATTAAAATTTTGTTTACAAATAATAATAATAATATAAATAAAATAATAATTAAATTATAAAATACGTACCAACTACTTTTGATGTAATTCAATGGTTGTGAATCTCCTTCTACAATCTTCAAAGAAATATTTCGCCCTATGCTTGAGTCATATGTATTTTAAATGTCATGAATATTTTAAATCTCCTTCAATAACTTTTTTTTTTGTTGATAAATAATTTTATTTCATATATCAATTCATCTTTTGATGAATAATTCAATTATAAAATATCTTACTTGGTGGAAATCAAAAATCATAGAAACTTTGATAAGTGAGTGGATGAGTCAGATGAGGAAAGTTTTTAATTGTTATTATTATTATTTAAAAGACCTAGCCAATCAGTTTTGTTAATTAAAAATTTTAAAAATTTGAATACAATTCTATTTTGTCAAAGTTAACCAACTTGCAGTCAAAAAGCACTATCAAAATCATTTTGTGATTTATTTATAAACTAAATCAATCATATTATATTAATCACTAACAAATTTATTATAAGCCAAATCAATCATATTATATATTTATATATTTATAATTGAAAGGGATGCATTATTACATTAAATAAAGATATATATATTGTGCATGACCAGCCATTTGGTAATTAAGCTGCACATACGTCTTCTTTTCTTATATACATTTAAAATAAACACAAATACGCATTTTTGTCCGGAGTAACGCATTTATACAAGTTTTTGTCTCATCCATGCATATGTATTTTCTCGGAAAGACATCACTCTTAATATATATATATGTGTGTGTAATTTTATTTCACCATTATCTAAACGTAAAATGAGGTACTTAATTGTTTCACTTGCAATTAATTAACCTCATCCCTCTTAAAGAATATTTACTCTTAACATTGTTATTTTAAGTTGTTCCAAACATATAAAACCAACAAACAAACAAACAAAAAAAAAAAAAAAAAACAATACACCAAAACTAATGGCAAATTAATCCCTTAGGCATCCATGCATGCATTGATCACCACACAAATATAAGATTACATATATACCTCAATAAATTTCTTGTCACAAGCATAACTAAAAGGAAAAATTACACTGACCACCCCTGAAGTTTGGCTAATTTACAAAAAACTCCCTACTTTTTCAAAAATTATCAAAAACCCCCTAAGGTTTCAAAAATATTACAAACTTATTCGAATTTCTGAAAATACCCCTTCCCCTTTTTTGGGTGATTTATAATGACCACCCTGAGATTAGGCTAATTTACGAGAAACCCCATATGGTTTCAAAAATTATCAAAAAACCCCCTGAGGTTATACTAATATTACAACTAGCACTTACTTAGGTTGACTTATCAACAATATTAATTCTTTTTTGTTCCCTCTGTAATATTGTTATCATAAAATTTTCATTTAATAGATTTGAAAAAAAAATGTGATTACTTATTCAAATAAATATTTCAAATTTAATGTTATGAATTTATACTAAATATACGTAATATGTGCTAAATTTATATTTGAGAAAAATATAATTATATGCATCGTATATATCCATTATGTGAAATGAGAAATATAAACATTGATTGAAATAAAAAATTAAAATTAAATAATGCACTTGAAAACTTTATCTAGCTTGAGGACTCTAACTCATTTCTCGTAAAATTTACTCCGTATTAGCGATAATATAACATACTTGATGTGTTGGTAGATACCTTAAATGCATTAAATTCAGAATATTTATTTGAATAAATAATCACATATTTTTTTTCAAATCTATTACATGAAATTTTTTTGATAACAATATTACAAAGGGGAAAAAAAGATTTAATATTGTTAATAAGTCAACCTAAGTAGGTGCTAGTTGTAATATTGGTATAACTTCAGGGGATTTTTGATAATTTTTGAAACCATAGGGGGTTTCTCGTAAATTAACTCAATCTCAGGGTGGTCAGTGTAAATCACCCAAAAAAAAGGGAAGGGGTATTTTCGAAAATTCGAATAAGTTTGTAATATTTTTGAAACTTGAGGGGGTTTTTGGTAATTTTTGAAAAAGTAGGGGATTTTTCGTAAATTAGCCAAACCTCAGGGACAGTCAGTGTAATTCGTCCTAACTAAAAACAAGAATCTAAAAACACGATTTTTGCCTTCCATTCACTGCAAAGTAATCGCATTATTCAAGGAAGTGGATTTATATAGAGGGTATTGGCTGGTTTCCACTTTCCACCAAGCCAAGAATTCTAGCTCTCTCTCTCTCTCTCTCTCTCTCTCTCTCTCTCTCTCATGGAGGTGATATGTCTATGCGGTTGGCACTTTTGGGGGGCCTTTCTCATCAATTTTCTTGGAACATGAAGCTGATTGGTAGTGATATGTATTGACTAGTAAACGATGAGACGCACATTGCCAAAGTCCTGGAAAATATTTCTGTGGTGAGACATGAAAACATAAGTTCGCATAAATATTTGGTCAATTGGTTTCTCATTAATATAATTATTTCGTAAAAAACCGCGTATAAAGTGATGTCCGAATCAGCTTCGCCTTTGTCGGAAGTGCTTGCGCAATCAAAGGATAAAGCATTCCTCATTTTCTTTTTCTCTTTTGCTAGTGGCTCATCTCATCGACTTCTCCCTATTAGTTCCAGTCTTTTATTTCAGGGTTAATTACATTTTGCATTGTTAAATCATAAAATATAATAAATCAGTTCTTTACAACGGTAGAAAAAGTTACAATTTAGCCCCTAGAATATGCGATTCGTAGTGTGATTTATTATATTTTATAAATTATAAGTTACTAAAATAAACACGATATATGATATAACTCGGTAGTATAAAGTGTAATTAGCCTTTATTGTTGACAGGTATCTCATTTCTTTAATCTATGTTATGTAATATACGTTCGGGTGCAGGTCGCTTACAATTGATGCATACTTATAAAATGAAATGCAAAATGGAATATAAATGGAAATAGATAATCTAAAATGTTGCCGATTATGGCATTTTTTTTAATATCAAAAATCCAAAATTAAAAGTAAAAACTATAAGAGCGGATACCAGAATTGGATGAACGACGAGATTTATTTTCTTGAATTTACGATGATATTGTATATAGTTTAGGAAAAATTACAATTTTAGGACTATATATTGTATCCTCTAACAATTTTAGAACAATAACTTTTTCATTTGTAATTTCAGGACATTAATTTAAGATTTTATGGCGCATATAGAATAAAATTCCGACCAATTTTGTCAATTTTTCGACAAATTTGTAAATATCCAGGTGAGAAGTCCTAAATGTGCCACAAAATCTTAAATTCATATCCTAAAATTATAAATAAAAAATTAATATCCTAAAATTGTTAGAGGATACAACATACAGTTCTAAAATTATATTTGTCCTGAGTTTATTGAGATTAGTTTATTGAGATTAAATTATCATAGGCTCTAAACAAATAAGTGAATTGCTACATAGGCTAGGTCAAAAAGCCTATGTATCAAATGCATTGTAAAAATAAAAAATTAAATAAATAACTAGCCTATGGATCAATTTGCACGTTGGGGATAGCATGTATTGTTTTTTTTCCATGTATTAAAGGCCATTAATTGAATTAACATAGATAATATATACCTATGGTATTAGCGGGGCTATTGATTTAACCCCGTCCACTTGAATTCATCAGCTAATTTCTAATTTTCTAAAGTTATTTGCTTTATGAAAAAATCTTGTAGGCTAATTCAGTAATTCAAATAATTAATGAGTACATCATTAGGCTGAAGTGCTTCGAACATATATATTAATTCGATTTAATTTACAATTTCTCACCTTTACTATTGTGGTCAACATTTGATGATTAATCATACATTTGAAAATTCTTTGAGAACGGCCTATGATAATGGAACAAATTAAATTCCACCGAAAAATCAAAAAACTTGCAATAAATGTATATTTTAAAAAATTTATTAAAGTATGCGTATACTTTGCATATGTAATAAATTAGTAAGTTAATTTTGACTTTAATGTTGTACACTTTAATTAAAAATTTGCATGTATTGATATATTTTACGTGATTGATTTTTAATTACTCTAGGTATGTTGGGAGTAATTACTAAATATTATCATATTTCATATTATCATGTATACTTTATGCATATATGTGGGAGGTTAATTATTTCATTAAATACAGTTAGAGTTATAAGGACAGAGCCATAAATTCTTGTTTGGGGTGGTGGGGGGGAGGGGGGTGCAACTTCAAACTTTTATAAAATATTGAAGCGGTTTTTATAATTTAAGGCGACCGAAATTCAAAATTTTACAAAAATACATGTAAATTTTTGTTCGATATAAACTTGAGGGGGCGGTACCAGCCACCCCCTTAGCTCCATCATTGGTTAGAGAAATATAAATACCATTAATACAAATTGGAACCAACAAGGTGCAGGTGAGTTGGAAGGGGACTCTCCTGACTTAACCTGAGGTCTCGGGTTCGAGACCCAGGGAACGCAGCAATACCTTGGTGGGAGCAGCGCCCCCAATTGGGCCCGACAGTGCTGCGGTGGGGATTAGTCTGGGCCAAAGGCCCAGGACACCCTACGGGAAACCAAAAAAAAAAAAAAAAATTAATACAAATTGGAGATCTATTTAAAGCCAATAAGTGAAGACAACTTGAAATATTATTAAAGTTTAATGTGAATCAACTAGATTCCTACTATAATAAATCAAAATATACACGCAACCACTCAATGATCGGTTAATTAATTAGGTTTTTGCAGTTATGTTCGCTCTCGGGCTAAGAATGAGCCACGACATGTTCAGATCTAGTACCTGTTGATCAACCTTGTCATATATCTATTGGATTAATTGCAAATTTGGTCCTCTGCAAATAGAGTGTTGCCAATTTTGAGTTTGATTTTAATTTTGCAATTAGGTACTGTAATTTAAAAATTTTGGCGATTTGAGGACCCAATTTAAAAATATTCAACTTTACATCGTCAAAATTTCTAGGAGCATCTTGATATATGATTACATGAAATGTGTACGCCATCTTATAAGTTTGGATGATTTATTTTCAAGAATCGTACATGATAATTAATTTGGCGAATACCCCTTTATACATAGGTAAATATCAAAATAGCAAACTATTCATGAATTTTGACTAAAGAATTCAAATATATTTATCAGAGATACTTAGCAAAGTTGTTTATAATTCAATTTTAAAAAACCTGGCGAATACGAAAGCTACTCGTACATCCAATGGGTTTTCTAGCCCTTAAATTATTTCACTATATTTAATATTTCTGTTTTCGAACGAGTCAGGCCTTTAGGTATTGAATTTGGTGGTCCACGAGCCGAGACTAAAAAGTAAGTTGAGTGGTTAATAATATTTTATGTTTATGTGGGCGTGAGGGAGAAGAATGTTAGCCCTTGGCTCTTGTCCTAAAGTTATGGTGAGCCAGCAATTATGAGTCTCAATTATCAAATCAAATATAGCATAGGACAAAGAAAATGGATAATAAAACTTATGTCAAATAAATTTGCATACTATTTTTGCATCCGAAGTATATAAGATTTTTTTTGCTAAAATTTCAGATTAGGAGGATAAATTTGTCATTTTAACATTAATAATGATAGAATCAGTATATATATATATATATATAGATCAATCTTAAATATCTCTTTCGACCATCTAATCAAAATGAACTCTCCACCTCGATCATAGATAAAGAGCACCCACCACAAGGAGAACTTACTAACGTTCAATGCTCCAAGTATGCCGGTTATTACTTTAATACTCTATTTCTTCATCAACTTCCTCCACTCTAATACGTCTACTAATTTGAATGTTGAAAAGTCTCAGGCGAAGGCCCACACAACAAACTTATATTTGTTACTTTACTATCTCTATATGGATTGTGCATTAATTTCTTAAAGGGACTTCTAACCAACTGTATACCTAATCGATCTAATCTCTTTCAGTATAAAATGGTGTAAGAATTTTATCGGGAAAGGAAAGTATAACTGAAATTTTATATATATAACAACATTTATAATGTTATAGGAGTTTAGATTTTAATAATATATATAAATTATAATTTAGACATATATATTTTTTAAAAAAAAAAGGGCGATAGCACATATATATATGTCTGGTTGTATTTTGGAGTCATGCTTAAAAGCAGCGTGGCAACCACGTCATGATGATACGGCTGACAGTTTGGCAACAACCAATTTCAAATATAGTGTGCCCACTATTATTCCCTTGCCACCCAAGAAAAGTCAAATAAATAAATAATAAGGCCACACATAAAATTGCAACAATATTATTGATATTCATTGTACGAGTCATCAAATTTACTCATCGCCAACCCCCCCCCCCCCCCCCAACCCCCTTTTGTTCTCCTTTTTGCCCTTTTATAGGTCATTTGGATGGATTTAAAAAATATTTATAATAAAATATTTTTTAAATCAAATAATTTTATGTTTGTAGTAATAAAAAATATTTTAAAATATATTTTTTTATTTAAAATTACTTGAGATAATTTTTAGAAAAAAAATCCCTTTATAGTTTTTTTTTATGCAACTTCCAAAAAAAATCACCCAAAATACAATTTTTCTTTATTGAAATATATCTTTTTAAAAAATAAGTACTTCTCTTTTAAAAAAAAAAAATTATAAAAACAGGCTCATAGATAATGCAGCAAAATTGCAAATGTTGTATTACAATGTATGGCTTTTCTAGTTGTATTTCAATAATTAAGTTTATTTTTTTTCACATTTTATCCCATAAAAGTTATAATTCATGGGATATAATCGAAGGAAATTGTAATTATTGGGAAATATTCGAAACAAAGGCATAAGTTAGCAATGCGTAATCAAACTTGCCAGCACATAATTAATCTTGTTGATTTGACGCATAGTTTTGACTATTTCAATATCATTTTGCATTTTTCTTTAGCACGAGGTTCACACTCTGTTGGTCGATGTGATCTTTTAACGATAGGAGTTAATGTTGAGTTGATTTAATATATATATATATATATATATGTATATATATATGTTACAATAATCACTGAACATGGAAAACCTTGTACGTCCTTGTATCAACGGATCGAGTACGTTGTTGATTAATCAAACAGAAATTACACACCCTTTTCACTATAAGTACTCTGTCAAGTATTTAATATAAATTAAGGTGTCGCCCCATCTAACAATTAATATAAACCAAATCTTAATGATGCCTTGCTTAACACCTAATTAATTAAGTCCATATTATGTGCTATGTTTGAACAAAATCCCATGGTGATGGGCTGCAAAGATTTGTTAGTTGAGAGGTGGGTAAGAATTATGATTAATTAATTTAGTGCCAAATTAATTAATTTTATCTTTTAATCGCCGTCAATACTTCTCAAATGAGGTTAAACCACTTCCCGATTCATTCTTCCAACCCCACCTAAGTCACACATTGTTTTTAATTACTAAAACCTGAGAAGAAAAGGAAATGAAACCTAAGTATTTTGTGGTGCGTTTCTAAATACGAGTCATTATGTTAATTCCTCGTCTACAATTCAATATTTTCCCTCACGCTGTTTTCTTTTAAAAATTGAACATGTAAATAAATAAATAATCCGTTTGGATGGACTCAAAAAAAAGTACTTATTGAGCAGTGTTTTTTACAGTAGAATTGATAAAGCGTTATTTTTACATAGTTTTAGGCACAATTATGCTTATTTTTGATTAACTTTGGATCTTAAATTGATTAAAATTTTACAAAAGTTAATTCTTACTTGATGTGGGTGAAAATTGATGAAAAGAAGGTAAAACGAGCCTAAAGGTGGTAAAAAGTGCAGTGGGATGTCGTGCAAGGAAGTTGGAAGACTAAATATGAAAAAAAATCGTGTTCATCACACAAGGTGTGCTCGTGCCTTATGGGCTGAAATTCCTATGTAGGAATGGAAACGAAGAATCTCGATATGGCAAGAGTTCGACTGGGAAACAAACTTCTAACTTGCCTACGATTCTTTGAATTTTACAAAGAATTATCCTAGGCATGTTAGGAATTTTTTTCTAAGGTTAGAGCCCTATATATACCCGATTGTATAGCATTGTCTAGATACCTTGGATTCGAGTTTTAGTTTTAATCTTTAATTTTCAGATTTTATATTATGGTCATGCGTGGCTAAACTTCTTTATTTAGTTAAAAAGTAATTCGAGCCAATGTTTTCTTGAAGGATTGCGAGATCTAATTGATTTGCTTATCTTTTAATTTTATGTAGTATTTGTGTATTTTTCTGTACTTTTTGGGAAAACTCTATCTCTTATTATTGTTTTGTTAGGTGTGCAATTAGGACCCATTGTTCAATTAATTTAACTTCATAGTTTCAGTTGAGGAAATCGAATCCGTAACTATTTGATTGAATCAATACAAGAGGAAAGTAGTATAATTTGTTATACTACGAAAAATAAGCAATCTAGTTTTGAACAACCACGTTTGTAGGTTTTCTGGCTAGGATTTGGGTCTTTCTAGTTTTTAATGCTGTTAACAGGGTTAAATCCTATCATTCGACTAGGGTTATTCGATAATTAAGGATTATTTATCGCATTCGCATATCCAGTCTATTATTAAGGAAATATTAGGTTGGACGAGTTTTCTGACGGCTATAAATTTGTTTTAAATTTATTTTTTGCCTTTGTTTTATTTTGTTAAGTTTTTACTTTATTTTGCACTCTTGGTTGCCTAGGAATTTATCAATAGTTATTCCCTATGGGATCGACCCTTCTCACCCTATTCATAAGTTAATTTTGTAGTTAGAGGAGTTGAATTTATTTTTGATAGATTCGACACCCATCAAGAATTTTTTCAAGCCAAACAGTTTTGAGTTTGGTACAATAATTAAAAGTGTTTTGAAATATGCTTTATTTGAAGCTATTATGAACAGTTTCTAAAAAAAAAAAATTCTCTTTTTGACTTTTTTTTCCTGACTTTTGCTTTTTTCTAAGTTCATTCAAACTCGTTTTTTTTTAACTATGAAGTACCTTTTTTTTTCAAAAAAAAAGTATTATTTCTTTAGAAAAAAAAACCTTATTCAAACAGGCACAAAATCCATATGTATTGTAATTCTTTTTCAATTGGTTTTCAAATTGTCTTAAAATAATTTGATTGAGGACTTTGTGCTAATTGATCATGGCTTGGTGCAGGAAAAGCCCATTCGGCTTAATGGTTATTTAGTTAGCTTAATGGGCCCAATACCTCACTTTACTTGGTTTGCCTTATTCAGTCCACACAAGGGCCCATTTACGTTGCTTGATCAGCAATTGATTGTTTGTATAATTGTATTGCATGATCAACCCCTTAAAAAAGTTAAAGAAGGGGAGAGATCTAGTTATACGTAAGAGGTGAAATAAAATAACCCGGTTAAAGCACAATGATCAAACATATATAATGCATTATGGGTCTGTTTGGATGAGTTTTTTTAGAGAATAATTACTTATTTTTTGAAAACAAGTACTTTATCACAAAAACAATGTTTGGATGGGCTATTAGGGGGAAAAAAAACAAAAGTCAAGGAAAAAAAACAAAAAGATTTTTTTAAGAAAGCAGTTTCAAATAAAAGTATATTTTAAAACACTTTTAATTATTCTATCCAAACACAAAATTGCTTGACTTTAAAAAAAAAATCTTTTCGAACGGGACTTTTAACAATATTTTTTTTAAGCTATCCAAATGGGCCCTATATGTTCTATAATAGGCGCTATTGTTCTGTCATTTCTGGAAGTCGACAACTATTCATAGCTATTACCTTGACATCAAAGAAGAGTTTGACACAATGCTTTAGTTTTGTTCTAATTGATTCTAATTCGACATTAGAACTGTATCGATTTTTCCCCAATAATCGAATACTTTTGATATAAATACTAAATTATTTGATTTCATCCATAAATCTAATTTCTTGATCACTATGAGTTCAATTTATCATGTAGCAAGCATTATTATTATTTTTTGATACAATTATCTCGGGACGCCCTATAGATGTCAACCAGAAAATAACCCCACACACACGCACACTCACTCAAAGGGAAAGGAGTAGAAGACACACTCACTCAAAGGGAAAGGAGTAGAAGACAAAAGAGTTCGAACTTAGGACCTCTCTAATACTACTTTCGAACCCCCACTACTCGTCTCTGAATCCAATGGCGTTTATTATTTAGGGATAATTACATCTACACCCCCTGAGGCTTGGTGTAATTACAGATACACCCCTTCACATTTGACTATTTACAATCAGACCCCCTCCACGTTAGCGCTGTTAACAAATACCCCCTTCCGTTATTCCATTAGGGTTTTCAGCTACGGACGTTAGTTTTTATTTGCAAACTCTTGAAAATACTCCTCCGTGAGCGGTAAATTAATTGGCACATTTTTTAACTTTTTGTATGATGACCATAATGCCCTTACGGGTGCAAAAGTAATTTTCAAAAACTTTGAGGGGTAAAAATATAAGTTTTAAAAAAAACAACAAACATTCAAATAATTCTTATAAAATAGACTTTATCTCATTAAAATATACATATAAGTTATGTTATTATTTTTATACTTTTTATAATAAAAAATTTTATTTTCTAAACTTTCGTTCTTTCTAATTTTTTTTTTCATTTTTTCCCTCATTCCTTACAAATAATTAAAAAAAATATTAAAATAATTAATTAAATTTTTTTTCACCCCCAATAATTACCTTCATTCTCCTTCATCCTCTCCTCCCCTACCAATCCCAAGCCCCATCTCCACCTTCTTCTTCCCCCCACCTTCAGATCTCATCTCAAATTTCTCAACGATGTAAAGATCGAATTTTTTTTTGAAGTTTTTTGTTCTCCTCAATGGTTGATGTCGGTCAGATTTGGCCTCCTCACACCTTTTCGTTCGTCCTTCTCTCTCTCTATGTGTGTGTGCGAGTGTGTGTATATGTCTGTGTCTGTGTGTCTTTTGTGTGTGTGAGTGTGTGACGTGTGCGTCTGTGTGTGAGTATTAGTGTGTCTTTTGTGTGTTGTGTATGTGTGTTATTATGTCTATCTATATATATTACATGTATATGTATACGTATATATAATATATATGATGTGTGTGCATATATATATATGTAATATGTTATTTAATTTATAATTTTTTTAATAATATATTTTTATATTCAAAAATTAATTGAGACCGTTGATTCTTTTAATCAAGATCTAATGACTCATAATAATTATGTCTATACCCCTCACATTCGTCAAATGTGAGGGGGTGTATCGATAATTACACCAAAACTCAGGGAGTGTAGATGTAATTATCCCTAAATTTCTATTGAATTGGGGTATTTTTGGTACAACAAAAAAAATGTTGAGTTTGGCTATGTTTGGAGGTTCAAAAATGAGGGTAAAAAAGTAATTTCACGAAAACCGTCAGGGTTTCAAAAATTATCATGTTTTAAGGGGTCTAATTGTAAATAGTTAAATGTGAGGGGATGTACTGATAATTACATCAAATCTCAGGGGGTGTAGACGTAATTATCCCTATTATTTATTAAGATTGGCAATGAGTTTTATTAAAGCAGGTCCTTGCCATGGATCCACTCCATTTGGAGCGGGTTTGGGTTGAACAAATGGGTCTCCAAGCGCGTGTAATGTGTGCAGAAATTAAAGATGGTAAATTATAATCCAAATATAGATCTGCTCCCATTATTGATGGTTTCTATCATAAAATTTTTCAAATCAAACCTTATTTCACATGAGTTATCGAGCGATTTTAAGAATTATGTCAGTATTTCAAATTTGTAGAGATTAATGATTGATTATAATTGTATCGCTGCATCATTGATAACGTAAATTTAAATTATCTAAACAATAAGAACAAGAAACTACTATTTAATGGCATTTGGATTACGAGACTTCCACTCTATTAAGTGATATTTAGTCAAGACCTTATTAATATTTTAAACTTACGAAATACAAATATTTATAAAATGAATGTTTAAAACTTTTAATTAATTATAGCGGAAGAAACATCTCTGTGCCCTCTTATGTTAAAAGGAAAATTGTGTTATATTCGATTTGTACTTCATATATGAATCCAATAATTTAAATAATTGCATCGAATCTTTAATTTATTTAAAAAGTAATAAAATATAAAATATGACATAATTCGAATCGTTCCATATATATTTGGGGTCAAACACCCACTTAATATAAACGTTTTTATATTAGAATTGGGGCGATTAATCTTATTGTCTATACCTGCTGATGGTTTTCTTCTAAAATTAGCCTTTTCCTTTCTCTTTTTTTGGTTATTCCCGCAAATAGTCAATTATTAATTTGACAATATAATTAAGTTGATTGAGACACAGCTGGAGGCAAGCATTCGTGCTTAATGACGTTGGAATGTATGTATTAAAGGGTTTAATTATAACAATTTGGATCATATCAAATGAATGAAATTAAAATTTTCAAAAATTAGGTAAATTAATTATTAGTATATACACACACTCGACGGAGTCTTTTGGGTGTGCAACAAATTTTATAGATAAAATAAACATGTATTATTGCCCTTTTTTTGTAAGTAATGTGGATAGATAAGGTATACTATTATTATTATTAGAGTAAATTACGTTTTGGACCTCAACATTTGGGGCCTTTTGCACTTCAATGCCCAACCGTTGCGAAAGTGCATTAAAGGTACCCGAACTACTTAAAATGTGTTGAGGTGATGTGTTTTTCCAATTCCGGCTGAATATTCAAGAGTATTTTGTTGACAATGTTGGATTAATTGCATTTGACACCTTGGGAATTGGAGATTGACATAAAGCCCCAAAAAATAATGTAAAAGGTCAATACACCTCTTTATATATTTAAAATATTAAAATACCCTTGCTTAGTTAAAGTATTTTAATAATAATTTTACCTTTTTTTAACTTAATAAATATTAATTAAATTAAAGAATTTTAAAACTACAAAGCTCTATTGATCATTAATAAAAAAATGGAAAATGGAGAGAAAAAAAAAAGAAAAGGGATAAAAATAAGTGATGGTGACCTTTTTTCCTTTCTTTTCTCTTCCTAAAATCAATCCCCAATTTAAATCATAATTCCTAATTAATATTCATCACCATCTTCATTAACCCTTTCCCAACATCTCCACCACTCCCCTTCTATCACCCCGCTACCATCCGCAGCCGTCAACACTCCACCAGTAGCCAATCACCCCCCCTACCACACCGACCATTGCTCCGTCGCTCTCTCTTTCTATCTCGACCACCCCCCATATCCAATCTCTCTTTCCCATTGCCGCCCACTCCCCTCAGCAACAATCCTTTCTCTCTTTCTTGTTGTCGCGCCGACCACTACTTCGTCACTCTATCTTTCCCGCTGCCAGCCACCTCCCACTTTGCTCTCCGCCCACTAGTTGCCTTCTCCATTATCTCTATTAAACCGCCGCCACACTCTCACCATGTCGCATGTGCTCACCGTCCATCTCATCACATAAATGGAAAAGAAATAAAAATAAAAAATTGGGAGAAAAAAAAAGGTGTTTTCAGATGACTTTGGTTTTTTAGAAGCTTGCATGTAGTTGATTTGCATATTTTCAAATTGATTGCTTGCTCAACAATTGATTGATTGATTTTATAATTGTATTGCATGATCAACTCCTTAAAAAGTTAGACTACGGAAGAGATTAAAGTAGGGAAGAGGTCTAGTTACACTTAAGAGGTGAAATAGAATAACCCTCTCAAAGCATAACGATCATATGTGTATAATGCATTATGGGTATATTTGGATGGACTTTTTTTATAGAAGAATTACTTATTTTTTGAAAACAAGCACTTTAGAGCAAAAAAAAAAAATACTATTTGGATGGGCTTTTAGGGGAAAAAAAAAAAAACAAAAGTTAGGGGGAAAAAAAGAAGCTTTTTTTAGAAGCTACTTAAAGCAATTTCAAATAAAAGCACATTTTAAATCACTTTTAATTATTCTATCTAGATGCAAAATTGCTTCATTTAAAAAAAGAAAAACTCTATTGTCAAAAACACCTCTAGAAAAAAAAGCTTTTTTAGAGTCGCGCTTTTGACAATAGAGTTTTTTTTTTTTAAGCTTAACAAAACAAGCCCTATATGTTCTAATAGGCCCTATTCTTCTACATTTCTTGAAAGTCTACAACTATTCATAGCTATTGCCTTGACATCAAAGAAGAGTTCGACCCAATGCTTTAGTTTTGTTCTAGTTGATTCTAATTCGACATTAGAATTGTATTGATTTTTCCCCAGTAGTCGAATACTTTTGTTTATAAATATTGTATATTTGATTCCATCCATAAATCTGTTTTCTTCACTGTGACTTTACTTTATTATGTAGTAAGTATTATTATTTATTAAGATTGGCAATGAGTTCGATTAAAGCAAGTCCTTGCCATGATGGCCCCACTCCATTTGGAGCGGGTTCGGGTTGAACAAATGGATCTCCGAGTGCGAGTAATGTGTGTAGAAATTAAAGATGGTAAATTATAATACAGATATAGATCTGTTTCCATTATTGATGGTTTCTATCATAAATTTTTTCAAATCAAATCTTTTTTTTGATATAATCATCTTAAGACTCCCTATAGATGTCAATCCAAAAATACCCTCCACACACGCACACACTCACTAAAAGTTAAAAGGAAAATCGTGTTATATTTGGTTTGTACTTCATATATGAACCCAATAATTTAAATAATTGCATCAAATCTTTAATTTATTTGAAAAATATCAACATATAAAATATGACATAATTCAAACCATTCGAAATATAGTTGGAGCTAAACACCCACTTCATATAAAAGTTTTCAGATTAGAATTGGGGCGATTAATCTTGTTGCCTATCCGTGCTCATGGTTTGCTTCTAATCAGTCTTTTCCTTTTTCTTATTTACCATCTTCATTTATTTGTTATTTGATATATTTTTGGTTCTGTCACCAAAAAAAAAATATTTTTGGTTTAAATAAAGTAACCATGCCTTTTAATTCACATTTTATAAAAAGTGTCTTTTTTTTTTGTCTTAACCACCCGATTTCGATTCTTTGGCCCATCAATTCGAATGGAGTACTGTAGAGGCCCAACATAAGGGCGATCGTCCCAATCCAATTGCTTCATGCACAATATCAGAATTTGAACTCTGCACATTATTTAAGAAATCAAACACTTCATCCTGCTAGACAAAAACAAATGTCCATTATTATAGTGCTACTTCATAGAAAAATTAACTCCACTCCCGATGAATGATATAAAAATTCCCCGAATGTTTTTGTCACTTCCCAGGAGATCTTAAATCTTTAAAGAAATTGTAATGTGGTTCCTTTTTTCTTTCTTTCTTTCTTTTTTTTTTTAATTTATTCTCACAAATAGTCAATCATTAATTTGGTAATATCATTAAGTTGATTGAGACACAGCTGGGGGCAAGCATGCATTCGTACTTCTTGTGTGTTTTAAAGGGTTAAATTATAACAATTTCGATCATATCATATGAATGAAATTAAAATTTCCAAAAACTAGGCGCATTAATTGTTAAAATATACATGTATTATTGTCCTTTTTGTAAGTAATGTGGATAGACAAGGTATGGGTATATTATTTTCTTTTTTTCGATGGGGGCACAAAAGACAATCTCCACATTTTATGAAAAATAAATGATTGGTAAGATCTGTGACGTCAAACCTTGATTCTTGCCGGCAATAATTGAAATGAAAATTCATACATTTGCAAGAAGAGTTCTCCAGAGATGCATACAATTATTAAGCCGTAAGAAACAATCAAAAAAAAAAAAATCGTGTTTTGATATGAGCATTACAAAAATACATCCCATTTAAGGATGAACTAATATATTATAAATTTAATTATTATGAATTTTGTTAATAAATGTCTCATCATTGATTATTTATAATTTATTTTTGTTTATATTAAATTTTTAATTAATTCATCGTAAACTGTAGTATAATCTCTCCAATACAATTGTTCCATTAGAAAATAGATTGCTTTATTATAGTAAGCACGATTTATCCACTTATACTGTGTTTGGTTCTGCCCAAACTTATATTGTTTGTTGTAAAGGTCTTGAATGTGTCAATCTTTATTCCTATACAACTTGAGTCCAAACTTTCAGATTTATTTTGGTGCATCCAAATTAAATAAAGGCAAAAATCAATCTTATAATTTTATAGAGAAAAAATAAATAAATAAAACAAACTATCATCGCCTTGTGCTCATGCATACAAAGAATTTTCCACCAGACAAAAAAAAATCCGTGAAGTTAATTTGGCATTAAATGCAATAAAGACAAAAACTTCAATTCAAACATTCAAAAATGACAATGTCATTGCACGGTTCACGTGGATCCCCGTATACGCA
This sequence comes from Petrea volubilis, assembly GCA_026212405.1. Taxonomy (NCBI): domain Eukaryota; kingdom Viridiplantae; phylum Streptophyta; class Magnoliopsida; order Lamiales; family Verbenaceae; genus Petrea; species Petrea volubilis. The sequence goes on along the minus strand of CM047873.1, from coordinate 3,340,888 downwards.
GCTCTGAATGGGTACTGTTTATTCCGTGCAATAAATTTGAACATGTTTTCAAATACCTGAAAAACACACATGATCAAAAACCAAGAATGGCTAATAATTTTTTTTTTTTAATAACACGTTCATACAGATCGTACACACACACACACACACATACACACACGTATACTTCCAGGATTCGAACCCTGCCGATAACTCATCACGCCCTCTAAAGACGGGGTACGTCTTCACTAGGTCAGAAGCCAACGTGCGAACAAGAACTGCTGACGATGATTAATCACAACTTAATTTCAAAGAGTTATAATTCTTACAGAATCATAGAACTAATCCCGATCCACGAAACTTCTCCTCCGTAATCTGATCGAGTTTTTGAACCATCTCATCAGACAAATGGTTCTTCCAATCCCCGACCTGTCCCTGTCGAAAAAACGCATTATTTTCCTCACCAGACGCCAATTTCCCATTCTTGTTAATTTCCAAGCTGCTCAGATTATCGAAGCTACAAAATTCCAGGATTTGTTCCACCAGACCCGATTTTTCTTCATCAGGCGAAACAGGGCACCCGAGGAACTCCGCCAGGCGCCACAATTGCTCGCCGGGTTTCTCCTTCATATCCTCAAACTTGAGAAAAAGAATCCTGTCATGATTCCCCCTGCTTTGATTCCAATATTCCAGTACATGATCCCAAAAAGGCCCGAACAGGCTGACACCCTTACAGAAAAGATCGAAAACCTCCCGCATCGAGTTCTTCCCCATCTCCTGAAGCCTCAGCTTGTTCGTGAAATGCCAAAGCGACACGAATGTGTCCTTCGGGCTCCTCGACAGGTACACAATCTTGCAATTCTTCGATCCATCTTTCATGGACTCTGGCAATGAAACATAAGGCAAATGAGTCGAAAACAGCCTGGGAGAAGGCAAGGACGCGATATCAGGGACCTGATTGTCAGCGAAGAGCTTGATTTCCAAGAAAGGCACTAATTCATGAGGATTATGAACTAATAACGGGTGATCAAACTGAAAAACAGGGTGTTTTTCACGGTTGACAAGGGCGAAAATGATTGCTTTGAGCCAAGTTGTGCCTGATTTGGGAGTGGAGACGAGAAAAACATCGGAATCTTGAGCCTGGAAATGATTTTGACATGAAATCATGCCCTGGAGATGCCTGGCGGCGTGCCAAAAGCCCTGGTACTGGTACAGATATGAAGCAACCCATCCTTTTGCTTTTGGTAGATTGGAAATTAAATCGTTGCATTCTTGGGATAATGTTTCTTCTTGGTGTAAATACAATGGAGTGATAATTTCAGATGGCATTTTTCTCTTTTTCTTTTTTTTCTGGAGATTTTTGGGTCTTAGTGTTTGCTGCACTTACTAGTTGTATATACCTACACTATATATAGATCAAGTGATCAAGGATGGAGCCAAGAATTTAATTGAGAGGGGACAAAACTTTTTTGAGATTATTAGTTATTAAAATGTATAAATATAAGTGTTATGTATAATATTAAAATATAAAATAACAAAAGTTATCATATTTATACGTATATTATCAATTAGAAATACTACAATAAAAAAAGTATAAAAAAAATGGTACTGAAATAAATAACAAGTTATTCTTGGTTTCAAAAGTAGCAATATAGTGAATAATGAATTGCTTTTAAAAAATACTTAATAAAGAATTTTTTAACAATACTCAACAAAATCGACATCAACCCACATAATGATATATAATCAAAACTGAAAAAGTATTAAAATAGACTATTTTTCTTTCTTTTTGTTCTCACAATAAAAAAATATATTCAAAGCTCAAAAAAATATCTTCTCTTTGTTCTCCGTCATCACATTCCTCAAATCACTCCAAATTAAATATGAAGTCTCAAATTAGTAAGATTCGTTCAAATTCAATAACTCAATAAATAAACATCAAGATTCATTAAGCTTAATATTGAACAACTATTAAGATTTATATCAACAATTCTAGGATTCAAATCTCTACACAAAAATCAGTTACAAATAAATAAATAAATGTATAAATTTCAAAATTAGTACACACTACCTTCTTGTATAAATGTTGCTTTTGAAGGAAAAAAATTGAATATTGTAGAGTTTGTTAGAGAAGAAAAATTCTAATAGGATTTTTGGTGTTTAATTAGAATGGAAGAGAGAAGTAAAATATAATAGAATGTTTAATATTTTGATTTGAAGAGAAGAAGGAAAAAAAAGAGAGAATTTAATTGTTATGGTAAATAAGATTGACTAAAAATAAATCACCAAAAATAAAATAGAGTAAATAAAATTATTTTTTTATTATATAACTTATATAAAAGTCAAATTTTTATTTTTTGGGGGGATGAAAATTTGAAATTCTAATAAACATATGTACAAAAAAATAAATTTTTAAAAAATTAAGGGGAGCGGCTGCCGCGACCAGCCCCTGCTAGCTCCGTCACTGCAAGTGATTCATTTTCTTGCTAAATTTGACACACACACACACACACACACACACACACATATATATATATATATATTATTGACTAAAATAAAAATGATCATCTGATGATGTTTGGTGTAGTCAACAACTAAGATCAACCGGAATGTATATTGATATCGGAGATGGAATATAGAGGTCCAACTTATCAACAAATAGTAAATGTGAGCTAATCGAAAGAGTCTCCGACTGAGGGGAATAAATTGTTAAAGAGAGAGAGAGTATTGAAATTACAGGAATAATAACTCACACGATCGGACTTTCATATACGACGACAGACTTGCCATGCAGGCATGAGGATAACTATATAGAAAGAGAGGGCTTACATGTATAATGAAGGTTCACATGGCATGCAGAAGCAACCATTGGCTAGTGACAAATTCCAATTTCAAGTGGTAAGATATATTTATTAGCCATAGCATATATCCAAAATTATTAACTATAGTGTAGATCCAAAGTGGTACAAATTAAAGATGAGAGCGACTGGCAGGCTCAAATTTCATTGTGGGAGCATATGCTAATTTGGCAGTTCGGATCCTATGCTACAAAACAGTGCTACATTTCTTCATACATCCATCAAAACATGCCACGTGTATTAGTGAGCGGTTGAGATAAGGAAAGAGAATTTTCAATAATTTTCCTAGTTATCTCAACCGCTCACCAATACACGTGGCGTGTTTTGATGAGTGTAGGAGGAGATGTATCACCGTTTTGTAGCAGAGGATCCGAACTACTAATTTGGTGTACTCTAAATTATTTTCACACTGTTAACTAACGAGTATTTAGCCCCGTGTACAGGTACAAGAAATGGAGTTTTATGTATATATTTTCATAAATTTTGATTATAAAAAATAAATTAACAAATAAATATATTTAAAAATTTTATAATAATAGAATATGTTCGATTTCATTATTAATTTTGGAATAATTAAGGTGATGAAGTTTTTAAAAAATTTATTTAAAATCAAAATTTTTACTTATTATTGACGTAAATGATGATATTGTAAATAAATATTAATTTTGTTATTTTATTTGAATTGAAATTTAATCCATCTTAATTTAAATACTTGATAATTGTTGGATTCTTTTAAATAAATATGAATTATAAATATACTTATTTAAATTCATATAACAAGTATTTGAATTTCAAATATGATAAAATAAAATTCAATGACACTATTCATAGATGCGCTTATTTGGATAATTACAAGATTTTTGAATTATATATATATATATATATATATATATAGATGAGAAGATATTCAATATTCTACGGATTTTAAAAGAATTGGTACGTTTAAAAATTGGACCGACCTAATTTCTTCGGCAGGTGCTGACAGAACTTTCAATAAGCATGGGCGTGACAGTACGAGAATTAATTTTCGTTGGTATTTTGTATGTTTCGTGGGGACAATTATTAATGTCCCAATAATAAATCCACATACATAAATATTTTTTTTGGATGGTTGATCCACGGAGACATAAATACATAACTCAAAAGTGCAATATAAATATAAGCCTCATAACTTTTCGTTTCCAGGACATTATATAATGTCCGTAAAGTGAAATTTGGGCAATATAAATAGGGAAAAATTTTTGTCCATACCTGGTTTGATCATATTCAATCAATTATGTAACAAGTATTAATATACATACCATGTGATTGGTTACTTTTTCTAATCTGTACACCAATCGCATGACAAGTGTAAAACACTCACCACGTGATTAATCTTGATATGGTCAAATCCGGTACAGATAAGAATTTCCCATATAAATAGGTGTATTATTCAATCTACCACGTGTGTTCAGGTTTGGTTGTTTGTGCTCATTAATGCTCCATGAATTGTACGCGTAAATTGAATTTTTTTGTACTAGTAGTTACTATGAATACGTATGTATCAATTGTGGAGAAGTATTAGGGAGGATATTTATACATTATTACGCAAGTGAGTTATATAGAAAAGACTCTTTATGATTAGTACATTTTCTAAAGATTGATTATTATTTCTAAATGAAGGGTTAGTTACACTCAAACCTCCTCTACAATTGCCGAAAACTAATAGGCTTCCCTTACAAAATTTATAATCACACTAACACCACCTCTGAATCCGATGGTTTGATAAACATTATCTCCCATCAGGTTTTTGTCAATATTTGGAAGAGGAGATTGACCAAGTTGTTCGTCTAAACATTCAAATCCTTCGAAGGTGTTCGGGATTGGTTATGCTTTTTGCTATAAAAAGTTATTTTGAGTGTTAGATTGGACAATTTTTGCTTAAATTAAGTGGTGAAAAAGTAGAAGCAAAGAAATAGGAGAAAACAGTCTCTTTTTTTTTTTTTTTTTTTTGAGTTGTGAAGAAAAGCAGCTTCTATCCATTTAAAAAGTGATTTTTGGTATTTTTGTAAATGAAGAAAACTTTTTTGAATTGTCAATTATTAACTTCTGACTGTTTCTCACGTTTGTTTTCAAACACTCCTCACTTTTATTATTAACTTTTGATTGATTCTTACTTTTTTTTTTTTTTTCAAATACTATCCAATTTTTTTAACAACTTCAATTTCTCCAAAAATAAAAGATATTCCAAACACCCTCTTAGTTTGAAAGGTCTTCCTACAAAGGAATTAGAATATTTTGAGAGGCTCCAAGTGAAAGAAGAATGAAGGTTTTCTTTCTTCTATTTTGTATACGGGGAATAAGGAGAAAAAAGAAAATTCTTTTTCCTATTCAATAAATTGAGGGGCAAATTTGTCTTTAAAAATATAAAACTTTTAGTTTTCTTGAAAAATATTTTTAATTTGGGATAATTTGGAGTTTTCTGCAAACTATGCAAACTTAGATGGTGTATCAATGTAATTATGAACATTATATTAGATATTTCAAATTTGAATATCTCGAAGGAGGGTGTGAATGTAATTAACCCTAAAAAGAATGTATAGTTAAGTATGATTAAATTGTTTCAAAAAAAAGAAAAGAGAAAGAAGAATAAACTCTACAGGACTCCATGGTGCCAATTAAAAGCGTGTTTAGTGGTCGACGCAGAAACCATAGTTTCCCGCATGAGATTTCAAAAACAAACACGACTTTATGTATCAATCTCCGGCAACTGCATGTGTCTCTACTCGATTCGGGGCTTAAAGTGCATTACATAATCCACAACATTGATTTAGTCACTCAAACAAGTCGGTTGTTGAATTGAATAAAGTTGATTAAGGAAAGTAATTTGTTTAAAACGTGATTTGCAAAGAGCAATTAAGCAAAAGAATGTGGGATAAAAGACTAAACTTTTGACTAAATTATTTGCCATTTTCATACATGAAAAAAGATGTTAAATTTGAAAATTTTGCACATAGTTTACTAGTTTTAAAGTGTTTTGCGGGGTCCATTACTCACTCTATCTCAAATTCGATTATTATTTCTTTTTTAAATACAAGCTGCCATGGCCACATGAAAGTTGAGTGTTCACATGAACGTCTTTGAAGTGGGGGACAAACCTCAGAAGAATACAGACCAAAATTCCCACCAAAAAATTGAATAATCGAAATGAAATCTTAACCAAGATTCTAGTACTATAAATTATAATGCTTTACTGAAAATTACAGGTAAAAGAGACAGGGAATCCAAGTAGTCAAAATAAGTTTAAAATGTTTTGAGGGCTGTTAAGCTATTCCCATATTTACCTCGTTTTCATCCTATTCTCTAGTAATGGAAATACAAATAAGGGCCCGTTTTGACGACTTAAAAAATATAAAAACTTCTCGAGCGTACTCTTTATAGTAGAGGGGGTTTTTATAAGTTAAACAATTTTGCGTTTGGAATGTAATACTTAAAAGTGCTTTAAAATATAGTCTTATTTAAAGTTATTTCGGGTAGTCATTTCTGTTTTTTTTTTTCTCAAATAATAAGTATTTTTCATCTAAAAAAACCCATCCAAGTGGACTCTAAATTATCTTTAAGTTTCCTATTTCTAATGATGTTATATTATTTCATTTCGCATATGCAAAGCCACGCGTGTCAAGATGTGGATGTTTAGATTTAAAAAGTTTAGACGATCTTTTCTTTCAAAAGTTCACAGAACTCTTAACGAAATGCAACGCTAGTTCAACAGTCAAACTCAAATGACATGACACCGGCGATCTCAAAGAGGAACCCAACAAAACAAATTTTACACCAAAATCATTCACTTAAAACATTTGTGTCGAAACACTGGAGCCTCATCAACACTCTCTCTCTGTACTCAACTGTTCTCTTTAGTGCCTCTGCATATGAGAAGTCAAAAATAGCCACAATTATTTGATGGATCTCAACAGTTCTCTGATTATCTTTCTTTACTTGGCAGCCATAAGTGCCCCTCAGACCAAAACTCACTCAAGAAGGAAAATGGTTACAGCCTCTCGGCGCTTCCATCATTAAATATCGGACGCCCCTAGCATAGAAAAGCTGGCGGCTTCAGCCCCGAGAAGGGGAATGTATTCTGATCCTCTAACGTGAACGCTAAAGCAAGCTGTGTAATGTGCAACTTATGAGAAACTCGATCGCCCAATGCATCGCATATACATAAAAACAGCAGCAATCAATCAATGTTGTATCTATCAAAATTTACAACACCCTCTCTTGTAACTATATATGACAACACAAATATTGCCCTTTATCAGTTATTACGTACAGTTAAATGATTTTTCTGCCATGTTGCTATCCGTGTTTCTCAAAGAAGTGTTCCAGTTTTGACTAAATTTTTGATGATCGAGTCGGGGTATTTGTAATTTTGAAACTAAAAGAGAAGTTTGTGTAGTCCACACATAGTTACTCGAGAAGTCAGCGGCTAAGCTCCAAATACACATGAAATAAATAGGCCTCATCCCTTCTTTACAGCATCGCTGTTTACGGGCCATAACTGCCAATCTAAAATGTAACTAAAAAGCTTCACATCAATTAATTATTGAACTTCCAAGATCTGAAAATGTAAGGAATGCAAAACAATATTGGAACCAGTGTGTGCATCTAACCCTAATAGGTGAGCATAAAAATGGGGTGTGTGTGTGTGTGTGTGTGTGTGTGTGAGAGAGAGAGAGAGAGAGAGAGAGAGAGAGCACCAACATCTCTATAAACATGTCTCAAGATCATACCATTTTCAATTTTCAGCACACTTTGGAGCATTGTGTCCATCTTTATTTTCATATCTGAGGCTTCATCCATTTTGGGGGCTATAAGCATCAGCTCTCTATGGATTTCACGCACAAACCTACAGATTTTCTGAGCGAACTCAAGTTCACCATCTGAGATTCGACCTATTGCCATCCTCATCAACTCTCCAGATAAGTCTGCAACCTGACCAAGAAGAATCAATGACTGGTTAATTTTATGGTTAACTTACATAAAACTCCCCCATAACTATGTGTAATTACACAAACTTCTGCTTTTAGTTTCAAATTTACAAATACCCTCTTTTGATAATCGGAATTTACTCAAAACTGGAAAAAGAATATATATTAAGAAACTTGGAAACATCACCAGTAGATTTGAGAACAATTTTGAAAGTTCACTAAAATTTAAATATAACACTATTTAAATTATGTACTAATCAACAAAAGGGGGCAATTGTCAGATGAAACCAATAAGTACAAGGGGGGTACATGCAATTTTGAGATCAAGAGGGGATATTCGTGTAATGAATATAGTTACAGAATTTTATAGATATATCGTCAGGAAGAAATTCCACTAATTGTATGTGACATGTTAAAATTCAGACACAGTTTGAGCCTACCACGGTATCTTTAGTTCCCTATACTTGTGTGTTAATTTCCATAATTAAGTCTTTTCATCACATTTCTTCATGCATGAAATTCAGAAAATTACCCCCATAAGATAGTCGAGCAAATTAATCTGCAAAGGCTGAAAAGACAGGCTGCTTAGTGGTTCCAAGGAAGCATTGATCTCGTCAAGCTTCAAAAGAGCACCTGTCTTGCAAAAGTTGCAGAGTGTTGCAGCTTCAATATATTCTTGAACCTATGATGGACAGCCGTAAAGATGAGTAAATGTGAAACATGCCCTTAATTCCTAAGTAGAAAGACCAAATATGAATACCCCAGGAGAATACGCTCGTCTTAGCTTCCAAAAATCTGTTCCCTTCAGCTCTTTTATCAGTCGAGAAATATGCAGATCCATCACCGCAGCCAAATCTTTTTCTGCTTTTTCTAGAACTTCCTCTTTGTTGTTTTTAGTTATCCTGTTATAGGAGTAAAAAACAATTCATAACCCTTTCCCAGTATGGGTCTCACTAGTAGATTTTCAGACGAGTTCTTTTCAAATAGGAGGAGTTTGAAGGTTCAGTATTTTCGTTTAGGGTCTTAGTTTTATGGTGTATTTTATCCCCAAATACAAAGAGAGAAAACTAACAGGAAAAACTTCACAAAACAGAAGATTTTTGTTTTCATGAACTGTTCTTCATTTATTTGAGTTTAAAGAGCGAAACCACAGAATCAATTTTATTAATATCTTCACCAAGTATTGTTGCCTGAAGTGGTGGCGAGAGATAACAGAGAATGGAAATTATTAACATGTGCCATCAGCTAAAATGGGTTCTGTTAGTGTCAGCTTGTAACGAATAAGCTCCAAATACTATAGAAACATCACGTGCTAAATGCCATAAGAAATAGTCTGAGGAAATATTATTGATTTTCCATAAATGTAGGAAAAATTCTTAGTTGCCATTGTTTTATCAAAAAAAAAAGGCACCATAATGAAACATGCAGCACTGAGCATTCATGCCCGACTAGCACACAGAAAGCTAAGAATTCCCTTTTACCTATGCACCTGAAATATGACCTTTTTGCTATTCATAGTTATGTCCCGACTCGCTTTCACCACCCTTTCTCGCTTGTCATTCTGCGATGCAAACAGATCAATAGTATATCGGAAGACTAGGAGCAAAACAACCTCAAACACGCATTTGCCTGTGTTTCCACGTTCGTCAACAAGTGAGCATGTACGATGATCCAAGTAACGACAGGCATGCCAACTATAAAGCAGGAAAAGAAGTTCCATGTATATAAATTGTCTAACACAACAACACAGCTAATTGCCAAACAGATTTAACTGCCGCCTAGCATTTTGAGCAATTACTTTGAGAAAGTAGTAACAAACACACAGAATTGAGTTATTTTCAATCCGTTCAACCTCAATCAAGCACTCATATTGAAGGCATTGCTTAAGCTAGTAGTAAGACAAACACGAAAAGTTAAAAACCAACGAAATGAAATTGCTTTCAGCCCCCGTTGTGTTAAAATTAAATTATCTACATTAAGTTATATCGTAGTAGTGCATCTTAGAGTCAATAATCAAGAAGTGTTGCTAAGTAAATCAGCCATACTAAAATACAGTACAAGTGGCAACTTCAACATAAACCAATTAACTAGTTCCACAGGTAAAACGAAAACAAGCGTCTTTCACGCAACTTCAACAAATTTCTACAAATGCAGCCACATTGTTTGTGAAAATGTCCCAAAGAAAGAATAAAGGCGATCGCATGATAACAGTGAAGGGGGACGAGGGAACCCACGAGATCATTGAGATATCTAGCGTATTTGGAAAAGGCGTCTTTCATGCGATTCGGGTCGGAATCAACGGCACCGGCGGCAGAATTGGTGGCCATGGTTCTCCGACTGCTGGCGACGGCAGCTTCCACCGCGGGATCTACAACTGTTTGATAAAATGCCCAGATCAGGGAGATCGTGGGATTTAAGGGGGGTGTGTGTGTGTTGGACTTACAGCCGCGGAAACGCAGAGTTGAGAGTTGGCATGTGGAGAGCCGAGGAATTGAACATCTGCCTGGACTCCTGAGGAACTCCAAATGTTCCAGGATTTTATGTAATGATAGTAAAAGTACAAAAAACATATCAACAAGTTGCTGTGGTGTAGTGGTTATCACGTCAGTCTTACACACTGAAGGTCCCCAGTTCGATCCTGGGCAGCAACATTTTTCTATTTTGCTGAAAAGAGATTTATTGAGCTAAATTTTTGGGCTTCTTAACACAATAACCCGTACCACAACAATATCCAGCCCACTTAGCTAGAAGCCCTTTTACAAATGGACCTTTCCACGAGTGGCCTCTAAAAGGCATTAAAACGATTTTTATATATATTTATTTTTTAATTTTAATAATTTTTTATACTTTTTATTTTATTATTTATTTATTTTTGTGTGTGTTCTTGTGGTTGTCATGTGGGGCTTATTTGTGAGAAAAAAAAAAAGTATTAAAATGCTAACAAAGGTCTTTCAAAGAATGTCCTTAATTTGTTAACGGTGTTTCTTAATTCTAATCCGCCAAATAATCCGATTAGGTTGATAAATAAAGACAAATTTGAAGAGAAATCATGCACCAACCCAAAATCGAAAAAAATCAATATTCAATTCTATCTTACACTTATCACATTATCAACTTGTGTTAATCTCACGTAATTAGATTAAGATAATGTCATATATGCAACGACACACACACACACACACACACACATATATATATATATATATATATATATTTATCAAGTTTCAATCGTCAGAAAAGGGACTGATAGTTATACATTTTTATAAACAAGGACGGTGTAACTAACCCTATTAATTAATCACATTAAAGCCTTTTGATGTTAACAAAGTTGCATTGTAACTTGGGGAAACATCGGCCAACAATTTCACTATCAATTGGTACAATTTCTGAATTCCATTTTATCCAATATATTTTGTTTTTTTTTTTAAATTGTGTAGCACCAACAACAAAGTGAAAGGGCCAAAAGAATAGCTGCAAAATTGTCCCCATGTTGTCACAAAATCAGTCAGGATTGTGGTCTCTCAATATCTGTGTTTTTGATGGACAAAAGCTGCATTTTCGGTTAGAATCTCAAAGGATTTTCCAGTGCTTTTTTTGTTGTTTTACACATTGACTTTAATTATATATATATATATATATATATATATAAGAACTTAAAAGACAGCTATTAACCAGCTTAGATGATATATATATATATATACATGCAAAACTAGTAGGTTACGTTTGATAGGGATTTATGGGTGGGATTGTATGATTAGCTCACACATAATTATGTGTGACAGAGTATTTTATAACCCGTTATAAAGTTTAGGCTCAATTTCTTATCTATCAATTTATAGGATAATGATCCCATCCTACCATGAGGTGGGATATGCAATACAGTTTTCGATTGAGTTGATAGGAGTTGTAATTTACTTTATTAGCCTTAAATTTATATGTTGGGTCCCAATTTTAAGGGTTTTTCATAATTTACTTTTAATCCATTCAAAAAAAAAAAATACTACCAAATACTATTTGAAGAATAACTTATGAAATAATACTTGTCACTAAACAAATCATGGCATGTATATCTAATAGTTCCATTGCTACACATAATCCTATATTGTTGACGAACACAACCTTAAACGATTATTAATTTTGGAATTGGGGGAGTAATACAAAATGGGGATAATACTTTATTAACGCGTAAGGAATTATTCGTCCATTTTCTTGATCAGTACTGAAAGCAATTTATCCAATCACAATATTCTATAAAAAAAAACATTTCACAACAAAAGTAAGCATTATTTTTAATTTTTTTTTCTAAAAAAAAGAAATCATTTAAACTCATATGTCGAAGTCTCATCTCACTTTCGTTAGAAGAAAATCGTCAATTTTTTGTTTTAGAAAAAATAAATATGAAAATGAAAAGCCCCTCAATGGCAGCCTCAAACTCTATAATTCAGCTACCAATAGTTGTCTTCGGTACGATATCAACCGACCTCTTAATCTCAAGTCATTAGCTGAAAACACCTCACTTAAATTTGAACGACACGTTCATCATTAATATAACTAAGAAAATTTTGATCCAAATTTAATTTAGTCGCACTCAGCAACTTATAAAATATTTCTTTTATATGTCGTTTACGCAATATTATCGTTTAGTAGTATTCCGACTTTCGTTAGTCGTGTAATCACACTTATTGTGCGTGATTGGTCACTCTCTTCCAATGGCCGAATCAAGAGCCTAATGCCCTCCCTCACACCACCCCACCCCACCCCACCCCACCCCCCAAAAATAGAAATATAACAAAAAATTGATCTTGTTGTCTCGAACAAAAATTTTCAATTTCATCCTGCTCTCTTCTAAATATATATCAATTACATAATAAATATAATATAATAATTACGTGATTAATCACAATGTGATCGATCCGGGCTATAATTTCCTTATTTTTACATGTATAAAAAATCTTGTCCACCAATTAATCTAGTGAAAGGTCAGGGCAAAATAGTCCAGCACATGCCATACATTAAAACTTAAAAGCTTGAATAGTATGGGTATGATTACAGGCCAATAATGACCAATCAATGCCAACACCTGAATTGCCTGTTTTTCTTTTATTAATTTTACTTTTTTTGGGGACATAGTATATGCTGCACCTGATAAAGTATATTGAATAACTTAACCGATTGAAATATTAACTATGTTGGATAATATGATAAGATCACAAGGTGATGAATAAATTATTTATGCAGTTGTTTGGTAAAATGAATGATAACTTTTCAATTTATTTAATTTCGTTAGGATACGCAATTTAAGAGCACTCATTGTGCTATGGTGCCATATTTATTTGCGCAATAATGGTAAAAAAATGTTAGTCATTTTCTTCACTAATGAGTAAATGCGTTATGTTGCTATAAGGGTTTTTTTTTTTTTGTGGTCCAGGTGTTTATACATTGCGATTCAAATTCAATCATGTATTATGTATTAATTTTTTTATAAAATATATATAACACATGGCTAAATCTGAACCGCATGGTACATAGATGAAGCCCATACACTCAGTCCGTATAAGAATTTTCGGTTGCTATAATGTGGTGTGGAACAAATATTTAGTTAACAATCAGATGTGTCATGATTTCGTTGGTGCTATTTTCATTTTCATTTCAACTTTTTTCTCTCAACGAGTTATTTTATTATTATTTTTTTTATCTTAGCCATCCGATTTTGATCTATTGATTAACTAATCAAAATCGAGTACTGCAGAATGCATCCCTTTTCATTGCAAACTAATACATTATAAAATTAAATTTTGTGACGAAATTCATCATTGACAATTCCGTTAATAAATATCTTTACACTAATTATTTCTTTAATTTTATTTATATTGAATTATGTTACTAATTCATTATAAATCTCTTAAAGCTGTAATAAAATCTCAACGTCACAAATTTTCTACTAGCGAGTGGAGTACTTTGTGATAGTGCGTTATCATAATATTTTGACATATAAATATCGACAAATTCGCATTTTACCGCACATTGCTCTTTTTTAACTAAAAGAAGTCTCCTGATAGTAAACAACTACGATGATATAGCATTAAAAGGTAAAACTGACCAACAGTGAGTGATTAAATTTTGAAATTGATTTTAGGGTTTTGTTCGGATTGGTCTGATGATAAAGAGAAATAATATTTCCAGAGGTAGTGCTACATCAATTCGACTAGTTTTTTTTTTTTTTTTTTTTTGCTGAAAAAAATTACTCTATAGGACAAAATATAATTTTTCATATAATTTGTATTATAAAATTAACAGAAATTAATTTATTAATTAAAGCATGCATAGACTCTAGTTTGATGGAAAAATAATAATTTTTATCCTTTTTACAAATTGAGGCAAGTGAAAGCGTACGTACAGTATGCGGGGTGGTTTTTACCTTATGAAAATATATATATCATTTTTAAGATTTTGTTCATGCTATTCATTTGGGTACAACTTAATTACTATATTTAATTATTGAATTTAAATATAATGATATTAAAAAATATTTAAAAAATATTACATCATCACACTCGATTTAACAGTTAAAAACTTAGTTAAATAATACCCGATTAAATAATATTTATCCTCCCCGCTTTTAGAATTATAAAAAATATTGTCACGAGTTTAAATTGTAATAATGTACATATATATGAATATATATGAATGACGCGTGCGCGTGAGAGTTAGAGAGAGGGGGAGAGGGGTGGGGGAGGGGCACGTCCACACGTGGCAAACCCTAGACCGGCACGCATCTGATTTACACGTGCGTCCAGTCAAAGCAACGATCGTGTGCATGGGTGGGCCAGAGTGAAGCTGCCCTGCTGTACCGGTAATGATTCTGTGTACAGGGTGTACTGAACAATGATGTAGCGCCCGTACGATGGGGACGCCAAAGACATTTTTTCATCATTACCCTACTAGGAATTTTGATCCTGGTGACAAACTTCCTATTCATGTATGAAACAGTTACTTGCCAAAATTATTTAATAGGTTTTCAATTAGTTATTTAATTCTAATTTATTCATCGATTAATTTAGACTGAACACTATAAAAGTTTATTATAGGAGTAACTCTTTTAATGTAACTATTTTATTTATAATTTAAAAATTCAAACTATACATCTTACTTAAAAAATCTAGCGCCTCAAACTCGCTGCTTGTGAAATTGAATGATTTGATTTGATTTTTGGGCGGTGTTTGCAAACATTAGAAAATATATATATATATTTTCGTTTTTTCTTTTTCGGCTTAAAAAAAAAGTTGCGGTTTTTGTTTTCCGCTTTTGCTAGAAAAAAAAATGAAATGAATTATAAGTTGAAAGTACCTTTTGCGTTAATTTTTTTTTTCTTGTTTTTAGTTATTTCTTTAAAAAAAAAATCATCAATTTCCCTTTTTTTTTTTTTTTTTTTGAATGCTACCCATTTGACTAATTAATTTTTTTCCTTTTTTTTTTGACAAATTATACTTCTCAGAAAATAGGAGTGTACACAGGCACCCCTTGGTCCCATTTTGTAAGTGCTTCACAAATTGTGTGATGTGTAGAAGCAATGGATACATGAGCCACCTGCAAATAAAGTTACAACGTCTATAATCATTTACTTATTTGTACTTTTCAGTTGCCATGTTCGAGCAAAAAAAAAGTGACTTTAACTTTCTATTCACTTATTATTTTTTCTTCTCTTATATATACATACATAGATATACACACACACACACACACACACACACACAAAATATCATGTATTCAAACAAAATAAATTACTTTACTTTCTATGTACTTGCTAAATCAATTTTTTTTATATATATTTTGATGTATTTAAACTTTCAAAATTATATATTTATATTTAATGCTATTAAAGTATTCAAGTAAATAAAGGAAACCCTTGACAAGACATTAACATGCGGACAAATAGATATTATTAATACATTATTTACTTTAAAATTTAAATGACAAGAATCTGGAAACTTATTTGAATACATAAATTCGGAGATTGTGTTGCCATTTGTGTACTATATATAAAGATGTAAAAATTTTCACCTACTTTTCTACAGATAGAAGTGTGACGTTCACCTTATTTATGGTGTTCCACCGGTGCACTGCGGCCTAATTAAAGAGGTGCACCACAATATCGGTTATGCATTAAAACGTTATTGATTTGGTCACTTGAGTTGATTTTGAAATGATAATGACAAAGATACCTTAAAATAATATATACGTATACGTAGGCGCGTGCATATATATGTGGACTAGATTGTCTAATTTAGGTGGCGTAAATGAGTAGAGCTCGAGTTCAAAAAGTCTATATTTTTGGACACACGCCTGAGTTCAACTCATTAACTCGACTAAAAGTCGAGCTCGAGCTTGACCTCATTTTTATAACATATTATTATTGTATATATTACTATTTTTTCCAATAAAATTTATAAATAATATAATAATATTATTACTTTTTCTAATGTATAACTTAAATATTTAAATCATAAAAATAATTAATTTGTTCTCATACAAATGCATTATCAATGTTACATGTTTATTTATTATTATCTATTTCAAATATATATATATATAAAATATAAAAAATAAAATAGTTTGCGAGCCAGCTCATGAACTTTCGAACAGTCACACTTGAGATCGAGCTCAAGTTCGAAAAATTCAAGTTTGAGCTAAGTTCAAGTTGAGTCGATTCATTATGTTCATTAACCGACTCGACTCATCTTACACCCCCTAGTCTAATTGAGTCTCTCTCTCTCACTAAATGTGAAAAACATTAATCTCATCGAGATTTTCAAGGTGCAACTGGTGGATTTATAAGTAACGCTCGTGTTCAACGTGCTCATGAATGCTACACATGCAAACCACCTCAAATTTTGCGAGACAAAGTGCTCGTGACAACATGCACTCGGCTAGTTTTAAAGTAACTCCAGCATTTGTTGAAAGTTCAGGCTCGAGACGCAACAATGTAAATAATCATTTTTATTATGTAAATAACTCTATATGTTTGGTATATATTTAATATATGTTTATAGGGGGAAAATATTTCCCAGTACATAGCGATTGGCCATCAATTGATATTGGAAATCCTAGTAAATTGCTTCAAGGGGAAAAAAAAGGTGATACATATATGGATTGGGTCTCCATCACTTTGTATCAAACAAATCTAGTTTTATGAGTCATATTTGTTCAAAAGTTTTATAAGCTTAATAATCTTTAATATATTCAACAAATCGATAAAACAACAGTATTAAATCATAGGGCGAACAAGACATGTTAACCACATTGAATATTAGTGGTCCCAATTTCCCAAAATCAACTAAAAAGGGTAATAGAATAAATGAAGTTAATAAATTCATTAGTACCTCCTCACAAGAATGTGTCATTTTGTTTGTCGTCACTTGTTTTATTATTATTCATCAAATGCCCAAACAAACCTACCAACTTCACTCATACAAAAATAATATATCGTACTACATTGCTCCCCCAACCAAATTCAATAGTGTAACAATTTTATTTTTATTGTATTTATCAATAAAGGATAAGTATTTAAATTAATAATTGTGATATTATAAGACAAAATCTTTATATTAACTTTCTAAATCATAACATTTTCAAAATTGAGATTTTTCGCTAAAAAATTTGTCGATGATTCCGTTTGAGGTTTTATTAATACCCTGTTGGGAAATTTTAGTCCAAGTTCAATCTATCGAACCAATATTAATTACGTGATAAATATAAATATATTATATTTATCATATTAATAATATATAATTTAGAAAATATGATCAATCACTTAACAAATAAAATATATTCATCGTATGATGTGCTTGAATTCGATTTAATAGGAGGTTTTTCCTAATAGAAAGAAGGGAAAAAAAAAAAACAAAAACAAAAACATAATACTTCCCTCCTAAGCAACCCTAATAATAAATGCCTTTCAAACTGTCTCCATTTCCCCATTTATTATTGTTGCAGACAAATGGTTCCATGTGTCGATGTATATTACCTAAATGATTTTATTAATATTTATTTTTAAAAAGCAAGTATATTTATAGATTTATAATATTATATATATATATATATATATATAAAGTAGGCATATTACATATATAAATGCATTTGTATGCTTGTAATCGATAAAAAATCACAGAAACTTGGATGCAGTGCGGGATTGTATGCACTATTACAATTTTTTGATTATTTAAAAAAAAGGATTATTTTTACAATCACTAGCAACACCGCACATTTTATGTGTGTACAAAATATAAAAAATATATATTTTAATTTAGTAGTTAATTTTTTTTAGGATGAAAACATAAATATATTATTAATTTTTTTAATAAGAATACTTTTTTAAGAATTATTTGAAATAATTTATTAATTTATAATAATTTTAAAATAATAATTATATGAATAAAATTACATGATAAAGAATAAACACAAAAAGAAAAAAAAATCGAAATAATTGTAATTAGAGAAAGTGGTTTCTTGGTTAAGAACATGGGTTTTTTAAATTGTATGCAATGTTAAAATATTGACCTTTTTATTTATTTATTTATTGCATTTGTTTATTAATTAAAATGATAAAATTGACACATCAAAATTTGGTATCCAAATTGAATCAATTTCATGTGAATTTTTAAATTTAGCCATAATTTTATATATCTCTATTTATTTCACATAAAATTAAAAGGCAAATTTTGTAAAATCACATAAATAATCACCATTTGTGAGACAAAAATGATATATTTTTTTTATAATAATATAGATAATAAAATAAAAAGACAAGGTAAACGAGGTCAAATGCTTTCTCAAGTACTTTTTTCCTTACAAATTATTTTTTTTATTAATCTCTTATCATTTATATAATTTTTAAAATATATATAAGCTTATATGTCCAAAACGACATCCAACATGCCATCGTATCGGCACATTGTCAAAATTCTTCTATTTTTGTCTAAAGTTTTATATACGTCAAAGGACATTATTGAAAAGGAAAATAAGATTAATTATAAAAAAAAAGGAAAATAAGATATCAATCAAAGTGTTTATATTCAACTTAATTATGAATTATTAGATAATAATACAATAATGTAATAAAGTGAGATACAATATATATTATCTAACGAAGAATTGGACTGAAAATGCCATTTTCATGTTAAACTTTTACAGTATTCGAATTTAAATTAGTTGATCAGTTGATTAGAAATAAAAAATAAAGTCTAATTAAATAAATATGTAAATAAACATACAATTTTTTTTGATAATACTAACATACAATTTTTTTTATATGTGATTATAGAGAGAGAGAAAATATGATATATGTCTAGAGAGAGAGAGAGAGATGGGGGGAGAGTTGACTACGTAAGTGGTGAGGGGTTGATGGGTGGCACTTTGCTTTTGCCTTTTTCGCTCTTATATTTTTCCAGCACACCAATTGCTGCACTAGACCCTCTCTCTCTCTCTCTCTCTCTCTCTCATTATATTATCCATAAAAAAAAATGAAAAAACTCTCTTTCTCTCTCTAGAAATCTCTTGTGCGAGATGGAGGCGCTGTATATACAGTATAAATCTCGCTGTATGTATAGTTGTTCCATCTGTATGTCAATGGTTTGTCATATGGCCGGCTGAGACTTCGCCACCAAATTCTCTTTTATTACAGAAGAAAAATAACATATTTTCTCCTGAATTTCTCAACAGAACTGAAGCAAAGGTATGTTTCTCTCTCTAGTTCGTTTTCTCTTCACATACACAAAGAGCTTGCATCTTTACGCATAGGTATGCTGTGTGCATTTACGTATTTATTCGTTTGTATTTGGATCTTTTGTTGATCTTTTCATCACGTGATGCTGTAACGGATGATCTGTTTCCTTGCATCCTGATGGATGTACGCTGTTGCGATTCCATTTTTTGAATTTATTTTTTTGTTTCTTCTGTTTTTTTGTGGGTGGGGTTAAAGTTGATCATCCCAATAAAAAGTTGCAGTGAGAGGGAATGAATTTTGCAGTTTTTTTTGTGAATTTATTGAGGGAAAAGGTAATCTGAGTTTTTTTATTTTACTGTTATCCCGTATACTTATGAGTAGTATTGGTAGTTTTATTGTGTGCTTCTTTGTTCTTATTAGGGTTTTTAAATTGTTTAGGGATCAGATGAAAACAAATCTTTCAGTCAGGCTTTTCAGGGTACATATACTTTGCCCAATTCTGTTTGTATATGAGATTATAAGAGGGTTAAAACTTAAAACTAATATTATATTAGCCGAATATTGTGAACGGATTAGTCTAGATCTGTGAGAAAGGGAGAATGTGCGCGTCTTATAGAGAGGTAAAGGACAAATAATTTTTTTTTTGGGGGGGGGGGGGGGGGGGGGATGGGGTTTGGACTTCGAAGCCAGAAATATAGGTTAAGAAAAGTAATTACAATTTTAGCTGTTAAGGTTTGGTGGGGGCGTTTGAAAAGTGATGACCTTTCTTGTCTGCTTCTTGACCTTTAGACAAAGGGGAAGATTCCAAAGCTCAAGTTTATTCTTTGAGGCTGTTTGGAATTATTTTTGTTTTTAGATAATTTAGAAGTTGTTGAAAAAGTTGAGCAGTAAAAGTTAATAATGTTTGAAAATAAAAGTGAGAATTAGTTAAAAGTTAATAGTAAAAATGTAGAGTGTTTGAAAATAAAAATGAAAAACAATCAAAAGTTGGTAGTTAACAACAGTTCAAAAAAGTTCAAATTATTTACGAACATATTAAGAAGCATTTTTAAGTTGATAGAAGTAAATTTCTCCCAATTTTTTAATTTCTGTTTTTTTTCAACTTAATTTAAGTAGAAATTGTGTAACCGGCACACTCAAAATAACTTTTTTAAAGCTAAAAGCAACAAAGTACTTTTTTTAAGCAATTGCAAACACCCTTTTTATACATATACTGGAACTAAAGATATCATTTCCCCCCACTAAAAGGTTTTTCTTCATATATTCCTCCCCCCTGTTTGCGTTCTGGATTTGTGAGAAAAACTTGGCGACTCCTTTTTTGTGTGCTGTGTGTAATTTTTGGTACCGGAATAAACGCTGCATATTTAAGTGAGTGTGTGTGTGTGGCTTTTTTTATTTTTTATATATGCAGACCAAAGGAGAGTTTACGTGAAGAATTTGAAATATTTTACTTTACTTTTTTTTTGTCCTGTTAGAAAAGATAATGTGAGGAAATCATTTTTCAATTTTTCTTTTTTTCTTTTGCCCCCACGTGCAAAAATGCATTTAGTTCTTTTTCTTGATGTTCTAGAACGAAATCTTTGTTTTTCAAGCAGCTTTTGTTACATATGCCTATTTATGGTTTGAAAATGCTTATAGATAGTATGGGTAATTAGTAGCTTTATATCTATGTAGACATTTGTCGGTGGTCCTGCAAGCTTTCCAGGGATGTAGGTTTGGGTTAACCGGATGTAAGTATCCAAAATTTATTGGGCGTTTGACAGAATTTTGGTTGTGACGGTAAAAGGACCAGCAACTGCTTTTGATGGCAACAAAGTTGGTCCGGTCCGAAAAGTTTATGTTAATGTAGTTTGAGATTGACACTGGTTTCCCCATTTCTTTGTATTTGTATTTGTGTGGGCAACAAATTTGCTTTTATGTTAAGTAACTTGTACTGTTTTATGATTTCTTGTTTAGTGTTTATACCTATGGTCTTGGAGTTCTTTCCCCTTATTTACTTCATCTGAAGGTCTTTTATACTGATCTATGGGAATATTTGCTAGCTTTAACTCATCTTTCATTGTCATAGGCGGATTCTTTCTCCTATTTGCCTGCCCAGTGAATGTTGGCATCACAACTGTTGAGGATTCTCCAAACTATCCCAAGTGATGTGAAGTTTGAAACACGGTAAACTTTCCATGTCTCAAGTTGATTAAAAATGCTATTGACACTTCACCTACTACAGTTGTCTACCTCTGGCAAATTAAGAATTACCTCGCCAGAACCTCTTCCTGAGAATTCTTTTCCCAAATTCATGGACATCTAGTTATGATATGTGGTTAATATTTCTCCTGGGACATACACGGGGACAATTCTCTGCCTAATGAGTTGAGTAATGAATGCTTTCTCATGGATGCCTGTGCCGTTGCCATTTTCCGTCAGTTATTGACATCCCCTTCTCCAGCTTTGAACTATTATCTTCTCCTTATTGCAATATAAGTTTCCCAAAGTTCTATTACATGCATTAAGAAGTTGAATTCTGCTGCAAATTGCAATTTTTTTTTTCCTTTTTCGGTTAATACTTGACTGACAAGTATGATTTTGTATCATCTGAATGTAATGGCAGCGCCCATGACTTAGCTGAACACGACATGACCATGAAGGAAAATCAGAATGCAGCGCACTATGATTCTAAAAGTTTTACCAGGGAGGCTGATTCCCTGGCATTTGAAAGTAAAGATACATATCACTTAGATGGTCTTAGAAGGGAAACTCATCCTTTTGTGTTTGAGGTAAAAGGTGGAGATAAGAGTTGGAACCCTTTTATGGATGAAGTTTCCGTGGATAATCAAAATGGAACCAGAGATTCTTCTGAAAAGGAATTTCAAATTGGACTCGTGTATAATCCAATCAGCGTGGATGAGGATAGAAATTCGTTGTTTAAAGACAGAAATGCTGAAGCCCAAGTACAGAACAGTGCCGACCATGAATGTTCCATGATAGTTGAAGAGCTTACACATTGTAAGGAAACTGAACCCAGAGATTCTATATCGCCATCCACTGTTGCTTCAGATACAGATGCTAATTCATATACTGATAAAAATGTCTTGGAATCGCCTGATATAATAGTTTGCTACAAAGAGATCAATTATCATGTTGTAAAGGACATATGCATAGATGCGGGGATGACTGTGAACAGCAAAATTTTGATTGAAAGTAGTAAAGATGAACAATCTGGCAATTCTTTTCCACAACCTCTTAATGATAATATCCATTGTGAGGCTACAGAAGAGGCTGGTAATAAGGAACTTTTCGTATCAGATGGATTGTCAGCTTCAACATTGGACAACACAGAGGGCGTTAGTGCTAATGAGAATGAGAGTAAAGAAGAAATCGATGGCAAATTTGCTCGAGAAAGGCCAAAACTGTCATTGGAAAGCTCTTTCGACAAGGACACTGCTGATTGTGGTGTGGAGGACTCAATGCAGAAAGGTGGCAAGACCGTGACTGATGCTTCGCAAGAGGACTCTTTCGTTGATAGAACTCTTCCAATTGAAGAATATGGCACGCGGAGTTTCCTTAGATCTTTCCTTAACTCCTTAGACGGTGAAGGAAATAAAGTCCAACAACCGCCAGATCAGGTTCATTGCTAACTAACATTGTTTCACCACTTAATAATGAGCTGTCATGATATGCCGTGCGTTTTCTTCACTTGGTCTATCATATCGGTTCTTGAACTGATTATTTAATCACAAATGAAAGGTTTATGGTCAGTTACTCATAAGTTTGTAGGTCCGGCATTCAGGACAAGAGTACTAATCCTTGTAGTGTGATACCACAGCATGATTTGGCTTCCATGTCAATTTTTTCCTTTTCTTTTCTTTTTAGTTAATATAGATGACAATAGTAAAAAGTTCCCTTTCTTATCTTGAAGCTGATGTGGATTGCTATTCTCTTCTCAGCAAATTTCTTCTGGAAAAGCAGTTTCTGAGGATCTTGCTGCATCATCAGCAGAAACAGGGCCAAAGGAAGACACACAAGCAAGCAACTTATATAACAATAGTCGGGTGGACAGTAGAAGCACAACTTCAAATTTCAACTCTGTGTCACCCGCGATAGCTGGAAGTACAAATGAGAGCACTGAAAATGTCAAGGATCAATCTACTGGCTTGGGGGATGTGCTCGACCATAAGGACACGAGTGATGCAAAAGTTCATGATCAACACCCTGACCACAAGGATGAAAACTCTGACGATCATTCTTTTGATGGCCAACTAAGCAGCAAGAGCGTAAATCCTATAAACAGTGATGGCCAAGCTGTTGAGCCACATGTTTTGAAGTACGAGCATAGGGATTTTGATCATGATTCAGTTTTCATCCAAGGCAAATATGATGAGGGAGAGACGAGCTTCTCTGGGGCCAGTTTTATCACTCATTCGGGGCCAATACCATTTTCTGGGAGCATCTCCCATCGCTCGGATGGCAGTGCAGCCAGTGGCCGATCTTTTGCTTTCCCAGTGTAAACATTCATCTCTCTCAGTCTTGTTCTTCACTTGTCACGACAGTTTGACGATTTCATAGCCTTGCCGACTGATTAAACTACCTTATTTTTGCAGATTACAAAATGAATGGAACAGCAGTCCAGTGAGAATGAGAAAACCAGATGGGAAAGATTACAGGAAACACAAGTGTTGGGGATCCGGCATTCTTTGCTGTAGATTTTAAGAAGGCTTTTATACCTTCATAATAGGTTGTGATTTAGTGCAGATATACAAAGAGTTGAAATTTAAATTTAAAGGATTGGGTATTGTAATTATTATACATGTCGATATTTTATAGGCTTGTGGTTTGCTTTATTATTGCTTCCCCAAGTCGTGTCGAGCTGGGATATGAACTCTTGCGTCCGCAGGAGACCACCATGTTTAGATTTTTCTTTAATTCTTTAATTACTACATAACTATTTATCTTAATCCAAGGATAATCTTGTTATTTTCGCAGGATAATATTTCAAAATTTAATCATTTATATACATGTGTGTGTGTGTGTGTGTGTGTGTGTGTGTGATGTAAGTGCATTGAAGAATCTGTTTCAGGATATCTCTAAATTCAAGTCAAGAAAATGGCATATTGTACTTTGCACATAGGTCATCACCCTAGCCATGCAACGCCACCGGATAGGCTTTACAAGGCCAATAAACAAAAAAAGAACAATGCAATGCTGGTAATAAAAGAATGATGGTAACTCTAATATTCTTGTCAGCACCAGAGTCTTGACTTAAAAACGACCCATTAATCAAATCACCCTCTTGTCATACAACTGAGTGAGCATCTTGAGTTGCTTTAAAAAACGGTCGATTTGTCTAAAATAAACTTGACACTTATGGCCCTACCATAGAAGGTGACAAAAAGATGAACCCAAATGGGGTGAAGGTTCCTAAAAAGTGTTTTTTTGAAGTATAAAAATAAAGGGTTTTTTGTGTGTACTTGTTTTGGAACTCTGAGTATTGTGCTTTGTGTTTGTTCTTCTTTTGCCTCGTCAACCCCTTTTTCAGTTGCTATAAATTTCAAGTTTAACAAAGCAAAAAGAACAAGTGTTAAAAAAACCTATCAAATATACTTTGCTATGGAACTGTTAACTCTGCTAGCTTCCGTTTTTCTGGCCATGTCATTTCTTTCGGCGTCCTGCGCTTCTGATCAAGTAAACGGTCAAAAATCCCTCGAACAATATGGTAATATTAGCGTTATTATCTTTCATTTTGTATGCGCAAATATTTATGTAATTGTACAACCAAACATGCAATCTCGTGACTCGTTGTTTTAGGCGATTCTGAAGTTCACCAAGCTCGGTTCACTCTGCCAAGGAAACTCAAACTCCAACAAGATGCTCAAGTTGTATGATTTTTTTTCTCATATAATTTTCGATTTCGTTGTGCTTAGACATTAATTTTTCCTTTGTGTAAACTCATGAAATCATGCTTCTGATTAATAGGTGATCAAGAACTCTGTTGACAAAGATATCATGGCTCACAAGAAGTTGATGGAAGCTACATCAGGTACAGTATATGTCTCAAGTACTATGAACCCAAAAGAACATGCAAATTGCAAACTTTGGATTTCCTCCTTTTTCTTTTTTTTTTCTTTTTTTATTTTTATTGGTGACCGAAATGTCAGGTCGAGAGACCCGATATGACTTTCCCGACTAAGGGTTTCCTCTTTTAACTAACCTGTGTTGGATAGAAGATTTTTTTGAACTAGGCTATATGCATTATTGTGATCTTGAAGAGGCAATTTGCAATTGTGTGCGATTGTACAAGCTCATGCAACTCAGTTTGCTAAGTATAACACATAAAATTTTTGAACACCCCCTTTTTTTTTCCGTTTCCTTTCCATAAGATTCAAAATTGGGGTTCAGCTCAACGAGTAGTCAAATAATAATAAAATACGTCTAAGATTATTAAATTATTTGGGCTCGACTCGAGTTCAGTTTGATTAAAGCCCGTTCTAGCCCATCTCATAATTGAATAATCAAGTAAATTTTTTGGAGGGCATGCATTCTTATAGTAAAGCTCGCTGAAAGAACAATAACTAAACGTTCTGCTCTGCTTGATTTGTCTGTATTCAATCAATTCCATCAACATACGTATTGTCTTTTTCAAATTTTCAATTCTTTGTACATCTTATTTTTTGCTAATTCATTAATCTTGTGACACCATAGTTTAATTTTAATGCAAAAAAAATGTGCAGGCAACAAGCAAAATAAAAACGAAGAAAATGTGGTGCATGCAAGAAAGGGGACATATAGAGAATGGATTGAAATTGAAGGCCCCAACAAATCAGAGTATTTTACAATGGATTATCACTGGGTCAGAAGAAGACGCCCCATACATAACAAGCACATCCCATCTCTCCCATAAAAAAACTTGGAATTCTTTTTTTCTTCCCCTTCAATTTTGTGACACGACTTTTACTAACGAAAAAATTTTAATGTTTTTTTTTAAAAAAGATTTATGTAGGTTATGTTAAGTAATTATTAATTAACTATTATTAGGGAAGAAAATGGGGAATGTGTCTGTTGGATAGCATATGTGGCCGACATTTTGTCCTGCAAAAGTGCTTAACTTTTGTAACAATCAAAGGGTCCCTGTTTATGTTTATGTTATTAAGGAAATTAATTTTTTGCTCTGTCCCATGCCCAAATTTTCTTGTTTTTCTTTTGTTTTTCAATGTAGTCAAAGAGGGTTCAGTCCCCAATATAATCTCAAAATATTATCATTAGATACACACACACACATATATATATATATATGTGTGTGTGTGTGTGTGTACGTAGATATTATACTGGAAATTGGTATTTGTGATCTACAAACTAGGAATGAGACTCCATTTTACTTTCTTTATCAAGTTGAACAAAAATAAAAACCAAAAACAAAACAAAAAAGTGAAAAACAAAAAGAAAAAAGAAACAAGATGAAAGAAGAAAACAAATCGTCGATCTTATTTTCTCATCGATCCGTATCCTATTGCATTTTCGTTTCCTTTTTTTTTTTTTTGTATCTTTTTTTGTTTTTTTCAGAAAAACTCAGATTTTGGTTGTTTTCGCTTTATAAGTAAACAAATATATACTTATTATTTAAAAAGATATAAAAAGAATTTTCAAATGCATCAACCTCGCTCATCCCTTGGAACTGCATGTTGCTAAGAAACAAAACATATATATGTCTTGTTAATAGGAAATACAAAAAAAATATTCACTACAAAAAGTAAAATAACAATATTAGTGACATAACATAAAAGTGACAATATAAAAGTTTTTCCCAATAATTGTATCAAACGACAACACCTTTTATGTTGTCATTAATTAAATTTGACAACACTTTTTATGATGTCACAATATTGTTCAAACGTGATAAGAATTAATGTTTTTATTGTCACCATTCATTGTTGACGCCTCTACAGTGATAATTTCGTAACCAAAAAAAAAAAAATTTCATTATAATTTTGTGAGAAGATTTCATTCCTACTAAATTGTAACCATAAGTATGTTACTAATTGTCAATGATGACAATTTAAACGCCATATTGTCACTATTGTTTTTGAGCAAATATCTAATTAGTGACAATTTTTTCATTACCACATGTTATGTTATCACCAAATTATTCATTTTCTTGTAGTGATTTTCCACTAACATTTTCGATTACAAATAGTATGCTAACCAAAATCATATATATGACTCAATTTCTTGTCTCATTTATTTTTTGTTCTTTATTATTATTATTATTATTATTGGGTGTGAACAAATCACACAATAATTTAGTATAAAACCTCTTGTTCGTTTAAAATTGATTTGAATTTTGTTTTAATTTCTTTTGAATTATATATAAATATATAACACATATATGCACAATTTGTGGGTTTAGTTTTTTAGTATACAAATGATGTAAGTGGGATTAATTAAATTAATGTCATTGATATTGTCGGCATGCCGTACATTTGACGCATGAATGTATCTCTTTGGTACGGCTGCTGCCTCTTCGAGGTTCGAAGTTTTAACATACCAATAACATTGCCTTAATTATATTTAGTTTCTTGCATTGATCAAGACTTCACATTTCCCATCTACCCTCTTGTGTCTCAATTCAATTACATTGAATTTTTTTTATGAGAAAAACATACACATTTACGTGTAGGGACGAAATCAAAAAAATTTATTTAAAAATTAAATAAAAATTTTATAAAATATCAAAGGTACTTTTTTTTTTGGAGAGGTTCTTTTTATCTAAATAAATTTGAAAATGATCGCTTCTATTGTAAGTTTGGCTCATTTTCACAAAATTCCCGATAGTGTAAACTTACAAATATACCCTTTTAATGTTTGATTTTGTATTATACATTTCGCCTACAATTATGAAACATCTTTGATACAAAACCAAGCATTCAAGGAGTAGTTTTAATTTTTCATACCACAATGAATTTTATAAAACATTTATTTAAAAAAAAGTAATTTTTTTTTTTTAAAAATGAGAGGTATAAGGGTTGGTGACAATGCTTCAGTGTTTCTTTCTAAAAAGAAAAATTACAATATTAATTTTCGAAAAATGATTTCCTCTTATAAAACAAGATTTATCTGCAACTTACACCTTAAAGAACATTTAGGAGGAGCCTATAGGAAGGCCCAATTTCCATTATTCATTTCTGGTTCGTCTTTGGGCCTAAGACTCTCAGCCCATGATAGTTTATTATACGTTTATGGGATAACTACACTACAACACCTGAGGTTCTGTGTAAATACTATTTAAACCTTTTGAGATTTGTATAATTACGAGTACGATCCCTACCAACAACTTTTGTTTTGCAACTAACCCCTCCTGAAGTCTGTATAATTATTGAAACCATCTCTACCGTCAACTTTTGCCACACGAGAACAAAGTAACTGTAGGGGTGATTATGTAGTTATACAAACCTCTAGGAGATATTATATATATACACAAATGGACCGTGCCATCTTAAAACTCAAAACTCAATAGATATAGCAATATACAAGCAAATATTATTAGCATAAAAATAAGCTGAAAATGGAACCTTTAAAGCCGCTCATAGTATTTTATTTATTTTTCAAATCTTCAATCTCTTCTGAGGTTGATCCGAGTTTTCCCCGTTGGTCGGATCTCGAAAGGGCCTGATTGGTTGGTTCGTATCGTGACCCTACCAAAAAATGCAGGTAAGAGAAGTTGAAAGAGAGATGAAATGGATCATGTCCATAGCCAAAATCAGTCATGGATCGTTAGATCAGACACAATGATGTCAGTATTTCACTTTATTGCGTTATCGTATTCTCTCATCTAATGTTTCACAATGCAGTTAGATATATACCTTAGCAATTGGTGCCCCGGGGGCTGCGATTGGTCCTCTGTTAGCTCGATTTCCAAGATTGATTCGGACAGAAATGCTGGCTTGTGACAGATCGACGCCCGTGCTCTCAAGCGCTTGCGATAATGAGTTCAGTAACCTGGCGATGAGGATCAAATATTGCATTAGTAGAGTTTATTAATTCAGGATAATAAGTTTTTGCAATTTGGCAAAGAATTGGACTCAGATTCAAGAATATTGCAATACTACAACTAGCATGCAACTTCAAAAAATACACTCCGAGTTCAAGAATAGATATTTATGTAGTTTGACAATCTCTCCATCCTATGGATAATGCAACTGTTCACTTTTACAAAGCACACATCTTCTGGCTGACAACGGAAAATGAATGTTGAGAAAAGAGAGAAGAAATATACTATACAATTATGGAATGCATTATATACATACATATACATACATACATATGTATGTATACATATGTATGTATATAACAACTCACCCCTGCGAGTAAACACTGGAGATGCTGATTGTTCCTCCCTCAACAGTTAGTTCGTCTTGATGGTTCCGGGCATCATCTGAAGGTGGTCCAGGTAACGATTGTGAGAATGCACCATCATTTGCAGCAGAAATTGGCATGGCTTTGTTTGTAAGTTCGGTTTGGGGATCCATCGATCGACAAGAGGATTCCCTCACAGGAACACATTCAATAGGATTCTGTTGGCCGGTTTGCATGTTTGTGGGGAGCGCCGCAGTATTCCCATCAAACCTGCCATTAAACGTCGATCCATTCTTTGTGGTTTGTGGCTGACCACCGAAGCTCTGAACGCACCAATTACTGTTTCTCTGCTATCAAAGAAAAAAATGACAAGAAAGAATGAAGGAGATTAGATAGTATGAATGGTGAGAATTCGCAAGCCACAAAATTATGAAAAATGTACTGTATCTTCGAAATATTCTCCTACAAGATGGATTTCATTGTTAGGTGGCAGACATGATTTGCGTAATTCACTTCACATGATGGGAAGCAAATGAAAGTTGGAGCGAAAGATGAGAACTCAGAAGAAGCATAGAAACCAAGAACATGATTGATAATACCGTGCTTATGAATAGTCAAATGAAGTAATTTAGCAAACATAAAAATCTCAAAATGAAGTATCTAATATCTAAGGTAAGTGTGATTAATAACTTCAACATACCCGTCCCATTAAATCCTAAAAGTTAAGTCATTAAATCTAACTCAATCATCACCGGTGTCAAAGTTTAAAAATTTCTCAACAAAATCGACCAACTAATGCACTCCAAAAATTTGATGAATTATTCTTTGGAATGGCCCAAGGGCTCTCAAGCAGAATGGCTCAAAACTAGTCAATTTGGCTATAGATTCGTCCTACAGGTTTACAACGCCATAGACAAAACAAATACAACCCTCTGAGAATCAAGAAAGCAAACGCTAAAGATTTTTTCGAATGTGTCACGATTCTACCCAAGGCATCAGCTTTGTGGGCTCCAAGCTCCATGGTTGACATGATCCCTCGTATTTTTGTACCTTTTCCTGCAGAAATTGTACATACTGAATAACCTGCATCAAAAAATCATTTGTTAGCCAAAAATAAAAGTTTGAAGTGGAAAGTGCCAACAAAGTAACAAAAATGTATCGTGTATCCTGCTTAAAACTGAGTACCTCTAATAAAAACGATGCAGTATCTCGCTTCTGATCACTGTGGGGTATCAATTCTCGTAATATTTGAAATCTGAGGCACACCAGGAAATTTGTTAGTTACAGAGGTGCTCTCGAGGACTGCCATAAACAACAAAGCTGATTAATCAGCACAACTTGCAATCATGACCACAGAGCCACAAGGGGTGCTGGTGGGACTGGGGGGGTGGGGGTGCGGCCAACAACCCCCTAAAGTTTTTAAAGGATCAGTCGTATAACATCCCCCTGCCCCCCCCAAAAGTTCGATTATTGGCTTTTTCCCAGACCATGAATTTGAATTTTTCTTACACACATTATCACCGAAATCATGTTCATAACTGACTGCCAATATTACAACATGGTTGTATAATTTGAGTAAAGGAGTGCTTGTTGATGTCCTCGTACTACATAGATTAACACATCATCAAGCTAATGAAACTCACTTCTCAACGGAAGTTTGAAAAATAATGAGACTTTCCCGTTCAATTTCGCTTAACTTCACCAACTCTCTTAACTGTTGAGTCGTCCGATTTGTATAATCACAGTAAATACTTCACGAATTTCTCAATCTTTTCATACTTTGGACTAACTTAGTAATACTTCATACCTCATACGTCTACGAGCTAAATATCCACATATAATTCTGTTTATTGAATAAATAAACTTTGATGAACATTTTTTCAATAAGTGAAAAACAGAAAAGCATTGAGCAAACAATGTATGCATTTTACTACCACAGTTTTGAAATGGTGAACTGGTGCCAAATGTAAATACATATTCACACGATCGCATCAATTATTATAAGTTATCTCAACTCAATTGAAATTGTCACCTCTCGTTGATCTTGCTCCGGCGGCGCTGCTCAGTGACCGAATGTTTCGACCTCATAGCATTAGCTTTCTCACTGTTCTTCACATCTACTTCAACAAAATTTACACCAAACATTTAGAAGCATTACAATTCAGTACATAATACCCAACTCCCATGAGAGAGAAAGAGAGAGAGACAGATAGATAGATATATATATATATATATAGAGAGAGAGAGAGAGAGAGACCGAATTCAGTACCTTTGGCGTTATTATTGGATGGTGTCGCATCTTTCTTGATACAAAAATCTTCATCCTCCTCTTCTTCATCTTCCTGATGACCCTTTCCAGATTTCATTTTCATTTTCTTCTCTTCAAGATTCTAATTTTTTTCACTCTACTCTGCAGAAATCCAGGTAAACGGAACCGACCCACAAATATTTAATGAAAAAATAGCCTGAAAAATGGTATCACCAACAAGCAAATCTATTCAATTAAATATTTAAAAGCGGTTGCAAAAAAAAAGGAGAAAAAAATCTTGACAGAGATTACAGCTTTTCTTGATGAAACTGGAGTTTTTTTTTTTTGGAGCCTCAGATTATTGGGTGTGCCAATAGCAAATCTCAGTAACTGCTCGACCAGCTTTAATGGTATAGTGATGGAATGGACCTGATGGTCCTCAGCAAATGAGCTGGTTTTGATTTATTTTGTAGTATATCTATGAATGCTATAAATGAACTACATATATATTGATAAGCCTAAAATTTATATCATATATATATATATGCAATAGTTTGCTGCTCTTTTCCTTTATTATTATTTTTTTAATGTAACTGTTTTAGTTACAATTTTCTGGGTCGATTATATATGTATGATTATGGTACGAAAAATTGGTTCTTGGGAATCATGTGATGTAAATGTAAAAGTAATTGCAAAAATAAGAGTTGGTCACGAGGTGTACTTTTATAGTTTCGTAGGCAAATCTCCGCCCACTTATTGTTTGTCATTGTTTTTGCGTGTCGGTACATCAACTATATATAACGATGGAGTCAGGTTAGGCCAGTCCTCGATTTATATCAACTTAAAATTTATATATATATATATATATATATTGAAAAGTTTAGATTTTATACTGCAAATCATGATGAAAAGAATTTAATATTTTATAACAATTCGATCTCATCCCCTCTAAATAAATACCGACTCGAGCTATATCTACATATGTCTAAGCATACACTATGTAGTTAAATGTATGTTATATGTGGATTTGATGTAAGGTGCTACTCCAACGGAAGTACCTTTGTTTAATTAATATATGATTAATTATAGTTACTATTCCAAAAGTATTTTAAAATTATAAAAACTATCTCAATATATGAGAAATTATCATTAGTTTCTAAGTTGAGGGTGTTTGATATTAAATCCAATGAAATTGTGGGAAAGTCATATTTGCCCTGATTCAAAATCTCTTTTTTTTTTTTAAATAAAAAAATCAGGAAATGTCAAAAATCAAAAGAGGACTAAAATACACCTCCCTCCCATAGAATGTATTTAATGGGATTGCACCCGTTAAAATAATTTATCTTCCCAGGAGACTAAAGATGAGAGGACGATGGGTTGTGGGGTTGGCGTGTGATAAATACAGCAATGGGTCCGGATTGGAACCTGGTCCCGGACCTACCCCATTTCCTAAACAAGTACAGGTTGGGTACCGGGATTTTATTTTAAAATTCGAATCCGTCCCGTTAGTATTTTATATATATTTTTTATTTATTATTTTATTTAAATTTATATAATATACATCTATACTTCATATTAAAAGTATATAATATATAAATAGTTACAAATATATATATGATACTCTTGTATATAAAAATAATAATTAAATAGCATTAGTAATTAAGTTATTATTTCAAAATATGTCCAAATAAATATGTGATAATGATATTTAATTTTTCAAAATTTTAAATATGTTTGTAGAGATTTGTAAATAATTAGTATCTTGGTGATACTATTAATTTTTTTCATATTTATAAAGTTGTAATAATATCAATTTTCTTAAAAAATATATATATTTTTAATTATTTTAAAAAATAAATCAATCTACCGAATCCAATTCGGATCCGAACCCAGGTCCATGAATTTCCCGACAGGGCAGGTCTTGGATTTGCCCAAATCCGCCCCGTTGCCATCCCTAGCGCGTGAAAGAATTGGGAATCCACATGTTTTCAGTCGTTCGGGTGATTGGATTGTTAAAGGATCTTATACTTTGCTCTTTCTTTTGTTCTTGTTTGTTTCTGTTTTATTATATATATATATATATATATAATTTTGTAATTGATATTTTTATATTGGTATGCTTTAACTTGAAAAAAATAATAGTTTTATTACAATTACCCCCTAGTAATTTAAGTTGTTAAATTAAAATGTACTATCCTAAATTATTAACCCCTATAGCAAAACCACCCTTGAGGGTGTAAAAGTCATTATGTCTTGAAAAAATTCCAGTACCTGCATGCAAAAGAGTATTTTGGGAAGCTCATATTCGTTGACTAATGACAGGTGTAAAATGTTGGACGAAACTTAAAGTTAGGGGAATTATGGTAATTTCTCATATGTTGGGGTATTTTTTGTAATTTCATCATACCTCAAAGGTGGTGACTGTAGTTCACCCTTAATATGTATTCAAATTTTATTTGTTTTTCTTTTGTATTTTGAACTTTTTTTGGTATATATTTGTGTGCATGTATATAATATAAATACATAAAATATGAAAAATAAAATTATATATATATATTCAAAATTTTGTATATAATTCATAAATATATATGTATTTTTTAGACTTGCATGTATACATATATTTTATATAGATATATACAAGTTATACTTATATAATATGTATTGTTAAAATTTTAGTGATTTAATATTTTAAAAGAAAACAATAAAAAAATACAGATATTAAAATATGTGTAAAACAAATAAACAATATTGGGGGCATATTTATTAAGTAAAAATAAGTAAGTAAATTCCTGCAATTTAGTTAATTTGATATTCATTTTCCAGGCAATTTGTTTCGGTTTCATAATAATAAAAAAAGAGTTTAGTTGGCTTTTTCTTTTTTTAATAATTAAATGTAAAAATATGAATGTTTGACAGCTGTGGGATTTGAACCCACGCCCTTTCGGACCAGAGCCTAAATCTGGCGCCTTAGACCACTCGGCCAAACTGTCACACCTTTTAGGCTAATTAAATAAAGTTTAATGACCTTTATGGGCAAATAGCTAAAAACCCTTAATTTTCTGCTGCACTCATAGCTGTCTCGCGCTCAGTGGGTCAATACCTCTGCCAACCACAACGTAAATAAATAATAATAATATTATTATATTATTTAAAGGCCAAAAAATGGAATTTAGATATATATTACAATCTCTTCAATTTATTTAAGAGCTCCAAAATAATTAAGAAAATTAGTAATATTGACACACTTGATGCATGTGTAAAATAATAAAAATAATATAATTAACTGACATTAAAGATTTGATAGTATCTATACAATCAAGCCAGTTTTACCTATTTTAATAGATTCATAAAATTAGTGGTAAGTAAATATAAAATAATTTGCTTCAAAAAAATAATATAAAATAAAGTAATTTAAAAGGCATTAATTTTTCTTTCAGCAATTTTATTTTGCGTGTACAACTGTACATTATGGGGGCCCACCTAGCAAAAGATTTATTGGGCCCTTCTTTAAGTAAGTCAATAAAGAAATACTTCAAGCTTTGGCTAGTGGGCTTGTTTTGGACAAGTGGGCCTCCAACTAAATAAATTGGGCCGCGTATTACACACGGGTTTTGAACAAACACTTTTCCCTTTTTATTTTCATTCTTTTCTTTTTCTTTTATTTTTTTGTTCTTTTTTTTTTTGCCCTTTTCTTTTGTGTCTTAAAGTTCAATTTTACAAGTGACTTTAACCCTTTTGTTAAATTTCATCGTGCATTGCGAATTTGTATTGCCTCAGCTTTTTTATTTCTTGTCGAATTGATTGTCCTTTCTTATTAATATAAATTAATTTCTTTTTCCTTTTTTTTAACAAATGGAATAATTTTTCTCCTTAAACGATGACTTCTGTCGCAACAAACCATCAAACTTTATAATCTCGCTAACAATAGCAAAGCTATATTGAAACAATCACGTACATTAAAACTTATGTTTGGAACAAGGAATTTTAGTAAGAAAAAATGGGAGGAAAACGAAAATAATTAAAAATAAAAATATAAAAAAAAAATTTCATCCTATTTTCTTTATCAAAATCTAAGAACCAAACTGGAGGGTAAGTGAATCTTCTAATATTCTCGATGCATCTATTAGACTAAGTTCGAACTCCGCCTTTTCATACCAAATATAAAATCTTTTTTGATGCAAACGTCATTGGTTCTAAAACTACTAATATTATATAGCTTCGTATTAAGATCACCACACATAAAATTATAACTTACATGATCAATTATATATGTATATATATTAAAAAAAAAAAAAAGCAACATAAATTGATTGTATGTTGCTCATCACATGCACCCCCTTATCTTGGGAATATGCCCATACCGAGACCCTCAAACTGCTTCAACTTTTCCAGGAAGACCATGATAAAAGGAGTTGCGAATTTCTATTATTGCATCCATAATTAAAGCTTTGAGCTTGTAAACAATTTTTTTTAAAAAAAAAAATAGAGCTCAAAATATCTCTGATAAAAGCAAACCAGTACTGGACACTTGTCGGCGTCCCATGACGTTCCCCTAGATCAAACTCAAGCACAGACCATCATTTTATTTGTTTATTTATTTATTTAAATAATAATAATAATTGAATGAAAGAATCATAATATTACTTAGGGAGGACTCAAACGACAAAAGCTTTATTTTATTATTTTAATCCACAGTGACGTTGAAAGCTCTCCATTCTACCACAAGTTAATTAGTATTTGTTACACACGAAAAAAATCTTGATTTTTTTATTTATTGAATTTGTTGTACATATAATATAGGGATGGCAATGCGTTCGAATTAGATACAGACCTTTTAAGACTCCTAATCAAATATGGGATAGGTCTCAGGTCTTCATTTTAAAACTCGAACTTACCTCGATTAGTAATTTATATATATATATATATATATATATATATATATTATTTATTATATATGTAAATTTATATAATATACATTTATATTTCATATATAAAAGTATATATTATATGAATAATTACTTAAAAAAAATAAATATGTTACTCTTGTATATAAAAATAATTATATAACATTAATAATTAAGTTATGATTTCAAAATATGTGCAAATAAATATGTGATAACGATGTTTAATTTTTAAAAAATTAAAACATGTTCATAAAATTTTGTAAATAATTAATCCTTTAGTAGTACTATTATTTTTTTCATGTTTATAAAATTATAATAATATCAATTTTCTTTAAAAAAATATTTTTTAAAATTATTTTAAAAATATTAATAAGGTCTATCGGGGTCCGGGCAGGGTCCAAAAAATCCCCGGAGGGGCGGATCCCGGGTTTGGCCAAATCCGCCCCTTTGTCACCCATAATCTATTCTAGTCTAGTCTATTTATGCATACCAGCAAAATAATGTTAGATAAAATATAATAAAATTAGTGACTGTCAAGGATTATTTGATTTGATGACGAGGAGGATGCACGCGGAGCAAAGAAATTATGGGTTTAATTTCTATATGTATATGAGGCTTGGTTCTATTATATAATAATTTAATTATTTGTTTTGTTTTTCGTTATTTATCTTTAATAGGAATATTAAATAAAATGAGAATTGTATTTTGTAATAGACGGTCTTATGTCAAAAATAAAATAAAATCAGTAACTTTAAAGCTCCCCGCTTTACATATAATACAAAAGTACTGTGTATACTTTTTCCTTTTTTTTTTTTTTTTTACGATAAGTGTAGAACTAGATCTATGTACTTGAATACATATATATTG
This sequence comes from Petrea volubilis, assembly GCA_026212405.1. NCBI lineage: Eukaryota > Viridiplantae > Streptophyta > Magnoliopsida > Lamiales > Verbenaceae > Petrea > Petrea volubilis. The sequence continues at coordinate 3,303,002 of CM047873.1, read as the reverse complement.
TCTAAGGACATATTTGATACATGCGTATAAGGTATTTGGACTCCTTAAAATGTATCTTTAAGTGCATTTGATTTCTCGTCAAATTTTTTATGAGCTGATCAATTGTAATCTAGCTTGCATTATTTTTTTGGTTGGAAAATTTGGCTTACATTAGGAATGTCATATAATACGATATAACAATATCACCTAGTAGGTGAGTTTTTGACATTTCATATTATGAATTTCAATTAGCTCTTGTATATTGTCCAACTTATCCCTAAAATTGATACGTGAAATTATTAAAAAATAGCATTTCATGGGGACAAAATCGAATTTTGTATCCTTAATACTATGTTACACATATAAAATCAAACATGTACCTTTTAAAGAATTTAAATTAAGAAAATTATTATACCAAAACAAACACACTTACGAAATGTCCAAAATATGGGGCTCACTCACTTAAGACATTAAACATCTTATATGCGAAATTTATTATCAAATATGTCCTACCTTTATTATATTTATTTATTTTCCTAGTTACAGAAGTTTGGATAGCCAGTAATTATCAAAAAAAAAAAAGAAGTTTGGGTAGCCAGTGATAATTTGTCTTTATAATTGAGATGAATGTGTCAAGATTTTGTAAACAAGAAGGATTAGGTTAGTGTCCCACTAAACACATCGATATTTGTCTTGTTTTATTTATAATTAGTACTTACGCATTAATTATGAGTATGTTGAATTGCTGATTGATATTTTTATAAAAGAAACTAGGAAAATATCCACCATTTTTGGATTGATTATTTGGTGTGGCAAACAAAACAAAAAAAAGCCAAAAATCATGGCTTTTTCTTGAATATCTTTGTCTTCCCATAGGATGCATGATTTTATTTATCGGTTTGCAATTTATATATGTATTTTATGCATTCAATATAGTGTATTGATGATTGAATGCTTTCACATTAGTTTTCTTTCTTTCTTTCTTTCTTCTTTTTTTTTTTTCCTGAATAACAATCAGGTCAAAAGACTTGATATGGTGACTCTATCAATTAAGGGAACCAAACTACCACGAAAGTCCGAATGTTCTTTTAGTCAAAATTTGATCGTTGAGACGAAGTTCAATTTAGTCACCGCAATTCCATTAATATATAATAATGAGTTAAGCCTTATTCCTAATCAAATCAGACGTTATAAATCAGCCACCACCAATGTATATTACTTTCAAATAATAGTAAGTTCTACATTCTTACATATGTTCGAAATTCACATTCAAAATGAGAATAATAGCTTATTAAACAGAGTAAAATAATATATTCAACTTAATACCCAAAATCAAACACCCACAGAATTCAATGGGACAAATTAAATAATAGATATCAAAATATTAATATTGTCTATTGGTTCGGTTTAGTATATCCTAGGTGCTTCCCTAGTGGGGAAGGACTAGGGAAGCACCTTCAATTTGTGATATGTGTTATATCTAATTTTTTTATTATTCTATCTCCTATTACATACTTTTTTTTACTCTCTTTCTTTATTCTCTATCTTCTCTAATCTCCATTTATACTTGTTTTCTTAATTGATTTCATTTTAATTTTTTTAATTTTCACTTATCATTAATTTTTTAACTTTTAATTTTAATTTCTTTCTTCTCTTGGTTTTTGTTTTAAACATCATCAACTGTGCACCTATTTATAATTCCTTCTTTTTTTTTTATTAAATCTTCATACATTGTATACTTTTTTTTATTTTTTATCTTTATTTTTTTGTTTTGTTTAGTGATACCAACACCTTTTGTTATCGCCCAAGTTAAAAGAAAATGACATTTTTTATTTACCATTTCAATTCTATTTTGGTTAGTTATATTAATGTGAATAAGGATTGAAATAATTTAAATTGGCTAGAATATATGACAATTTAAGTAAAAATTAATGATAAGTAAAAATAAATCATCACAAATTTTAAAAAATAATAATAAGTGAAAATTCTTTTAAAAAATATATGAAATCATAAATTAAAAGTACTTTTCCCACCAGAGAAGCACATAGGATATACTAAACCTATTGCTTCCAAAGAATATCAAACAACATTTGCTTTTCTTTCTCTCTGGTCAATACTTACGAGTTACGACCCAAGGGGGAAAACTCCCTAAAAAAGCACACAGGAAATGAATTATACCAATTTGAAACTGTACCAAACCCACGTGCCTCACCACCGCCCACCGGAAACAAAGAATAAATAAATATATATATAATACATATATATCAAATCAAAAAATAATATTCTCTTTCTAATAATTGCCAAAAATGGACATTGTACTAAAACAACGTTATTTCTTTACCCTACGCCAACTGGAAATGCTGTGGTGCAGGGCATGTATTCTGCACCCAACGAATCGGATGCACCTAGATGACGTGGCGACATCGGATTTGACAATATTTTGTCGTTTCTAGGGGTAAGGTACAGTGAACCCGACCAACCCGATAAAACGCTCGTGTCCGGAATATATTGTCTAAATTACTCCCACAATATGTCGAAACTGTAAATAGTAGTACGTGTTGCGTTGCACGTGTATAAGGTTTTACTCCGCACGTGACATCGGCTTGTAACTAAAAATGTGTAAAGTTTAAGTCCGCGCAAAAGTTGTCCTCTTTACTTTTATAACAAATTTATTTTCGCATGGGTGTTCACGGGTTTTTGACAATCGTTTTATAATATAGAGCGATTGATTTTCCTGAAATAATAAGACTATAAATCTAAAAAATTACTGAACTTAAAGTACATAAAATTCTTGAAGAAATAAGATGAGAGAAATCATGAAATATATATATATTTTTTGTATATGATTAGAGTGTGAACAATCGTGATTGTTCGCATAATGAATTTGAATTGTACATAGCATAACCGTTTATTAAATTATCCTAGTAAATTCATTGAACTTAAATATATCAATTCAACATGTCTATTCACTTGTTTAATTGAACTTGAATATACTAAATCAACGATTCGCAATCATTTAGTCTATTGATTTAAAATGTTTAACTTTTGTTCATATAAAAATTTAATTATACAAATTAAATTTCTCATCAACATTGTACTGCGTGGTATGGGGACCGGCAGAAGTATTGTTGCCCCATAACTTTGGTAATAGACTAATAGGCAAGCGGACTTTTTTCAAATATAACCCAAAAGAGTGTTTTGTTTAAAATTTTGACATGCAAAAAAATTGGTTAAAAATTTTGACATAACCTGCCATCGTCAGTGGCGAGTTTAATAAAATAATAATAAAATTAATAATACTGCAATATATTTTGACGGCGGGAAATAAATATAATAAAATAATAAAAATCGCCTTTGGTGCTGGTGAGTACAGAAATTTGGGGGAAAAAAAAATTGATTTTCGTTGTTGCTGACAGCGAGTTTCAAAAAAATTAAACAAAAACTGAAACGAGGCGTTGACGATGGCGAGTTTCAAAAGTTTTAAAAAAAATGGCGATTTATACTGTTTTTAGATAAAAAAATTGAAAACTCGCCAACACTGTTGGAGAAGTTACAACCGATTTTTTTTTTTAAATTTTGCCAACAGTTCGGGCGATTTATAGTGTTTTCAGGAAAAAAAAAAAATTCAAAACCTGCCAACACTAGTTGGTGAATTTACTTTAGAAATTTTTTTTAAATTTCGCCAACAGTGTTGGCAAAATATATACTGTTTTTAGAAAGAAAATAAAAATCTCACCAACACTATTTTTCAATTGACATAGCTGGGAGGAAACAATTGAAGGAAATGAAAAATACTGGTTTTAAAGAGAGAATGAGATGGAGGAGAGAGGGAGAGAAGGTGGTGCTCTCGTAGGACCAAGGAGGGACAGAGAGAGATAGAGAGAGAGAGAGAGAGAATAGGGGAAGTCAAAGATGAAGTAAAAAGCAGTAGCTGCAGCAATTTCGAAACCTTGCCTAGGACTTTCCATGTTGCGAATAAATTTTTGTAATTTTCGTCTTTTTTAGAATTTTTTTTTTTTTTGCATTAATATTCTTGGTTTTTGTATCTGAAAAAATGAAGATTTTTACAAAAAGATTCAAATTTATGAACAAGGGAACATTTGAATTTTTAAGTGGTTTTGAGGTGAAAATCTTGGTGGGATGTCACTCCACTTGTCATGTCAATAATTGTACATATTAATATAAATATTTCACTTTATTAGTTTGACTACTCAAGACTCGCTGTCCTTGACAGCGAGTTTGAATTTTTCTTTCTTTTTTTCAATTTTTTCTGAAACTCGCCAATGACCCTGGCGAGTTCAAATAAAAAAATATTTTTTTAAATTCACCACTTAAAGTGGCGAATTTCACCAATTTTTTTTTAATTGAAACTCGCCAACAATGTTGGCGAGTTTCATTATTTTATTTTTTATTTTTTGGCTTGATAAAATATATTAAACAATTATAAATTTTAATAATATTTTAATAAACTCGCCGTCGTAGACAGCGAGTTAGGTCGGAATTCTTAAAAAAAAAATATTCAGGTCAAAAATTTAAACAATATACCTTTTTGAATTATATTAAAAAAAAGTCCAATAGGCAACAAAGGGACTGTCCAATTATAAAGCGTTGGACTGCCAATTCGATATTACACATACACCTTGTAGAGAGAGAGAGAGAGAGAGTCTTTCTAAAATAGTATTTATTGTGCAACGGATGGAGTAATTGTTTTGTATCTTATGTATGTTCCAAAATGAGTTGGAGTCAAATAAGAGAGTGTTTGACTATGTTTATAAACTCCTAAAAACATCTTATAAATTGTTTGAGAGTTTATAAGTTTTTTAAAATTATTTAGTAATTTTTTTAGTAAAAAAGCTTATAAGCTCAAACAATAAGTTGTCAGGAGCTTATAAGCTTTAAAAAAAAATATAAGATCCCCCCAACTTTTTTTACAAATAACTTATAAGTTGTTTAATACTAAAACATAAAATAACATAAATATATTTATTTTTTTTGATATTAGATTTCTATTATTTCAAAATATATTTACTTATATGAACTTAATTTTACTTTATTTTTTTCAATTATCATTACACTTAAAACAATATATAAGCTCTAATTTTTATCAAACAAAATTACAATTTATAAGCTCCAAAAACATGTTATAAGCTATATGATTTTATTTTATCCAAACACTTTATGAACTTATTTTCAAAATAAGATGTAGGAACTTATAAGTTCAAAAAATATTTTATAAGCTTTACGAGCTTATAAGCTCTTTAAAATAAATTTAGCCAAACACTCTCTAACTTACTTCCTCTATTTAAAAATATACGTTTGCAGTTTTTTTACGTATACCAATTAAGTTAGTTAATACCTTGCTTTTTAGTTAAATTTATAATAAATTGATAAAACTATCCTTTGTTTTTTAGGAAAATGTAATATGATAATTAATGAATTTTACTTTAAAAGGATGAGGGTAAATTTAGACAGAATAAATAAATGCTCTCTTAAATTTTTTAAAATGACAATATTATGGGATAAAAAAGACTATCTAAAAAATTAATAGTATGAGACAAATGGAGTAATTAATTTTACAAAACGTGCATGAATTTGATACTAAAAATAAATTAAGAATTCTTTCTAGAGAAAATGGTAAAAGGGAATGGCGTGGATAAATAATATAATTAAATGGGTCAAAATGTAATAGTCATTTGAATATTATTACCAGATTACTACACGCATAATATAAGGCATTTTCTGTTTTTACACCACCCCAAAGAAACTATAAATATGTTAGGATTGAGAGTTAGTAATTAGCGATCAACAAAGATAAGCTCAACAAAATTTGGAATTTTTTGTTGTATGAATTCGATATTTGGACATCACACGTGACTTAGTAGTTGAGATCGAATTACATTATATATATATATTTAAATAAATTAATAATACAAAATAATTTGAACCGTTTAATATATATTTAAGATTCAGATCAACCGCATATAAGAACTTTTCCTCCGCATTGTTTTGCTTGCCAATTTGATTAAATTAACATACTTTACACTCTAATATTGTCAATCCAACTGTCAAATCCAGCAGCAATTTGCTGAGAAAAAGTACAAAAAATGTGCTCAAAATGTGTCGATAAAACCATGGAATCATTAGCATATGGAATATTTACGTACCTTTCTACTAGTGAATTTATGCTAATATAAGTGCATTTAAATAGTGTTCCTATATATAATGGGAATAAAAATGACAAAGACCAAGAGATAATTTTTTTTTCCCCACTTTTCATTTGCTTTTCAATTATTACCACTAATAGATTTTTTGACTTTTAGCATAAGGTTTGATTAATACATCTTTGCTATCCCCTTTTTCCTTTTTTGTCATTTGACATAACTAACCTCACCAAAGAGATGCAATTCCATTTATGCCCTTCATTCTCTATGATAAAATGGTTATCGTTTTAAATTCCTCAAATACATGTATCCATCTTACTACAAGAAAAAGTAATATTATTGACAAGATTCAAAAGTGGCAATATAAAAATTGTCATCAATAATTGTATAAAGTGACAATACATTCTATTTTGTCACTAATTAAGTTTTTTTAGTGACAATAGTTTTATGTTGTCACAATATCACTCAACGGTGACAAGAAGTAATGTTTTAATTGTCACTATTAATAATTCGTGACACACCTATGATGACAATAAAAATTGTTATTAAGATTTTGTGACAAGTTTCATTGACACTGAGTTGTCACAATAGATATATCACTAATTATCACTTTTGCATCATGTTGCCACATTTTTACAATAAGTTGCCACCATTTACATTGTGCATACTATGCTTTGTGACAACATCAATTTGGTGTAACCAAATGTACATAATTAATGATAATTTTTTGATTATCATTATTATATTGTCATAAATTTACTCATTTTCTTGTAGTGTCTATATATTTAAATAGTAGCATATTGTATATTTGGTCTTAATTGTACATAGTGTATTTATTTGTATTATATATGAATTTAAAATATTAATATAAACATCAAAATGTGCCTTATTGTTCCTGATAAAAAGATTAAGAAAAAAGTAAACCCTAGCCTATGTACATGAAGACGAGATTAATGCACAAAAAGAGGTCGAGCCACAAGGTATACTTTGAGCTTCTAAATCAAAATGTGATATTAGATTGCTCATTTATTTGCCTTGAACAATCATAAAAATATCTCTGTTAATACATGTTAATGAGGCTCTTTTAGAAATTGTTCTTGTTCGAAGCTGGGGTAAAAAGAAAGCCTTTTTATTCAAATTATCCTCATGTACGATTTTTAGAGGTAAATTATAAAATTTTAAGTATTAACTAAATCTGTCTACACTTCTTTTTTTCAATTCATACGAGTTTATTCAAAATAAAACGTCTTCTTAATTCATTTTTTAGAGATAAATGTCTTCTTAATTCATTTTTTAGAGATAAATGTATGTTTTTCTCTAGGTAATACGTCGAAAATTCGATATTTTCTAGATCATACATTTGTAGACTCGATTAATTGAATGGATAATATATATATATATATATATATATTTAAATTTATTTTTTTAATTCATTAAATTAAAATTGTTATAACACTTTCAGACATATATTATTTATTTAACCATGGGGTACATTTTACACAACGTTGGATATAATACACTAGGGGACAGAATAAAAACAACATGGATAGGGAGATAAAATATGGAGGAGGGGGGGGGGGGGGGGCAGACGTGGCAACAAACAACATGGATAGTTGAGAGAAAATAATAAATAATAATAATTTAAGGTAAATTTTTTGTTTTTTCTTATGTTTTTATGGGTTTTTTCGGATAAGGGGAGGTTGCCCTAGTCAGCATCACGTGCAGGATTGGCTTTGTAGTTGGCTAACGGATTAGGCTATAATATATAGTAGTGGGACACCATATTCCGGCATCTAATTAGGGATTATTATGAGATAGTTAAGGATTATAGCACCGGCCGGCACGTCCTTAATGCCGATATGTTTGACAGCTACTGCCGCTTTGCACGGACAATTAACCCATTTTAGGCGACATAGCCTTATCCAATTAAGATTATTGCAAGGCAAAAGTTTATCATTAATTGTAATCTGTATGAACTTATATCGTTAATAAAATAGTAGTTTTTTTTATTACATCATTAATGTGTTCTGATCGACAAATGAAAAGAATCTTTTGTTCGAATCAGGTTTGATCGTATTCGATTAATTTTACCATATTGATGATTTGATTGTTTATTTTAAAACTTGTTACATAATTAATTATATATATTATTTTATATCAGTTACATAATCAATGAAATACATGTTTCATGTAATTTGCCGTGATTGCATTAGATTTGATTGGAACATGAGTTTTGATCCTAGACAATATCTGCATGCAAAAGATTATTTACCAAAATTTATGCATTCACGCATTTATTATGTCCTTATTTTTGGACTTTAGATATAGTATTGAGAAAGAAAACGATATGAATGTTAAATTCCAAAGATAAGCCAATGCAGATTGTATTACTAAATAAATTATTGAAGATAAACTACCATACTATTTCACACATTTTAAGTGGTATTAATATGTAGTATTTTTATTTTTATTTTTTTATTTTTTTGTTGTTGTGGGGGGGGGGGCATTCGTATTTATGGGAACTTCCATGTCATGATTGAGAAATTTATGATTATAACTCAAATTATTTAAATTTTGAAAAAATTATCCCGAAATGCTCTTCACTTAGATATATACAGAATTTGTGTACAAATTATTGGATTATGTATAATAATATCATGATTTCATGTTTTAATATTATTATGTTTGTAGTTATTATTTAACACACCCTTTAAATATACAGTGTCTAGTATCAAATTTTCCATAAAAAGAAATCAAATATCTTTTTGTATAAATACGTAAAAGTGCAAGTCAAAGAAAGGGATAATTACATCCAATTCCTCTAAATTTAGGTAAAATTACGGATAATTTCTTCTTATTTTAAAGATTACAAAGACCCCCGTAAGGTATGTATAAGTTTTATAAAATTCATCATTCATCAATGCGAGACGTAGTTACGAGTTGCATTTCTTGTGTTTAATATGGCGTTTTGATATGAAATTTGCCTGCTCTTGACAAGTTCAAGATGTAAAAACTATAAATGAAGTCATATTTTTTTTTTAGAAACAAAAAATTGTGGTGCTATTCAATTATATGTTGATACTCAACAGTGGTTGTTGCAATATAAAATGAAATTACTTTGCGAAAATTGATGATCTCAAAAAATTAATTGAGAGGTTTTGTTACGCTTCACGACTCGTATCTCTTGGTGGCTAAAATGACTACTATGATGTTGGAAAGTTCTTGATAATTTCAAAATTATTGTCATGTTGGTATTTTTTGTTAAACGACAATAAATGTCAAGAAGATGTTGGTAATTATCGAAATAAGATGAAATTGTCCTAAATTCAGGGAGAGATAGAGAGAGTAATTATCTCTAAAAGACATTAATTCATTTTTGCAAAATGTTATTTCAACAGAATATATATATGGGGGTTGGGGGGTGGGGGGTGGGGAGCGACAAGAAATTAATAAATTGAGATGAGTACTACTTAAGTCTAGTGAGTGGAGTTAGCTATGTTGATATCGATTATTGGTTTATATTCAGATAGGTCCGCCACTAAATAGAATAAAAAAATACTTGCGCATCACATCTATGTCATTTGTGGCTTTTGGGACATAATTTTGGAATTTAATTATTTTGATTAGATTGGTGAGGGGGACGTATGGTTATTTAAAGAACGTTACCACTCCATACTTAGGACAAAAAAGTCAAGGTTTGGAAGTGAAATGTGCTACATTTAGTCAACAATATGGGACGTTGATATTTCAATCGGACTGCAAAGTGGGTTTGTTTATTTATTTATTTATTTTGTTTTGGAAATTTGACTGCAAAGTGGTTCGAAAATTAAAATTATATTTGGTTTTAATTTTGATATTTTGTGAGAAATATTTTAGAGAGATTGATTTTGGATAATATATTAGAAAATAATTGAGAAATAAAAATAACACATGACGAGTTTTTTAAAATAATTAATTTTATTTTTCATTTTTGAGTAAACACTTTCTATTGTAAGTATCTCCGTTTCACAATATTTATCGTTCTAATATTTTTATTTTGTTTCAAAATATTTGTCATTTTACAAAATGAATGCAATAATTAATATTTTTTTTTTCAAATTTTACCCAACATAAATAACATTCTTATAGACTATTTAAATCAATATTTAATGTATTTGTTTGAAATTATTAAAATTTCAATAAGTTATTAATAGGACTAAAGTTGTCAAATGCGATACATACTTAAATTATCCTTAATCTGTGTATAAAAACCTTAAACGATAAATATTGCGATATAGAGTATTATCTTCTTGCATTATATTCTTTCTAATAAAAGTTATAGTATTTCATATAAAAACAAAGTCATAGAATTATATTTTAGGGTGGATTTTATTGTGATTAAATTATTTTATTAATGAATGAAATATTGTCTTATAACTATAGTGAATGATAATTCATTATAGAAAGTTTTTCTTTTTCTTAAAAAAAAAATATTTCATTCAATTATATTAATAATTCATGTATTACAAATCAAACTACGACATCATTACAACCCAATGTATAAACCAAACTATTACATAATAACGAGAGAAAAAAAACTATTATCAAAGTACAATAATAATCCTGCTATTACAGTATAATTGAAGTCCACATATTTTATTGGCAAATCAAATTTAGATCTCATAATTTTGGTACCTTATATTTATTAATTGAACAATGCCTCATAAAATTTCAATCACTTGAAAAATACTTTATTGAAAATGTAATCAAACATGTCATAAAACTTTTGACGAAGTCAATCTTCAAAGAAAATTACATTGGCCATTAAATTAAAATTTAAATATGTTCTAGAATAATCTAGCTAGTGAATAGTGATATTAGCCTTTGATCTTCACGTCCTCGCCTCCCTAGGCCGGTAATTATTCATGTCTATATTTTAATAGTTAAAGTAAGAACCGATCAATTATAAAAAAGAGGCTTGAATGGATTTAAAAATATATATATATTTATTGAGGTGTATTTTTTATAATAATTTTTTTTAAATCAAATAATTTTGTGTGCAAAAGTAATAATTAAAGGTATTTTTAAAAAATACTTTTATTTAAAATTACTTTGGATAGACTTTTTAAAAAACTATTTTTTGACTTTTATTTTTTTAAATATGTTTATCAACACACACGTGCGCGGCACACACACACACATATATATATATGTATATATGTTTTGGCTTTAATGTGTTTTTATTTTTAAAAAATAAACATTTTTTTCATAGAAAACACTCATCTAAACGGGCTTTTAGTTTTCATCACTTAAGCATGGTGGGATTTACTTTCGATTGAATGGAAAAAAAAAAAAACAAGTCCCTAAGATTTAATTAACGGCTTTTCCAACTTTCATAGCAAAATTCTTGAATTTACTTGATGCCATACACTCTTCATGGTAATAATCACTGTCAAACCAACATCATTAAAATATATTTTAAAAACAAATGACAAACATATTTTAAAATTAGTTGAATTTAGAGACACAGTCAGCTAAGGAATCAGAAGGGGCAATCGCCCTCTCCCTCTAATTATATATCTAACTATATTTTATATGTATTTTTATTTGAATTTAAAATTCCGTTTGTTGTAATGAGGGAAGGGCCTTTTGTACATATGCAAACCTTTTATTTCGCTGCCCAAGTGAAATTTAGAGGGAAAAAAAAATCCCATTAGATAGATCCTAGAGTAAAACGAAAGAGCAAGAATCGTATAGAAAATTATGAGTCTGTTTAGATAAGTTTTTCTTTTTAAAAAAAAAAGAAGTTATAAAAACAAGAAAATAGTGGCTTTTTATAGAATTTATTTATGATAATTTTAAATAAAAATACTTTTATTACTGTATCTAATTATAAAATTATTTAACTAAAAAAAATCTATTAGAAAGAAAGCACTGTTCAATAAAATTCTCTTTTTTTTTCGTCCATCCAAACGGGTTCCATATTGTGATATCTTATTAAGTAAGAATAATTTAATTATTTCATCAACAAGCACATCCCGATGATTACTTTAACATTGTGTTTGGTTCTAAGATTTTAGGGGGGAAAGGAAAAGAAAATAGGAAGAAAAACTATTTTCCAATATTTGGTTACTAGAGAAAAAGAAGGGAAATGGTAAGGAAAGGAAAATATAAAGAAAATATAGTATAAATTGAGAAAAAAATATTTTCCTTCCAATTAGGTGAGGAAAATGAAGGAAAAGTTATGTTGCTCTTTCTAGCATTCTCTCATTTTTCAAGCTCTCATCTCATTTGTTGCTCAAACTAATTTATTATTTGAATATATTTCATGCAAAATTTTTTTTGTGCAATTAATTGATTATTTGAATTTTTTTGGGATGTGTTTTTACATTTTCCTTTAATTTACAATAATAACCAAATAAAATGGAAGACAATTCTCTAAAAAAAATATTTTCCTTATTATTTTCTTTAACAACTAAACAAAATAGAGAATTTTAAAATTCTTGTAGTTTCTTTTCCTTTCTTTAATATTTTTCTTTCCTCCTAAATCTTAGAACCAAACAAAGCCTAAATATAACACGAACACACACACACACACACACGAGATATAGAATATTTTAAAGTTGTGGGAATTATTAAAGATGTCCCACTTAAATTAGTATTACTCCTAGTGTATTAAGCTAAAAGAACCTCTATATTATATTAACCAAGGTGCATCAGATCATGTTCCCTAAAGAATCCCACAAATTATTAAACTTCCACTTTCTACCATTAGACAGCAGATACTTTTTATTTTTTTTTTAAATTAATGTACTTAGTGACGCCTTAATTAACACAGATAGATAAACTTTAGGAAACTAATTTTTTTATTACATTTACAATATGTTGATATGATTATCCCCAAGCTAATCTTTGACCAGTGGGCAGTAAATGGTGAAATGACCATTCTACCCTCTCATGAGTGTTCCCAACATGGATTTGTACGGGGTCATGGATGTCATTCTACAACTTTGATTAAATAAACGCCCGACCCATCAAGGAAACAGATTTTAATTACATAAGCTTGATTTAATAATGACATTTTGAAGTTTTGAGAAAAATAAGTAGGATGGGTATTATTATCTACTGCCGTTGTCTTGATAATGAATGCGCCCTTGACCAATAGAATTCCTTTTTTCACTTTCTTGACTGAATCAGCACGGGTCCCCACTGTTACAATAGTGTTTTATCTTAGCACTTAACATGGGTCCCCCCTACGAGATCACTGTCCCACACGTTCCACCTATGCACGCGCGATGCACCGTATCAAAACCTCGGTATTGAGAAATTCTTCTATGAATTCGGTATCGATGCCACATACATCAAATTATTCAAATTTTGCCACACTATTAAAAACCCGTTTGGAGAGATTTTTTTTTTTTTTAACTCAACGGAAAAAAAAGAATGTGTTTGGCTGAGTTTTTTCAAAAAAGTAAAAGCAGGGAAAAAAACAAGGAAAAAAAGGGCCAAAAGTAATTTTTTTGAAGTTATTTAAATTAACTTTGAATAAAAACACATTATATATCATTTTAATTATTGTATATAAATACAAAATGCTTGATTGAAAAAAAAAAGCTATACTAACAAAAGTACAATTTAAAAAATATTTTTTTAAACCTAACCTAATGGGCTCTAATTCACTTGAAAAAAAAATCAATATACAAAATATAACACACTTTTAATTATTTAATTCACATATAAGGCTCGACGCTAAGTTCATATGAGAATTTTCAAACAGTATCATCACGAGTAAAAGAACTAAGTCATTATTGATTCAACTTTTTGAATGATAAATTCAAATCCTAATAATTACACCATGTATATTACCATAATTTACACACCAATTTAGTCAAAATCTGGTCCATTTTTGTTTTTTACATTTGTTTTGTGCTTCATATAGTTATTCCACACTATTTAGTATTTACCATATATTAGTTCTTTCCCTACGTTTCAACCACAAATTCATTGTAATATATTTTAACTACTTTATATGTCTCGAAAATTCTTGTTCGCTCAACTTTCGTCCAAAACTCTATATTTATCAAATTATTCAAAGTTTTTTGAACAAAACAAGAACCGATCTCCAAATTATTTATGTAACTTATTTATAAATATATATATATACACACACACATAATTGTTAATGTCCTCTTAAAAACGTTTGAAAATTAGTATCTCAACGAATATTTATCATGCTTCGAAATTTTAGTTTTTTTTTTTAATCTTATCAATATTTTAGATGATACATTGTGGTAGAGTGTTTATATCTTTCAATATAACAAGAAAATTGAGAAAATTCAGTATCAAAATACAATAAATATATATGTTCACCGGACGAGTAAAACTTATTAACCTTAACAAACACCACTCGAAATACATATATTTAAGTATTACTCAAACTTAAATAACAATAAAGTACTAAATAATATATAATAATATTAAAATCATAAAACTCAAAAAAATATGATGTTTTAGTTTATACAAATTTTTTAAAATAATTTGATATATTTTTTTAACAGCAACACTCGTAAAACTCAAAAAATAAGATACTTTGGAGCTCATAAATTATTGAAAAAATAAACTAAAATAAAGGGTAAGCTTTCCCTGATTAATTTAAATTATCTCATAACACGCCCGATCAACGAAATAACATAGACATCTTTTGTTTTTAATATCGCATTTTTTTATCGTCTCAATAAATATTTATTTACACGACATTAATTTTACTGAATAATTTGTCTTCTTTACTACAATAAAAGGTGTTTAGAAGCTTTCATTTTAGTCATTTTTATTAAACACAATTTTTTTTTGTTATTTTATTAAAAAGTTTTGACCCTTTTTTTATAATAAAAAAAATTACATCTCTAAAATTATTTTATAAATTAAAACAAAGAACACCTAAATTCCATAGTCAAAACTCAAAATTGAGAAACTATGAGCACGGAAATTGCAACAAAAGGAAAACCCCTCCGGATTCGCCGATCGTGACACGTTATCGCCAATCCCGTACCACCACATCACCAAACCATAAACGGCTAGGATCTCTTACCACAGTCCCCATCCAACGGCCGAGATCCCATATTCTAGACACTTCCACAAAACGGGCCTTTATATAACTCGGGTTGGGCTGGTTGGCTTAAGCTAACCCTACCTCACGCGTAACTCTGATCACTGTAGAGTTAAAAAAACAAACCAAAAACAGAACATTCTAAGAAGAGCAGCCAAGGGCACACCAAAAAAGAAAAAAAAAATATATATAATGAATTAATTATAACAAATACAAATCATACACACAGTTACCTTATCATATATATAGATACAGGTACATAGAGAGAGAGAGAAAGGGGAGGAGGCCAGAGAGAGAGAGAGAGAGAGAGAGAGAGTGAGCAGAGAGCAATAGAGAGAGTAGAGGAGAGGGTTTTGTGGTGGCTTGAGGGCAAAGATTGCTCTTGGATCAAATCATAGCCGTTAAACCTTCTTGTTGTCTATTTTCCCGACCGTTGGGATTGTTCGATTCTCCCGGACGTTGTTTGTCGCGACGGTTTTTGTAGCAGTTTACCGATACAGAGGGAAAGAGAGGCAAGATTTCTTCAGATCTGGCCATTTGGTAAGTATATGTTGTGTGTTTTTTTGGTGTTTTTGATTAAAATTGATTTTATCGTCATTTTGATTTGATTTGATTTATTTGTTTATTTTTTCTGGAATCGATTGAGTGTTTGTCGTGTTCGAGTAATCTTAATTCTAGTCGACAGGATTAAGTTTCCATTTACAAAAAAATGTGAAAACGGGTGTATTAAATGACAGTGGGTGTGATGGATAGAGTGTGAGAATGATTAATTTGCTGAATCAGATCCGGTAAATTACGCGGGTATTGCGTGTATTGGCTGATTTGCGTTTTTTCCCAAAGCATTTAGTGTTTCTTCACGTTGAACGTAAAGATGTTGTAATAGGCAGCACTTGCTGCTTGCTTGCTTGCTCAAAATTTCATTTGGTATTAATGCTTTGTTGTGTCTGATTTTTGGGTTTCAGTTGTTGTTGTAATTCAACTGATCTATTAAATCAATCTGTATTTTGTTTAATAGTTTTTGGCGAATCTGGCTGTTTTTGTAATGAGAAATAATCAAACGAATGAGTTCTTTTACCTTTTTCGTTATGGGGATTTCTATTGTTTGATTTCTTTTAAGGTTTTGGGTTGATTTGAATGCTGTCTGAACTTTTATGGTTTGACTGGGATCCTTTTTCCACTGCAGATTTTGGTCTTGTGGCTTGGTAGGAGTAACCAATGGCTCTCTTAATGTGGTGACGTTGTAAATCTCTCTATCGGGGCTTCTGAAATATCAGTCTTGTGATATATTCACGGTTTCAGTTCTTTTGAGGGTGGGAGTTGAGATCTTGGTTTTCCGATTGATGAGCCTTGTTGGATTGAATATATTTTTGGGTCAATCACAATCAGCTTCTGAGTTTGGCGTTCAACTGAGAGTGACGGGAAAGCTCTCTCCTGCCGCCATCTTGGTTGCCGGCTGTGAGGTGATCTGCTGCAGGTCTGTTTCTCCCTTTCATGTCTCCTAACCTCGACAGCCCTGTTCAGACAGAGATGGCTGTGGCACTTTTCAAGAGTCCCCTTGGCAGTGGTAATCATGGGGATTACCATGGAACCAATAGGATGGAAGGGAAAGCAACTGGTAGGAGACGTGTTTTTGTACAGACTGAGACAGGTTGTGTGTTGGGGATGGAGCTGGACAGAAGTGACAATGCACATACTGTGAAGAGGAGGCTGCAGATTGCCCTCAATTTTCCTACTGAGGAGAGTTCGTTGACATTTGGTGATATGGTTCTTAAGAATGACCTAAGCGCTATTCGGAATGACTCCCCTCTCCTTTTGACAAGGAATTTTCTCCATAGGAGCTCGTCAACTCCCTGTTTGTCGCCCACTGGTAGGGACATCCAGCAGAGAGATCAGAGTGGGCCTATTGAGATATTGGGACACTCAACTCGCTTTGCCAAGACAAAGCAGCTAGTGAAGGAGATTGTCAAGGCAGTGAAGAATGGGATTGACCCAATCCCTGTTCGGAGTGGGCTTGGGGGTGCTTATTATTTCAGGAATGTCAGAGGTGAGAGTGTCGCCATTGTGAAGCCCACGGATGAAGAACCATTTGCACCAAACAATCCGAAGGGCTTTGTTGGTAAAGCTCTTGGGCAACCAGGCTTAAAGCGCTCCGTGAGGGTTGGTGAAACTGGGTTCAGAGAAGTGGCTGCTTATCTTCTTGACTATGATCATTTTGCGAATGTGCCACCTACCGCTCTGGTGAAGATTACTCACTCAATCTTCAACGTCAATGATGGTGTGAACGGGAACAAGCCTCAGAACAAGAAACTTGTTAGCAAGATTGCATCCTTTCAACAGTTCATTCCCCATGATTTTGATGCTAGTGATCATGGAACTTCGAGTTTCCCTGTTTCTGCTGTGCATCGCATTGGTATTCTAGACATTAGGATTCTTAACACAGATAGACATGCAGGTAACCTTTTAGTTAGAAAACTTGATGGTGTTGGGCAATTTGGTCAAGTCGAACTGATTCCCATTGATCATGGCCTTTGCTTGCCTGAGAGTTTGGAAGATCCGTATTTTGAGTGGATTCATTGGCCTCAGGCTTCAATCCCGTTCTCAGATGATGAACTCGAGTACATAGCAAATCTTGATCCTGCTCGTGATTCGGAGATGCTGCGAAGTGAGCTCCCCATGATTCGAGATGCTTGTTTGCGTGTTTTATTCCTTTGTACTGTCTTCCTGAAGGAAGCTGCTGCAAATGGGCTGTGTCTTGCTGAGATTGGCGAGATGATGAGTAGGGAGTTTCGCAGTGGTGAAGAAGAACCGAGTGAGCTTGAGGTTGTATGCATGGAAGCAAGAAGGCTTATGGCTGAGGAGTTGTTATCCCCCAAGTCTGGAGCAGATTCGGATGATTTCCAGTTTGACATAGATTGCGAAGATGGTGGTGTTGATTTCCCAAAATTGCCCTCCGAAGACTTTGTGGTCGGGATGCCCTTCCATTTTGGATTCGGAAATGGCAATGGCCGTACTCCACTTTCCAAGCTCGAGGAAAGCATCGAGGAAGAGGAAAGTGAAGGAGAAGAGGAGGACAAGGGTTTAATTAACGTTCCGGCCCTGGCAAAGAGCCCCTCTATCTCAAAACTGTCTATGTCACTGAAAAACACTAGCTTAGGCGAGAAGAACCAGAAGTTCCCAAAGCTTTCAGGAACAAAGCCCGACTATGGCTATCTTGCTAGTTCATCATCTGGCCACAGGAGCGCCAACGAGCAGCTCCCTGCTAGTGTGAGCTTCGTGAAGCTAGCTGACATGAATGAGGAAGAATGGGGACTGTTTTTGGATAAGTTCCAGGAGCTGCTTGGCCCTGCATTTGCCAATAGGAAAGCTGCCACTCTTGGTCAGAGGCAGAGGCAGAGGCTCGGGACTTCTTGCAAGTTTTGAGATTTTGCGAGGTATGACTACTATATGTTTTGCTATGACAGATAAAGAAGGAAATAAGATTTGCAGGCTTGTTTGAGCTGAGAGTTGTAGCTTAGATTTCTTTACGTGTTCTTCTCCCGCGAGTTGTCCTTAGGTGTGGGAGTTGCAGCAGTAAGAGAGTTCATGTAAATATTCTTTGAAGGCAGCTGAATGAAAAGGCTGGAGTAGAATTGGTTGAAATTTTTTCGTTTGTTCTTTTCAGACCTTATTTTAATTTAGCCCTCCATCGATATTGTTTGATAAATAATTTGTAGGACATATCTTTTTTTTTTCTTAAAAAAAAGAGTATCTGTATTGTAAATATTGTATCCACCCCTTGTGTGGACTTGTTTGAGGTGAAACTCAGAATGGTTTTCGTGTTTTTTGTTTATTTTAAGTTAAAGATTGAGCTTGAGCATGGGTTCTTTCTGTTTTCTGTGTTTTTCTCATCGAAGTTTAGGTGAACAAAACGTACTCTTTAGGTTGCCTGGGTATCATTTTTTCGCGGTACCTCTCAATAAAATGGCAGAGTGAATTATGACAGAAGATGTTTAGCGAAAAATGTTATCAAAGATTAGGATCGGGAGTGAATGAAGACTGGTTTTTAAGAATCGGAAAAGTTTGCGGAGTACCTCTTTTTGGATATGATACATTCATCATCATTCTCAAATTGTTGGTCGTTTGAGGATTTTGCAAACCTTTGAGATGAAAACACGGAATTCATACCTTTGATGTGTCAAGCTGTTTTATCTTTTTATGCACCTGATTAATTTTTTTCTACATCGGAGCCCCCTTCCGGATGAAAACCTTGGCCCTAGAGTGCATTGGAGAGCCAGGCATTGCTGCGTGGGAAATTTTTTCATACACTCGATTTGAGTTCCGTGCATATATTAAACAGTTTAAATTGTATCATATTTTTAATTTATTTACTTACAAAAAAAGTCAATTTACAAATTATAACACAATTTTAACTTTATGGTCCATTTGTGGAACTCAAACATAGAGTTCATACAAGAATTTTTCTTGTCGTGCCTGGGTTTCTACTTCTCTAGGGACTGTTGTCTAGTTTTACTAAATCTATTTTGATACTATGATCAATTACCATTAGGGATGTAATTATCTCATGTTCATGGAGATTTAAGGTTTCATAGCTCATCAAAATTCAACTTATTACACTATCCCACGTTCGCCAACATGATTCTTGATTGACAAGGTTATATTCTACGGGTGCGTGGTTATATTTTAATTACAATGGACATGTAACCATAAAATGTAACAAAAACCAAAAACATCGATCATAATAAAAAATATGAATTATTGAGAAAGGTAATAGGGGAGAGGGAGTCAATGGTAGAGTCAAGACTCAAGACTCCAACACTAAACGACGACCCGATAGTCCACTAAAGGACTATTAGAACCGTCATTCAAATTGAACTAACACACACACACACACATATATATATATAGCTGTAAAACTTTCAAAGATTTGGTGGTGAATCCTTGTTTTCGTTGTCGTTTATCCGTCAAACAAGGACAGACAATCAACGTAAAAATCGAAGCTGGCTAGGAAAAAACAAGGGGCAAGTCTATGGAGGTTGGTACAAGTCTCCATCCTGAGCTATCAATTTATTTGTCAAACAACACCTCTCCTCATAAATCAGTCGAAATTTCGTTGAAAAATAAAAATAAAAATAAAATAAATAAAAGAATTGAACCAAAAACGGCAGAAAAGAAGGCGAGGACGTTAAGAATATGCCATATTGTAATAAAATAAGAAGCTGAGTTGGATTTTCGGATGGGTGCGAACGTGGCGGTCTAATCAGTCCACCGGTCCTTCTTGTTATATTATAATGGCAACTTGCTTCTTGCATGTATGGATTGAAATTTAAGATTCAATGATGGAGGAACAAAGACGTGTAATAATTTGTGGGGCTGCATACTCGTCAACTTGCTGGGAAACTTCTTGAATTCACTTCCTCTTGGACCCTATTCATGCACTAAATTGCCAAGATTGTCATGGTACATTATTTGTGTATTTTTCTTATAATATAAGTTACGTGCTTGATGTAATTTCAATCATTTAGTGTACAAGTAGAACCTTAAAGTCAATTACATGTCATAGTTTTTCTGAATTATGGTTATTAAATGCCTTTTTACAGAGGCGGAATTAAGGATACAAACGAGTTGAGCTTGCTCATGAGCTTGATAAGGCCATTCGATAACTGTTCGAACTCGAATTTGAATAATTCAAGCTGAGCGGACCTCGTATAAGTTCTGAGTCAAATTCTTGTCAAGTGATTCTTGTTCATAGGCTCTTAAGCTTTCTTTCCTTAACATTTATTTATATTTATATATGTAGTTATAAATAATATATTGATTTTTAAATTTGAGCTCAAACTTGCAAGTTGAATACAATAAAATAATTGGAAATTTTTTGAACTCAAGCTCGACTTTAAGTTCGGACTCGAGCTTATAATTTTTTCATAAAATCGATCCAAACAAATAGAACTAAGTCGAGTTCGAATAAGCCTCGAATTGAGTTCAGGCCCCCTTTTCTCCTAACTTGTCAAAGCTCGAGCCTGAAAAAAAAAAGACCAAAACTCAACTTGTTTATATCCTAGGTGGAATTGAGTATTTTCAAAATATATAGAGGATAATTTAGTTATTTTAGAGAAACAAAATTTAGATTTTGATGCGTGCATGTGTATATAAGTTTTAGTCGAGGAGATTTGTCCCTATCAACCATTTCTCGTTTCTTGGTCATATATACGTGTGTGTATATATATATATATCTATATAATATCAAACATATCCATGCTCATTACTTTCATTATTTATTATAACATATGATCATCGATCATGTCATATACAGTAAAAGTCTCTTAATTATATGTAGAGCTGGTGGCTTTTAGCATGTTTTTGTTTATGATTTGTCGATGAGAAGCAAGGGAGTATATCATATACGCCCTCTCATTACACCCAAAGTTCAATTGTAATTGGTAAGTGGCCAAAATTGATAGCTCAACGGTTTGTGCATATGGGAAGTGCAAGAATTTTTTGTTAGGTCATATATAGGTTTGGATTTACAAGCCAAATTATTATTATGTTGGGATGTTATGTCGGGATATCATGAATTTAATTATGGCTAGCTCATAATGTCTCATCTAATAAGGAATAGGATTTGACTAATAGGTAATAAGGGTGTCGATCCAGGTGAGCTCGGGTTTTTGGTGGATCGTGTTTAGGCTAGGTTGATTTTTTGATACCGCCAATAGGTAAGTTAGTGGGGTTGTGATAAATCGATGATCAAATTAGATATATATAATTTCAACGAGTTATGGTGAAAGAAGTATTGTACGGCGACTATATTTTCTTAGTTTGAAAAGTCACGTTGGGATATCACTTTTGAATCATTCTATGGCCCGAGTAGCCTGCAATGTATGTTGGCCGAACTAATTTCACATTTGTCCGAGTCCTGATTTTTCAACTGAACCTGCCCACAAGATGGAAAGTTGTATTTAAGAAAAATGGTGTTGTGCCAAACTAAGATCACAAGAATCCACTGAACAAAATTATCATTCTATTTTTTATTACGGCACGTTTTCAAAATTAAAAATGAACTTACTTGGTAGGCCTGGCAATGGGTAGGGTTTTACCCTACCCTAACTCTTACCCTAAAAATACGCGATTACACATACCCTATACCCTACCCTACCCGATTTAAATATTTATCCATTGGGTATGTGTATTGGGTATACCCTATTTTTAGGGTAGGGTATGGACCCTACCCAATCATATATTTTTTTTATTTGTCTTTTTTTGATATTATGTTTTTTTTAACTCACACACATAGTTAATACATACACACGCATTTACACACATTGCACACACACACTTTTTATCACACACACACATATTTTTTTTCACACACACACACATTTTTTACACACACACACACACACACAATTTTTTTCACACACATATTTTTCACACACACAGTGTGTGAAAATTGTGTAGTGTGTGTGTGTGTGTTTACACACAGTGTGTGAAAACTGTGTGCCGTGAAATTGTGTAGTGTGTGTGTGTGTGTTTACACACAGTGTGTGAAAACTGTGTGCCGTGTGTGTTTTCACACACTGTGTGTGTGTGTATTTTTTTTCACACACTGTGTGTGTGCAGTGTGTGAAAAATATGTGTGTTTTTTTCACACTGTGTGTGTGTGTTTTTTTTCACACACTGTGTGTGTGTGTGTGTTTTTTCACACACTGTGTGTGTGTGCAGTGTGTGTGCATTTTTTTCACACACTGTGTGTGTGTGTGCAGTGTGTGTGTGTGTGTTTTTTCACACATTGTGTGTGAAAATTGTGTGCGTTTAGTGTGTGTGCAGTGTGTGAAACTGTGTGCAGTGTATGTGTATGTGTGTGTGTGTGTGCAGTGTGTGAAACTGTGTGCAGTGTATGTGTATGTGTGTGTGTGTGTGCAGTGTGTGAAACTGTGTGTGCGTGTGTGCAGTGTGTGAAACTGTGTGTGCGTGTGTGCAGTGTGTGAAATTGTGTGTGTGTGTGTGTGCAGTGTGTGAAACTGTGTGTGTGCAGTGTGTGAAATTGTGTGTGTGTGTGCGTGCAGTGTATGTGTATGTGTGTGTGTGTGTGTGTGCAGTGTGTGAAATTGTGTGTGTGTGTGCAGTGTGTGAAACTGTGTGTGCAGTGTGTGCAATTGTGTGTGAAATTGTGTGTGTGCAGTGTGTGTGTGTGCAGTGTGTGAAACTGTGTGTGTGTGTGTGTATGTGTGTGCAGTGTGTGTGTGTGTGAAAAATGTGTGTGGTGTGTGAATACTCATGGGTAATAATGTGTGTAGTGTGTGAATACTCATTGGGTATCATTACCCAATGGGTAAGAACGGGTAAGGCCCTACCCTAACCCATTCATTTGTAGTAGTATGGGTTAGGGTAGGGTATGGGTAAATTTTAAAATTTTAGGATAAGGGTAGGGTATGAGTATAAAAAAAATGGGTAAGGGTAGGGTAAAACCCTACTCATTGACAGACCTATTACGTGGTTTTGTGTAGAACAATAATAAATTAGGATTATTTGAAAAAAAATTATTATAGAGGTGATTTATGGAGTGATTAATTAATAATGAATTTTCACCTTACTTCAGTTCTTGTAGTTTTGGACTTTTGGTGGGAAATCATTAAATTTTGATAGCCTGATAGAATTAAATTCGAGACTTGATGGCCAAACATATATCCGCAGAATAACAAAAGAAAAGCCCAATTGAAAACCTCGAGTTACCAATAGTTACTGCACAAATTGTTGATGTGTCTAGAATTTTGGTGATTTGAATTGCGACTCAACTCGAAGAGCCCGTGGTGCAACCTCGAAGTGAACTGTTTTTTTGGAGGTCAGTGTTGAGCTACGGGCCCGAGCTCACTTTTGCAGTCCGCTTTGGGTAGTTTGTTAATTGGGGATTTCTTGGGGTTGGGAGATTGAGAACTGACAAGGTGGTAAATCGATTTCAATCATAGTTGAATTTTTCTCTCTATTTTGTTTGTAGATATAGGTATTTTTGGACGAATCATGTTAAATATTGTGTCGTTTTTTTCCTTTTCTCATTAACATTTTGAAATGTGTGCAGTTGTTGTTGGTACAAGAATGCACCCTTCCAGTAAGAAACCAATACACTATAAATCTAGATGTATTTTATCTATAACAATTTCGTTAGTAAAAATCTTATTACTGATTGTTTCCTTAATTCTATTTACATTGAATTCTGTTATTGGTCTATCATAGATATCTTAAATTTGTAACAAAATCTCTCAATCACAAATTTTCAAATAGTAAAAAGGGTGCTTTCTTGTATTGTTTGTATATCCTGACACAAATATTATGAATCAAACCAATTATATCACTTATTAACAAAGAAAAAAAATATCATCAACTATGTCAATTGGTCAAATAACACTTACCATGGTGAATTAAAACATTAATTTAGGATTCACAACTCCGACTTTACCATGAAACATTGACTCAACTGACAAAAACTTGAATCCTACCCGAATCCATAAAACAACTTAACTTAAAAATAATAAAACAACTTATACATGCATATAAGTTACATAACCAATTGACAAAAACTTATATCTACCCAAACCCTTAACTTATTTAACTTAAAATTAAAAAGGAACTTATATATGCACATAAGTTACTGTGGTAGGTTGATGCAGATTATAAATATCAGACATGCCTCCATGGCCTTTCTGCAAGATTCACACACTCTCCATACCTGAAACAATCAACAAGATGATCAATGGTCATCCCTGCCGCCTGCATGAACGAGTACACGATAACGGGCCCCACGAACCGGAACCCTTGTCTCACAAGATCCTTGCTTATGATCTCTGCCTTAGGACTCCTCAGTGGAACATTTCTTGGATATTTGAATTTGTTGATCAATGGTTTGTAGCTCACATAATCCCACATGTAGTTGCTGAAAGATCCACATTCCCTTGCAATCTACATGTGACATTAGCAAAGTTTCATATATGTGTGTATGTATATATATACGAGCAGAAAGCACGTACATTGCACGTGAAAATATATATACTACATAATTTGGTAAAAAAACAATTTGATTTTACAAATACATTACCTACCACTAAGCTGAGGGCTTGTCTATTTGTGTGTGTGTGTTACACTAAGTGCAGTAAAAAGGCTAATAAGACTTGCCTTTGTTATGCATTTTGCATTGTCCACTATGCACCTTACTCTGCTTTCTGCTAAACTTAGTTCTTTGTTTGAGGCTATTTCAAGAATCTCCTTTTCGCCCATTTTCGCCACATTGTTGGGCTCAAAACCAGCAAAAGCTTCTCTGTTTTTTCATCATCATTTGGTGTTCTAAATTTAATATTAATTCATGCAAAAATAGATAATTTAAGTTTGAAATTAGAGAAAAAAAAGTATGATCTAACCTGAGAAGTTCTCTCCTTTTCAGAATTTCAGTCCAGTTGAAATCCATAAGCATTCCACACAATGCAAGCAGCTCAAACAACTGACTGTTTTGATATAATTTATAAGTTCTTCACATATATGCAATTAATTGGTATTAATTTAGGAGATACATGCATTTGAACATATAAGTTCGCTTACTTGTCATCATAAACAGGAACTCCCCAGCATTCGTCGTGAAATTGTACATAAACCTTATCTGTGAACAAGATTATCAATCAGCTCTGAAGAAACTATATGTCTTTGATTAAAAATGTATGAGAATATGATGATGTAATAAAATAAAATACTGCTATAATCTAACGGTTAATAACCCCGATAACTACTCAGTTGTCATGACATTCTTCCATGCTCTACTAGTCTTCATCAAACAATTTGGGGTTATTTGACATATGCATGCCACTGCAGATATCACATGAATTGGCTGATAATGTTGGAGATCATAAATATTTGAGAACTTTCCTCACTAACAGCTCAAGCTTCCAGACGAGTCAGTCATTTAACATGGTACGAGAGTTAGGCCAAACAAGAGTTCCTTCTTAAACTTCTAGATCTGGCCGTCATTTAACAAATAACACTAGAAAAAGCATAATATATATAGATGCAACTTAGGAAAACACACACACAATATAACACCATGACTTCTTACAATATTGTCCAAATCTTACCGCTGTTTTTGGTTATCCAATTGCACCTCCTCGTTCCTTCCTCAGTACTACCATGAACATTCGCACTAGGCTGCTGCACAATTTTCGGCTCTTTTCTTTCAGCAGGGGCAATAAGGCGAAGGGCTAACGATATTTTCTGATCGAGGGGTGTGGATGAATCTGTCAACGAGGAGTCGGTTGAATTTTGCGACAAAGATAGAGATAAAGAAGATAAAGAGAGAGTTGAGCAAGTTCTTTGCAGCCTAACGGGATAGATTTTCTTCAAGTTCTTGGAAAATAAGTTGTAATTAGCAGTGTTTGGCTTCTCATTTTCCCTGTTAATATTATTGTTTTTGCTCTTCTCGAAGGCATTTTTCTTGGCATATAGTTTGGACATTCTGGAGGATTAAGGAAGGAAAAAAAATAAATAATACTGTACCTACCTAGCTATGCCTTAACCAGAACTGATTAAAATTGTTGTCGAGTTTTATAACATGGGATTCTCAACAAAAAAAAAAAAAAAAAAAAGGTGTTAGAAAAGGTGTTTGGTTGGAGGAATGTGGATTTCTTAGCTTCTTTTTTTTTTTTTTTTTAATTTTTTAATTTTGGTACTTTGGATTTAAGCAAATAACATTACTAACAAAAAGCATGTTGGACTTGTAAAATAGTTAGCAGATAATGACACTTGAATTTCAAGCATTATCAGTTCCAGAGATTCTTGTTCTGGAAACTAATATCAAAATAATTTTCTTCAGATTGTGTTAGAAAAATAAATATTCAATCTTGTCCACACATTTTCCACACAGCAATTTGTTAACAAGAATGTCAAAATTTCTTAAGTCCCACTCATAGTAGGGACGATGAGGCATACCCATTGCCTGCAAAGACAAAGATATTATACCAACTATATTTCTAATTTCTTGCTCTTTCTTTTCTTTGATTAGAGACTTTGTTAACCAATGAATGGGTTGTGGTCTACTGGATGAGCATATATAATAATATTCCTAAAATTAAGGGCAATTTTTTTAAAATAAATTTTGAACAAAGATTATAAGGAAAAACTCAGAATGCAAGGGAGGAAATAAGGCTTGCATGAATCGTAAAGTCGAGTTTATCAAGAGTTTGAATCTTACGAATATGACTATTTATTTATAGTAGTAGTCTTGGTATATACGATGAACGTGCATAATGAAAAAAAATATAATTTAATAAATGCTTAAAATTTAGTGCATCTATACTATCCAAAAGTATATATTTAAAATGTTTCCATTATATTTATTAAATTAATAATAGATAAAAGGTAAATTAATTCAAAATAAAAATAAAATTTAGAAAACAAATATAAAGAAAGTAAAAAAGAATTAAAAAGTAGAAGATGGGGGAGGAAAAAAATTTTGTTTTGCCCTTTTGGTGATCGTGATTGTCAAAATACCCCCACTTTTTAAAATATTTAAATTTTACCCTAAATCGAGTTTTGAAAGCTCGATTTTACTGTGTTGTCAGAGTATGATCGAGCCAAAGCTCGGTCTATGCATTTTTATATATATTTTTTTAAATTTGAAGACCGAGCTCTTAGAGCTCGGTCAAAGTTAAATTTTTTTTTTTTTAATTTGAAGATCGAGCTCTAAGAGCTTGGTCAAGCTATAATATTATTTTTTTTTAATTTGAAGACCGAGCTCTAAGGTATTAAATTTTTTTTTTTTGAAAAGTTTTTTTCTATGCACTATATAAACAAGATGTTTCAACCCAAAAATTTTTAACTCACAAACTTCTTATTCACTTTCGCAACATTGCAATTCTATCTCTCAATATTAAAATTTTTTTCTCACAAATCTATCACTCACAAAAAATTTTTATTTACTGAAGAGGTATGTCGATTCATCTTCATTTGTGTGGTCCTGAGAGTTTGGATGTGCTATATGCATAGGACAGTCATAGGTTCGAATTAATAACAAAAGGTGATGAGACTGGACCATTGGATGTTAGGCCGATGTATATAAATTTTTGGAAAATTATCGAAGAACAACCATTGCACGTTAATGTGCTACAAATGCTTTATGGAATGAGATTTTATGGAGTGCTCACGTGTGGTCATATCGAGATAGACCATGCGCTTATCACTGCGTTGGTAGAGAGGTGGCGGTAGGAAACAAATATGTTTCACTTTCCGATTGGCGAAGCAACTGTAACGTTAGATGACATTGCAATTCTATGGGCATTGCCCGTCAGGGGCAGTCCTTTGATGGGTCATGTACAGGGGGGGAACAAATTGGGTTGAAAAATGTGGTGAACTGTTAGGATTTGTTCCAAATGACTCGGATCTTATGTCGTCACGTATTGTTGTAAAAGGGATCTTATGTCGTCACGTATTGTTGTAAAAGGGATCTTATGTCATCACGTATTGTTGTAAAAGCGATTTTAAAACCGAATTACTGATTCTGCATCAGCAGATGCTATCTTGCAATACACCAGATGTGTGGCCTTGGGACTCATCTCAAGTGTAATAATGCTCGAGAAAAGCAAAAAATTTGTCGGGTTACATTATTTACTTCATATGGATGATGTCCGACATACCCGATCTTTTAGCTGGGGTTCTGCTGTCTTGGCGTTCCTATATCGGGAGCTGGCTGTTGCTTCTAGGAGGGAGGCAAACTCGATATCTGGCCCGATTTAATTAGTTCAATAGAGTGTTTATCATATTAATGCTTATTAATGAGAGAAAACTAATATGAGCGCAGTTCATTTTTTGTATGGTAGATTTGGGCATGGTCTCGTATCACAACAATAACACCAGTGCTCGTGTTTCGGAGGTTGCTAACAGGGCAAGATTTGAATTGTGATGACGTCGAAAGAACCACAGTCCTATTTGGTGCCTGGTGGAGTAATTATTATAGATATACAGATACGGTTAGACACTCGTTACCTGTCGCGAAAGAATTGTTTAATAGGATATGTGACAAAGAGGTATGACACTATTATTTATCAATCTAAAGGAATTTATTTTGTATTTGATCAAATGTGAAACAATAGAGTTATGTTAATCATTTTCAGTTCAAATGGAGTCCGTATGACCCCAATGCCCCCGAGATTGCTGGACTACCGGGTGATAGAGGGGAGGAGTATTGGCATGCTTCAGTTCCGCTGTTGAATTATGTAATCATTGAGTTTCATCGTGCCGATCGTGTTTTGAGACAGTTCGGGATGAGACAACATATTCCCCCTAACATTACTATGGCGAAGAGAACTTTGCCTAGAGTATATAGGCGGGGTCATAATTCAACTAAGGATTGAGGATTAGCATACGCTAATTACACACAGACGTGGAATAACGTCTAGGAGTTCATTGTTAACCGTGCTCCAATCTTTTCAGGGGTATCACATGTGGAGGATGGTTATTTTGCGTAGTATATGAGGCATATTATTCGGCAAATCAGTCCTGCCACAAGGGAATGAACTAAGAAGGGATTATTAACCTTCCAATCCCGCAGCATGGCGTGTCGTGTTTAATATCTTTTTAAACACTGCATGCATAAAATTTGTATTTCTCATTTCATGAAAAATATTAAGTGTAAAATATTATTTCCAACATGGTCACAGTTGCAGAGTGCGGAGTATATTCAAGTAGAGGCTATGCGACACAATATTCCACACATTGCAAATCACGCAAGGATGTTGGAGAACGTGGCCAGAAAACATATTGGAATAACTGGCCAAACGTTCGATGCACTTCCGTTCGTAGGTGCAACAAGCGATCCATATCCAAGGCGTGTCGAAAGACGACGTCGTAGGACAATCCAGGGCGAAGATTCCACCGTTCAACACGACGAAGCTGGGCCTTCTAACGTGCATGGTGCCGAACCAGGGAATTCATTTGCACCCCAAACACAATTTTGCCCTTCTAGTTCGAGCTTCCACCAAGATGTGTACGTGCCTTCGTATGTGGGTACCAGTGTCTTCAGAGATTTTTCCGACACACCATACACTTAGTCGGTCAACTTGCCAACCTCGAGTGACCCTAGCCAATCATATTATCCCGGTGGAGTGTTTAACTGTGCGAACATCAAACAACGTCAGAGTTATAATGCTTCGCCAATACCTTTCGGAGTGTGGTCGAACCGAGGGGATGAGATGCTTGGGAGTAGCTCAAGTGATCATCAATCTAAGTCGTATGAATCCCATCAGTCCGAAGAAGAACAACCCCGCCGAAGAGGCCAACGAGTTAGACGCCCTCGAGATTGTGGCACTAGAGGTCATTTAGGTCCGCATTAGTATAGTTGGTAATGTGACCAATGAAATGTGGAATATTAACTTATGGTCTGAAAATTTATTTTATTCATACTAGTTTCAATTATTTATCATCATTCGACATGGAAACATGTAATAAGCAACACAAGCTAACTATAATCTCTTAATCTTTTTCATCTAATGGATGATGGATTAGATTAAGTTCACCCAGTAATCAACAATATAATTATGTGAAACAATCAAATATAATAATGTTAAATAATCAAACTAAAAGATAGAATAACAATCAAACCATACAAGATTGAAAAACTAAAATATAAGCCATGAATTACTTTTCCAAGATATAAGTTCTAGCATAGTACCCATTGTCAAATTTGACGGAACATACAAGCTACACAAAATAGCATAGCACCTTTGGTCAATTTTGGAATATTAGAATAGTGATTTCAATAATTACACCAAATATATTTTCGGATGAATATAAGCTACAAGTTATAGCATAGTACAACTTGGTCAATTTTGGAATATTGAAATAGTGACTACACTATTGATGAATAGTGAAACTTAAATAATTATGACAATACAAATTGTAAATAGTACCAGAGTGTGCTTGGTCAAAATTGGAATATTAGAATAGTACCTTTACTATTGATGAATAGTGAAGTTTAAATAATTACATATGATATAAATTATAAATAGTACCAGAGTATGCTTGGTCAAAATCGGAATATTACAATAGTAACATTACTATTGATGAATAGTAAAGTTTAAATAATTACATATGATATAAATTATAAATAGTAGCAGAGTATGCTTGGTCAAAATCGGAATATTAGAATAGTAACTTTACTATTGATAAATAGTGAAGCTTAAATAATTACATATGATATAAATTATAAATAGTAGCAGATTACGCTTGATAGAAATTCTGATAGCTCTGGACAAATTTTGAATAATGTATTCAAGTAGCCTGATTTTTAGCATGACACGTCTATACACATACCACTCAGCTTTTTTAGACGGATGAAGTAACTAATAATTTTTAAGATCTATGAAAAATCCCAACTTTTTCAGGAAAAAAGTTTGTAGCATAGTAACTTCACTATTGATGAATAGTGAAGTTACTATAATTACAGATGATACAAATTCTAAATAGTAGCATGGTGCGCCTGGTAAAAATTCTGATGGCTCTAGACAAATTTTGAATAATGTATCCCTGTAGCCTGATAAAAAATTTCTGATGCCTATATACATACCATTTAGCTTTTTCAGACGCATGAAGTAATTAATACTTTTTAAGATTAGTGAAAAATCCCCAATGGTACGCCTACGTATACTGTACACATGTGAAAATTTCGGATATAAACAATATTAGCTCAATCGAAACACCACAAACATAGAAAACTTATCATTTCACACATTGCAACAAAGATAACCCATATACCGAAACGCTCCACATTATAAAAATCTCCTCACATGGACATAGAAATGATTGGCGTTGATGTTTATCATGATGGTAACATACAACATTCTAATCATATCATCATATATGATAGAAACCCAGTGGGTTTTACGTGGATAGCCCGCAACTCAACATTGGTCAATTTGATGGAAGAGTTGTATAGAATTACTGGTGTAAACCGTAATACGTACATGTTGAAAGCATTCCTCAACTATAACATCTCAAGCCAGCCCGTTGTGCAAGCGTTGGTAGAGTTGACAAATGATACTGACCTGTGGAATTTCACAAGATCAAGCGTAGGCCTACGTAACCTACAAATTTTCATTGAAGAAGAAGCCGTGATCCAGCATGATAGCAACCCCCACATAATGTGGGAGCATTATCAGCAATGGGGTTCATACATGTCCATATTAACACAAGAAGAAATTCCAGCAATCACCCTGAGATTAAGCAACTTTGACTTCCAAGATGTCCAACATACCCATCAAAACATCGGCAGCGATGACGACAGCGCAAGTCCCTCCACGTACAACAGGGCGGATGTAGGCACTTCGTATTCCGCCCTGACACAGCAACAACAAACACATGAAGGAAGAGAAGGAGAAAACACAGACAATGTCGTGGCTGACAGTTTAGGTCCTCAAGAAGACGAGTATTCTGAATCGGACTACGACATGGATGCAACCGGTGGTGACATCGCCAATAATGATATTGAAGAAATAAATGCGACTGCGCTCATCACAGTTCCTAGAGTTACCAACAAACAACAACTCCCGCACACCTGTTGCCATCTAGTACCAGCGCACCTTGGCTGTATGAAACCATTACATGGTTCAACATGCCGTTCGAAGAGCTGTCAATTGATTCATGCAACATACCAACTGGCAGAAAAAGAACGTTGTACGATCAAGATAGGGGCATTCTTCAAGTGAAAATGATTTTCAACAATAAGCTCGATGCCACTCAATCTATCAAGCATTTTTCTATCAAGTGGGCGAGGCGAGATTCAAGGTTATTAAGTCCGAGCCGAAATTATATAGTGTTCACTGCATGTTGAGGGAATAACAAAGCTATCAGTGGAGAGTCCGAGTAGTTCTAAAAGACAAGCGTAGAGTTTGGTAAATAACGAGGTACACTGGCCCACATACATGCCTCGTAATGGATGATGGCGGAGATCACATAAACTTGGACAGAAATGTCATTGGAGGAATGATAGTGAACCAAGTTTGTCAAAATTACTCATACAAAGCTGGAGACGTACGAGCACAAATTCATACCCTTTTAGGGTACAGGATAAGCTATCAGAAGGCTTGACAAGGATTGATGCGTATGCGTTTCTTGTTGTATGGTAACTGGGAAACATCCATAGCAAAACTACCCCGTTATTTGCTTGCATTGCCAAGGTGGAATCCCTGAACTTTTGTAGAATGGCTTAACCTCAATACTGACGACCCCCACAACAAAAATGATAGGATACGTGTTTTGGGCATTCAAGCCATATATAGATACTTTTCGACACTGCCGCAAGGTTATTAGCATTGACGGAACTCATCTGTATACAAAGTACAAACACAAGTTGCTAATCGCGTGCACAATGGACAGAAACCAAAATGTGTTGCCACTGGCATACGCATTAGTTGATAAAGAAACACGCTCGTCTTGGTTATGGTTCCTGTCAATGTTGATCCGACATGTTATCGGACAAAATCAAAGTGCATGCCTCATTTCAAATAGACATATTTGTATGACTTCGGCAGTCGAACAACTCGTTGCATTCAAAGAGTCTTTTGGATGCTATTGATTTTGTCTTAGGCATCTTTGCTCGAATTTAAACGTAAATGTCAAAAATATCCTTGCCAAAGACCTATGTTGGAGTGCTGGGAATGCTCCAACTGAGTTTGACTTTAACAAGATCATGGAGCAAATACGAGCAACCAAACCCGAGACGGCAAGATACCCGGAACGCATCGACTTGGAGAAATGGACAGCCACATACGACGGTGGAAAACGGACAGGCATAATGACCACAAATATGACCGAATGTATTAATGGTGCCTTCAAAGGTGGTCGTCGTTTGCCCATCGTTGCGTTCGCCCATCTCACCTTCAACCGCACCATAAATTGGTTTCGTCAGCGTTCTACTATGGGAAACGGCATGCGATCAAATAACCAACCATGAACCGATCATACATATGCCTACTACAGTGCTTATAAAGATGCCTCACTATCGCATGTCGTCGAGAATTTTGTGTACCATGAAAGTATGGTATCAATACTTGCCAGAGACACAGGACACGGGGCTGGTCGTCGATTTGTTGTGAAACTAACAAAAGGTACATGCTATCTTGGGATTTGGCAACAGTTTGGTATACCATGCTCACATGCCTTAGCCGCAGCAACCCAATTTTTGATGGACATGAGTCAAATGTTTGCGTGGTACTACAATATAAACTCTTACCAACAAACATATATGGGTATATTCGAGCCTATTTGGGATGAGGCTTATTGGCCAGAAGTTGATTTTAAATTAGTCCACAATCCCGACAGGTTAAAGGAGCAACGACGCGGCCGTGACGTTACCATTCTCATTCATAATGATATGGACCAACCACAAATCAGGAAAAGATCAAGGCAACGTGCCCAACAAGGCTAATAATTGGTACACACCAATATTAATTTGTTATATATTTATGCTTTCTTTATTTGGAATAAATAATTTCAATTTATATTATCTCTTTATAAGTGATATTTTATAATTACCACAATATGTTTAATTGAAATTTGATATTCTGTTATCTTATCTTTTTAATATGTGATGTTAAAATACTTATAGAATTTATTACAACTGGTAAATGAAAAATGCGACAGTGAATGAGAAGTTTGAGAGTTAAATTTTTGGATTGGAGCATGTTTATATACTGTATTGAAAAATATATTTAAAAAAAAATTAAAAATCAAAAATTAAAATAATATTAAAATAATATTTAGTTTTCAAAAAAAAAAATTAAAATAATATGGCCGAGTTTCAATAGCTCGGCCTTATACTTTTTAAAGAAAAAAATTTTTATTAAACTATTATGGCCGAGCTTCAATAGCTCGGCCTTCTTATTTATTTAAAAAAAAATTTAAATCATAGACCGAGCTCTTGAAGCTCAGTTTTTAAATTTTCCAAAAAAAAAAATTAATTAAAGCTCGGTCTTTATTTTCTGAAAAAAAAAAAAAATTTAGAACTTTGACCTTACAGTAAAAGTATTTTTATGGTAAAAATTTAAATAATAATACTTTGGAAGCTCGATTTATGGTAAAATTTAAATTTTTTAAAAAGTGAAGGTATTTTTATAAGCGCAAGCTCCAAAAAGGGCAAAATAAAAAATTTTCGATAGGGGAAGGGGTGTTGAAAAAGATGGAGGAGAAAGAAAATAAAAATAAAATATCATAGGGAACGAGTTAGAGAACAAAGATAATTATTAAAGGTGCTGTCCATTTAAGATTTTTTTTTCATTTAAATGCATTAATATTATTTTGGAATGTCCATTAGTGATATGTTTAATAATAATATATCTAGGACAATATTATTCTCTCTGTCCCATAATATTAGTTATTTTAGATTTTTTTATACAAATCAATTACTCTAATAAATAGGCTTCTTTTTAGTTAGATTTAAAATGTTTTGACAAAATTACCCTCATCAAATTCTATTAAAAATAATAAATGAGGGTAAATTTGGCAGAAAAAAAATTTAATGCTCTCTTAAAATTTCAAAGTGACAAATATTATAGGGTAAATTTTTTTTTTTAAAAATAACTAATATTATGGAACAGAGAGAGTATTTAGATGATACTTACAAACGAGTGACTTGTATTTCGTTGCAATAAATATGAACTCATTTAACAGTAAATAAATGTTCAAAAAAGAGTATCGCAACTTTTATATACTAGGTTAAAAAAAAAAAGAAAAAAACTGTAATATATTAAAACAATATTTTATTTTAAAAAAAATTTAAACCTTTTATCAAGGTCTTATTTCAAAATTCAGGTCTTAGAAAAAAAATTTATGCGCGAATTATTAATTAACATAAATATGATAAATGTAAATTTTACCTTCTCCTCAAATCAATCTAACGACTATCTTAAACCCTAAACCCTAATTGCCTCACTATTTCTCCCCTTTTCTCAGTCACGATGCTCAATGTTCCGATCACCCACCATACGACACCGTTTGCTCACCCCACTCTTCTTCGCCAAGCCTCCTGCTTTGTCATCCACCAGCATCGCCGCCGTCACGGATTTGCCGCAAAACGACACCGTCTCGCGAATTCTTGGTTACTTTAACTCTCCTCCCCTATGTTACAGTGCTAAGCTTTTATGCAATTCCCTGAGGAACAATATTTGGTTCAAGAATGAAGTTTTCAAATTGGGGACTTCTGAAATAGACGCCATTATCGAGAAACTCAGCTCGGAAAATGCAATTGGGTTCTTCTTTTTGTTGCAAAATGAGTTTGGAGTCAAGCACTCACGAAAT
Organism: Petrea volubilis; assembly: GCA_026212405.1. NCBI lineage: Eukaryota > Viridiplantae > Streptophyta > Magnoliopsida > Lamiales > Verbenaceae > Petrea > Petrea volubilis. The sequence continues at coordinate 3,266,459 of CM047873.1, read as the reverse complement.
TCGCAGTTCGTTATCGCACATTTCTTGGCTGAAAAAAAGCGGCCCCGTGCGCTGCAGCGTCATCTGCAGCGGGTGGTTCAAGAAGAAGGTAACTCACATTATCTTTGTGATTATTGTATTTGATGGAATTGGGTTTTAAGCTTTGATTGGGTAGCTCAGAAAATAGGGCTAAAAGGTACATGCTTTGAAACAACATTGTTGAATAATGTATTAAGACTGATTATTGAGTCGCCTTGGTGCATTTTTTTCTACTGTAAGATATCTTCTACTTCTTGAGTTGCATGATAGAACTAGTTCTGGACTGCTTGGAGATTGCTAATTCTTCTTTTTATAGATTTTTTATGATTTCTTCCAGGTTCTGGATCTGCACCCTCATGTTGTGAAATGCTTTTTGAAAGCTTCATGACCTGGGATTCAAAGCATACGGTGTGGGATATGCTGGCATTTATTTATTCTAGAGCTGATATGGTCCATGATGCCCTTGTTGTCCTCTCCAAGATGAAGGACTTAGATATACAGCCATCAATAATGACATACAATAGTTTGTTGCACAATTTGAGGCACACCGATATAATGTGGGATCTCTATAGAGAAATCGAAGCTAACGGGTCTCATCCAACTGAGTACACGAATTCAATTTTCCTTGATGGTCTGTGCAGGCAATCATTGATCCATGAAGCAATTGCATTTCTGTGGGAGATAGAAAAGAAGGAGGCTGAGCCTTGTGTTGTTTGGTTTAACACTCTGATGTCAGGGTTCTGTAGAATAGGCTTTGTTGATATTGCAAAATCATTCTTCTGTATGATGTTTAAGTATGGATTACTTCCTGATGTATATAGTTATAATATTCTCATTCATGGGCTCTGCGTTACTGGCTCACTGGAAGAAGCATTAGATTTCACAATTGACATGGAAAAACATGGAATGAAGCCTGATCAAGTGACCTATAACATTCTTGCCAAGGGATTTCGTCTACTTGGTATGACGGATGGAGCATGGAAGGTTCCTGAGAGAATGCTACCTAGTGAGTCGGCCCCTGGTCTTTTGACCTACACAATACTGATTTGTGGGCATTGCCAGATGGGTAATGTTGAAGAGGGTTTTAGGCTGCATGAGGAGATGCTATCAAAGGGTTTTCGGTTAAATGGTATCTCTTACCGTGCACTACTTAGCAGCTTATGTAGAATTGGACAGATAAGTGAAGCTCTGAGTTTGCTTTCTGAGATAGAAAATGTTGGTCTGCAACCAGATATTTTTATGTATTCTATGATAATTCATGGCCTCTGCAAGCTGGGAGAAGTACAAAAAGCCATCCAACTTTACAAGGAGATGAGCATAAAGAGAATTATCCCAAATTCGTTCCCACAGAGATCTATTTTGCTGGGACTGTGTGACAAGAGAACAATATCTGAAGCGAGAAGTTATTTTAATAAATTGACAACTAGTGACATGATGCAGGATGTTGTATTGTACAATATTATGATCGATCGATATATTAGACTTGGTGATATGGGAGAGGCTGTAGAACTGTACAAAGAGTTATTGGAGAAAGGGATTGCCCCAACTATTGTCACATTCAATTCCCTAATAAATGGGTCTTGCAAAGCTGGAAATCTAAATGATGCCAGAAAGTGGTTAGATGATATCAAGATGCATAATTTGGTGCCAACTATTGTCACTTATACTACCCTTATGAATGCATTCTGTGAAGTTGGAAACTTGGAAGCCACATTTGACCTGCTTGAGCAAATGGAAGCAAACGGTTTGAATCCAAATCAAGTAACTTACACTGTGGTTATGAAAGGGCTATGTAAGCAAGGAAAACTGGAAGAATCTGTTGGGGTTCTCAAGGATATGTTAGCTAAGGGTCTTTCTCCGGATCAAACTTCTTATAATGCCCTAATCCAATGTTTTTGTAAAGCTCGAGATTTTGATAGAGCGTTCCAATTACATGATGAGATGGTAAAATGTAACATCCAGCCAAATCACGTCACTTATAACATTATTATCAATGGTTTGTGTGTATATGGAGACCTAAGTGATGCTGAAAGAGTATTTTCTTCTCTCCGAGGCCAAAATATCAGATTGTCAAAAGTTGCATATACCACCCTTATAAAAGCAAATTGTGCAAAGGGAGATGTTCAAAAGGCTATGCTACTCTTTCATCAAATGGTTGACATTGGGTTTGAAGCTTCATTGAAAGATTATAGTTCTGTAATTAATAGACTGTGCAAGAGATCGTTGCTAAATGTTGCCGTGGATTTCTTTCGAATGATGCTAGTTGGCGGTGTTGCTCCTGACAAGCAAATGTATTTAGTCATGCTCGATTCTTTTAACAGTGTCGGTGATTTCAGATCCAAGTCTCAATTTTATGTTTTGATGATCAAATGTGGCTTTGATCCTGGTTGACTTGTATGAGATGAGATCATCACAAGACATCCTCAACTTATCAAATGATGTGTAAGGTATGGAGCTCTTAGATATGATGTTGCTCATGCAGATTGCAAACCCACTTGAATAAACAAGAAAAGGAAATTGGAACCTATGAAGAAATGTAACCTTTAGTTGTAAAGGAAAGCACCTTCAATTTCTGTGACAAGTTCTTTTTAAGAGAAAATGAATGCTTTGCCTGAAATTTTGAGTACCATCTAAATAGACCATTTTAAAAGAAGTAGACATATAGGGTAATGACCTACAAAACCTACAAAACAGTGTTTTAAGCACAAGCGATGCATAGCACACACACTCTTTAGCAATTTCACATTGTTTTGCCCTTGGAATGTTTTAAATGATGTCTGGCATGAGCAGTTTCCTTATTGGAAATTTCTTAAACTGCAAGTACTGAACTTTTCAAATCTTCTCTTATTCTCTTCATATTGCAATTATATTAACCTTGTACCAATTTTCTTTGTGGTGTAGTCCATATTTCTATCCATGCCCCTTCTGGAAGTGCTGATATTCTTTCTGTACTGTTCAAGATTTAAGAGAACATTGTAAACTCTTCTGAATCATCCACCTCCGTATTGAGGTCAAGTGTCACTGAAAAAGCACTTGTCAGGAGACTGTAGTTCCCAGAATGAATTGACGCCAAGCAGAGAGATTTAGTTCCCAGAATGAATTGACGCCAAGCAGAGAGATTCATTTCTCATTGCTGCATTCCACCAGGTATGATATACCCTGACATTTTCTTTAGTATGCTTGCTTTCAAGTGAATTACTTTGAATTGCTTCTGTGCTCCTGTGATTTTTATGTTGTGATCTCCGGGTCATATGATGTCGGGTAGTCTTGTCTTCTGATTGCCCTTATTGTTCCATTTATGCGCTAAGTAGATAGATGCTATATAATGGCTCCAATTGCATGGCCATCCCTGGAATTCCTTTATTTTCATAATGGGCGCAGGAAAGAAGATTAATTTGGATGAAAGGGGCAGTTATGGATGAAAAATATGCATAGACATTTTACTCCTGTTGGCATGATTTTTACTGGAATGCGGACCATTAAAAGATTGCAATATCTTCCCGAGAAGTTCAAAGATCTCAACACAGGGCTGTAGCCAAGCAGATTTAAATAGGTAATAGTTCTGAGCTTTGGGTTTATCTTTTTGCATAACTCACTATGCACTTATTTCATTTTATGAAATGCAACACCAGGCTGGACTTGGTTCTCTTTGTTATCAGATATTCGTGATATGTATTACAAGTGTCAACTAAATAAGACAATCAACTCCTACCCCGGTTTATTTTTTTCTTATATGTTTACACAGGTTCAAGATCATCTAGTTGATAACATTGCTGCAACACAGACTTGAGTAGTGAGTCCCGAACTGCAACCTTTAATATGGGCCTCTACACGACTTTGTTCATTCACAGAGATTACTTGCTGTGTTGCTCTCTTTAAAGAATGACATTTCATTTTACTCCCTCTAAAGTGCCGAAGAAAACATTTCATTGGAATGTTGCGACTTCTCATTATTGCCCATGCAGCCGATGCTACTTTGACAGTCGCTAGCTTTCTTAACAATTTTATCTATGACAAGTGGCAACCTTAGTTTTTGAAGAAAATGATGTAAGGTTTCGATTTTTTCTTGCTGTTTCCAGTGGTTATATATAGTGAGAGATGTTTTATCAATAAGAACAGGATATTGTACCATACCTCTGTTTTCTCCTGCTCTGGCAATAAGAAACACTTGATATTACATTATATGATACTATATCTGTTCATGTGTTTATTACATACTTTCCTGCACTAGTAATAGTCTTTACTCTTCAGACATTTTTCATTTTAAGTTGTGCTAGTTCTTGGACAAGCCCATCCAAATCTTTATGAGATCTCCCGCCAACCTTAACTGCTTCCAAGGCCTTATTTCTCAGTTCCTTTGCTCTAAATCTCTCCATTGCATCCCCACGCATCGACTCGGTGACCTTCCTGGCCAACTCATCTGCATTGGGTACCGTGTCGCCTCCCTCACACACTAGGACGGCGGCGCCCTTGTACTCCACCAATAGCTTAGCATCCACAAACTGGTCTGCTTCCATTGGCCATCCCAATATCATCACACCGGCTGTCATCGCTTCCAACATCGAGTTCCACCCACAATGACTCAAGAATCCACCCACCGCCCGATGACTCAGTATCAAAGTCTGCGGAGCCCATCCCTTTACAACTAAACCTCTGCCTGAAACCCGGTTCTCAAACCCATCGGGCACCGACCCATACCCCTTCGCCGCTTGCTGGTCCGTCAAGGGCTTCATGACCCAAACGAACCGGACCCCGCTCCTCTCAAGCCCGGCTGCCAGAGCCTCCATTTGAGCCTTCTTGAGCAACTTCTGACTCCCAAAACACACATACAAAACAGACCCCTCATCCCACCGATCGAGCCATGATATAACACCATCTTCAGAATCACACTTACCATCACCCACCCTCAACTTATCAGACCCGTCCATCAGATTCAGCGGCCCGACACTATAAACTCGGGAATGCCCCATTTTCTTCCTCAAATACTCCAAGAACTCGTCCTCCAATGCCTCAAAAGTATTGAACACAAAAGCCCAACTCAAACCATTGGCATCCATTGATGTCCTGATCATCTCAGAACTGGCATCCTTACTCTCCCACCCTGATGATTCCCTGTATCGCTGGAACAGGGAAGGGACCTGTGCCCAGGCGAAATGCGGGGCACGCGGTAAATCCTGAAATCTGATATCAATCCCGGGCTTCACAGCCTCAGGATTGGCCCATAGATGATCAAAAACAGAGGTTAAAAATGCTCCAGAAGAGTAAAAAACAACTCTGGGGATCCCAAGCTCCTGAGCCAGATGATGGGTCCACCCGAGAAAGAAATCAGAGAGGAGGGCCACAGGGGGACTCCCATGAGACCTGTACCAGTGGATTATAGGGTCTCGGAGCTTGCTGAGAGCCCTAATGATGGGTATGTTGCCATGGTTGCCGAGATCTTTGACGTTTTCGATGCCAGGTGGAATTGAGGGATCTAGCGGGAATGGGAAAACTAAGGGTTGGATCGAAGGATTGGCAGACAGAAGAGGGTGGAGGATTGGGAGGTTTGTGGGAGTGATTAGAACTGTAATGGTTAAGCCTCGGAGAGAGAGGTGGTGAGTTAGATCGAGAAGGGGGAGCATGTGGCCTTGTGCTGGATATGGGAACACCAATATGTGCACTCCATTTTTGCTGCTCGTGCTCGACATGAATGCCAATTCAGTGAGAGAGAGAGAGAGAGAGAGAGAGAGAGAGAGAAGAGGGAGAGAGGCTTTTGTGGTTGCGAACTTGGTTTCAGAACGGATTGAAGTATGGGGCCATTTATCGGGTGAGAGTTCATGCACTTTTTTCTCCCTAACATTTTCATTTCCGCTTTCATTTATTTATTTTTAAATATTTGTTATGTGTAAAAAGAACGATATTCAAATATATGTTTAAGGAACATATCTATATATATTTATATAGGCAAAATTTCAATTTTAGAACAGAGATTTACAAAATTTTCACACATTTACGACAATTTACCTCGTAATTGTAAATGTTGCCGGAAATTGGACGGAATTAGACTACATTAGCCATCGACGGTTTTAAAATTGGTAAAGTTTGACAGGTAATATATGAGGTGTACATTATGTGTAATTTTCTGTCATGTCATCGTGCCATGTGTACATTATGTGTAATTTTTTTGACTTGGCAATCCTATTATGAAATTGTATATACATACCAACACAATAGATATATACATATTATACATATACACATACACACACAATACGCTGGGTGGGGGGCGGCGGTGAAGGAGGGGGTGGGGATGAGGGCTTTGTGGTGCGGCGGTGGCGCTGGGGACTAGGGGGCAATGGTGAAGGAGGGGGTGTGGGGGGGGGGGGGTGAATTGGGTCATTTTTCATTATTTTTTTAACATGAAAATTTAATAAATAAATAAAAAAAATAAAAATTTACAAAAATGTAAAAGATTTTTTATTATAAAATTTACGTTGTATATTTTAATAAGAAAATAAATTATTTTGATTTTTTTTTGTATTCTATTATTGCACTATTTATTTTATATTAAATCAAAATGTTCCACCTAAACTTGCAATTTTATATTAAATTAAAATATTTCCATCTAAACTTGCCAGCAGTGCATTAATATGCCACGTGTATTTTTCCGATTATTGAACGCGAATTGTTCTAAATGTGTGAAAATTTTATAAATTCCTGTCCTAAAATTGAAATTAGGTAACTAAGTATCTCAAAATCGTAGAACATGCAATATATCGTCCTAAAATTGTAATTTTGCCACTTATATATAAATGGGATGCAAATATACAATCCGAAATAAGAGACCAACAAAGAATTGAGTAAAAATTCCTTTTTGTCTCTGTATCGGTTATTGCTAAAATTAATAGTGTCTTGGCATATATTGATATGCACTTTATTTGCATTTATCATGATTTTTTTTTTGCCTTTTATGATTAATTAGCTCATTTTCAAGTTTTCTTAGCTTTATCTTTTATCGATTTGTTTGAATTTGCTTGTAGCTAATGTACGCCGGTGTAAAAGCTTACATCTCTCTCATTGATAGCAATTAAAACTGATCACATATTATTATAGTACATCTGATATTAGAGTTTGATTTATTTATTTTGTTCATCGCTTCCAAGTGCCTTCAATTAATATATACACATATATATATTGTTTAAAAATGCATAGTGATCGTGAAACTCGGCGTGTTCAACGCCTCACTTTCTACGAAAATGACTTGTAGGTGTGATTTGTTAAGCTTCAATTTTTTCGTAATAACAAATGATTAAAAACACGTTTTCTAGACGAAATATTTACATTTTTTCTTTGTCTGATCAATAAATAAATTAAATATGAACATTGATTGGTTATATTTCCAGTAAAATGAGTATTACATCAAATTCAATTTTCCAGGAAACTAAAATATTCCTCCGAGAAGACCAAAACATCACAAATAATCAAGTCAAGGTTCGTGCATATTAGTATACTTGGCCCAAAAGGAAAAGTTACATCAGTCAAAATTCAACTAACAAAAAGTATTCAAAATCTTTTGATTTATTTCCATGCAGTTTCATTCGGACAACAGGACACAATTTTGTCTTAAAACTGGCCGTATTCACCAAGAAACCCGTGCTTATAAATCACAAACCATGTCTGATATGTTTTACACACAGCCCATCAAACAACCCAAAATCATTACTTACACTTCCGATACACACACACACACAGAGAGACAAAAGAAGTTAGAAAGCATAAGGAGGACACACACACACACACTAAAGAAGTTAGAAGCATAAGGGAAAGATCATGAGTTGGTACTCTTCAGTGTTTAGATCAATAGCGTTTTGCTTTTGTGACTGTGATAATAAAGAGAGAATTAATGAGAAGGATTCAAGAAGTGAAGTGCCAGCAAAGAGTACTCCAGAGGCAGCAATGGTGGCTGCAGCAAAGCATTTCTCTAATAAAGTATCATTTCAGTGATTAGTGAACAAGACTGGTTTTAATTTTTTATTTTGTAATTTTTTCCTTTATGTCTCTAATTTTAAGTTTTGAGTTGGATTTAGCAAGATAAAATATGTTGGGATAGATATTATTATATATATTTTTGTTGTTGCAAATTGCATTGTGAACCCACAAGTTTGTAAAGGAGTGTATATTGTTAGTTTTATTTATTTTATCCTCGGTTTGAATTAGATTTAATCATAATGAAAACAATCACATAACAAGGGTTATTATACTCGTTAGATGAATATTTATTTTGTACTAAAATTATCTTATATTAATTTACGTGTAGAATAGAAGTTGCACCAAGCAACGTATCACACCTTGTATTAAAATTGCGTATTTATCTGTAATCACACCACAGTATCCAATTTCGATCATTTACTATAAAACGATGCTATATCTTCTCATACACGTCACGTGTATTGGTGAACGATTAAGATAATAAAAAATAAAAACTTATGATATGGGAAATTTTTTAAAAATTCTCTTTTTTTTATTTTATTTCAAAGCTCATCAATACATGATAAATGGAGGAGAAAATATAGAATTATTTTATGGTAGAGGATTCGGACTGTGTCTGTCTGGAATATGAAATTAATGAGTAATTAATACCAAAATCATTCGGAACTAGTTTGCTCCATTGACCTATGTCAGGTTTTTAATATTATCAAATTAATAAATAATACCAAAACCATTAGGAATTATACACTTGGTTAACCATTCCAGGATTTTCATCTAATAAATATCAAAATTCAAACAAAACGATAATAATTAAAGAAGAAAAATCTACAAACACCTGGATATTGTAATTTGCTGAAATGGCAGCATCCACGCCTTGCAATTCTGGCTTCAGAAACCTCCAAACAAAACCCTGTAGCACCCAATAATTCTCTGTTTATTCCCAATTCTAGAATCCTCATCTTGCTTAAACCCCTAGCCACAAGGGTTTTAAAAAGGGGAATAACAATTTTACTAGTTATCCATTTCACCTCCCACATAACGCGAGAAAACACAAAAGGAGATTTGGATTTACATTGTGAACAGCAAAGCCTTACCTGGGGTTTTCTCAAGAATTCAACATATGGCGCCTGTTTTGAGCAGGAGCTTGGCCTCTGCTTCAGTGGCTCCAATCCCGTATACGGCAGCATCGTTTTCTTTGAATAATTGTGATAAAACCAGTAGGGGCTTCTTGAGAAGTGCAATTTTGCCAAGAAATGGATTAAAGAACAGGTTTTCAAGAAGTGGGTTGGAGTGGAAACTAGAGAGGAGGGCGAGCGGAGTGGTGGTGAGATGTGACGCCTCCGCCGTGGCCGAGAAGGAGGCTGCTGATAGCTCTGAAGAGACACATGAATACCAGGCTGAGGTGTTCTCTCTCTCTCTCTCTATATATATATATATATATATATATATATAATTCTTTGTTGCTTTTGAGTTTTTGAAGTTGGTTGCTTGTTTGTGTTGTGAGTTGATGAACCCATGATTTGATAAAAAAATCATCTTGTTGTTCTTGTATGATGAAAGATTAGAACTTTGTTCAGACAAATACTTCTAAAATAAAAGTGAACAATGGGTCATGGGATTTTGCTGATGTTGAAGACCCTTGTCTTACGCATGTATATTTGAATTAATGTCAGGTGAGTCGATTGTTGGACTTGATAGTTCACAGTTTGTACAGCCACAAGGAAGTGTTTCTCCGAGAGCTTGTGAGGCAAGTTTACGTTTATTTTGCTTTGTTTTATGCATGTGGGCATGTTTCCGTGCATGTTATTCCCATCCGTCCTATATTGAACCCCGCTTTTGGTTTATATAGATTCTTGTCATGTATTATTCTTCATGAATTTTGTTTCTGTTATCGAGCCATTCTGACTTACTTGAATTGTTTTGTGCAGTAACGCAAGTGATGCTCTTGATAAATTGAGGTTTTTAAGTTTAACTGAGCCTGCTTTACTTGGTGATGCTGGTGAGCTAGAGATTCGTATCAAACCTGATCCTGATAATGGAATCATTACCATAACGTCCGTGTCTTATACTGTTTCTTGTGCAGTTGGTTATTGAAATGGAAGGCGTTTCTTACTGTATTTTTCTCCTTTTTGCAGGGATACTGGTATTGGAATGACAAAGGAGGAACTCATAGATTGTCTTGGAACTATTGCACAGAGTGGCACTTCAAGATTCTTGCAGGCTTTGAAGGTAGTATTTCTTTGATAACATATATTCTGTACTTTTTGTTGATTTTCATAGTTTGGGACTTAGTTTAATTATGAGTTCTCTAAAAACTTTTGGTAGGAAAATAAGGACGTTGGAGCAGACAGTAGCTTGATTGGTCAGTTTGGTGTTGGGTTCTATTCTGCATTTCTCATTGCCGACAAGGTGTTCTGTGTTCTTTATATCCAGTTCATGTTTAGTCACAGTAATGTGTTTGTCACACATTAATGCTAATTTTGGTTGAGCTTTTTACCCACTTCATATTCCAGGTCGTGGTGACAACAAAGAGCCCTAGATCAGATAAACAGTATGTTTGGGAAGCTGTGGCTGATAGCAGCTCCTATGTAATCAGGGAGGAAACTGATCCTGATAAGTTCCTGCGTAGAGGAACACAAATCACGCTTTATCTAAGGGTATGACATTTCCTATTATAAAATTTGGTTTTCCAGACTTGCTTTGAATGAAATAAATAACCATTTCTTGCTTGCAGGAAGATGACAAGTATGAATACACCGAGCCAACCAAGATCCAAAATTTGGTGAAAAATTACTCGCAGTTTGTTTCATTCCCCATCTATACATGGCAAGAGAAGTCGAGGACTGTTGAGGTTTGACTTGTGTGATATTTCCAGCCCTACCCTACCCCCCGAACCCTTGCCATTTGCCTTTCCAGTGGAACTTCAAGCACATGCATGTGTATTTATCATTAGCATTCAAATTTGGCAGGTAGAAGAAGAGGAAGAGCCCAAAGAGGGAGAGGAAAAATCAGAGGTATTACCTTTAGAAGTGTTGGAGTTAATAATTATTTGATGGCTCTCCTCTCTAATAGCTTAAGCTTTTAGATGAGGCAGTCATTCAACAAGAACCATTTGTCACACTTTGCCTTCTCTGTTCGAAGTAAATAACTTAAGTATTCATATTTTCTTGTTTTGTTGTTCCCAGGAAGAAAAAAAGAAGACTAAGAAGACCAAAACTGAGAAATATTGGGACTGGGAACTGGCAAATGAAACTAAACCTATTTGGGTGAGTGTGAGCTGTTGTGCATCTGACCATAAATTTCAGAACAATATTTGGCATCCCTAGAATTGTGCTTTATGCCTTAATTTTTTGGTGCTACGCAGATGCGTAATCCAAAAGAAGTTGAGGAGGAGCAATATCAAGAATTTTACAAGAAGACATTTAATGAATTTTTGGATCCACTTGCCTATACTCATTTCACTACTGAGGTACTCAATGCTTAAATCAATGGGCTGGTCAAAGAAGTTTGTACCTTTGGCTTTAGTTTTGACCTCATAACTTGTGCAGGGTGAGGTGGAGTTTAGAAGTGTACTCTATATTCCTGGAATGGCACCTCTTAACAATGAAGATGTTATCAATCCCAAAACAAAGAACATCCGTTTGTATGTCAAGCGTGTCTTCATTTCAGATGATTTTGACGGCGAACTGGTGAGAAATCTCTGCATAGAAGTGTTCACGTGTGACTGAATATGGTTTTGTTTAAGTTTTACTTGAAAGATAATATTGATCTCATGACTTGTAGTTTCCAAGATACCTGAGCTTTGTGAAGGGTGTGGTGGACTCAGATGACCTTCCTCTTAATGTCTCAAGGGAGATCCTTCAGGAGAGCCGAATTGTAAGAAAACCTTCTTTGTAATTGCATGATCTGATTTAATATTGCCAATCATTTTATTGTGACTGTTGATGATTATTCTTTTATTTATTCCAGGTGAGGATAATGAGAAAGAGGCTGGTTAGGAAGACATTTGACATGATTCAGGATCTTTCTGAAAGCGAGAACAAAGAGGTTGGTGACAGAATGATTATTTTCTTCTCTTGATGTGCTAAATATTATTTTAACGTTTTATTGTTTTTTAGGATTACAAAAAATTCTGGGAGAACTTTGGTAAGTTTTTGAAGTTGGGATGCATTGAAGACACTGGAAATCACAAGAGGATAACACCATTGTTGAGATTTTTCTCTTCCAAGAGTGAGGAAGAGCCGATAAGCTTGGATGATTATGTGGAGAACATGGGGGGGAACCAGAAAGCCATCTATTACTTAGCATCTGACAGCTTGAAAAGTGCTAAATCTGCTCCATTCTTAGAAAAGTTGGTCCAGAAGGGTATTGAGGTATGCATTCGAGCAAGAATCTATCATTTGTCTTCAGTTGTGATGTTACCTTGATTATGGGACGGGATCGTTTGATATTTACAAATGGATCGAGTGTATTTGTTTAATTTTTTACTAGAGTTGGTATTTCTGTTATATTTAGTTACTTTGCATCATCATTTTCTGTATAGCCTAATACTTGTCACTCGACTTCACAGGTGCTTTACCTAATTGAGCCAATTGATGAAGTTGCAATCCAGAATTTACAGACGTACAAGGAAAAGAAATTTGTTGACATTAGCAAGGAAGATCTAGAGCTGGGTGAGTATTCTTTCATTCTTGTCAATTATGAGTTTGAAAATCAGTAACTAACCTGTTGAATGACACCCCCCTTCCTCCCCACTCTCACACACACACACCAAGAAAAAGGGCCAAATAAAATAAATGAATATAAAATTAAATAGTAAGACGAGCCACCTAGTCTAAGGGTGGAAGCGACAAGTTTTGGTTACCAATAGACTTTATAGAATATTATCTGCTTAACATTATATCTGAATGACAGATGATGAAGACGAGGTGAAAGAAAGGGAAACTAAGCAAGAGTATAATCTTCTGTGTGATTGGATAAAACAACAGCTTGGTGATAAGGTGGCTAAAGTGCAGATCTCAAAACGTTTGAGCTCATCACCCTGTGTGCTTGTCTCCGGCAAGTTTGGATGGTCGGCAAACATGGAAAGGTGTGTCACGAAGCATATGCTAGATTTTCAATGGCAGATATGGCTGATGATATTTCTTGTTCTATAAGCCATTTGTCGTTCTTTTTCTGGGTTTTGTTGAAACAGATTAATGCGGGCACAGACGCTTGGTGACACTTCAAGCCTGGAATTCATGAGGGGAAGGAGAATATTGGAGATCAATCCCGATCATCCAATCGTCAAGGATCTAAATGTATGATTTTATGCTCTCTCCTCTCACATCCTTTAGATCTGTATGATTTACTACTCTATCCTTTCACATCATCCTTGAGTATTTTTGTCGAAATCCTCGTTGGACGTCTACAATTTAGATGGCCGCCTATGGGTATTATTTGATTTTTATTATCTGAATAAACTTGGAGAATAGCTTGTTATTGATAAACAATAATAGTTGCAATAATTGCGACTCCTTCCTCTGCAACTGTATGCAACCATGCAAATATTTTCTCTTGATTTCAATAATTGCATATACTTAAATGAATCAGTGAATTTTCAAATTGTTGTTGCATGTATGGATGATTTTATCCAAATATCTAACTGGAAAATTTCCAATTTGGATTAAATTTCAATGATCAAAAGGGGGGTACTTGTAATTTTGGAAATAAGAAAGCAAATTTTGTAATTACACATTGTTACAAGTGAGGTCAATGTGATTGGCTCAAAATAATTTATAATACGAGTCTGTTTGGGATATCTGATTCTAGAACTTACTCTTTCAGGCCGCTTGCAAGAATGCTTCCGACAGCACTGATGCCAAGCGGGCTGTGGAACTTCTGTACGATACAGCCTTGATATCTAGTGGATTCACCGTAAGTAGTGAAACTTTTCCAGACATTTCTTGTGCTTTGTGATATAATATACGTACTCATTTCTATCCCCTGTGGTTACGCATACACAGCCTGATAGTCCTGCTGAGCTTGGCAACAAGATATACGAGATGATGGCGATGGCCCTTGGAGGAAGGTGGGGTCGATCGGACAATGATGATGACGACGAAGCAGAAGCCACTGAAAATGCCTCAGAGGCTGATGATGGCTCGGAAGCACAAGTCGTTGAGCCTTCAGAAGTGAGGACCGAGAGCGATCCCTGGAGTGATTGATTCGCATTTAGTTAGATACCATACATCAAAATTTTGGGAAAGCTGGATAAATGGGTAGAGATAGGAAAACCATGTGTTGGTGTAAAATTTTGATGGCTTAGAAATATTTCTTTCTTAAATGCTCTGTATCCACAGTAAAATAACAATCTGATTTGCCTTTTGAATAAAATGCAGCAGTTTCTAAAGGTCCCTTCAATGTTCTATGCTTAAAAAATTCAGGGTTTTGTAGTGCAGTGTTGTATAAACATCATCAGATAACTTCTATAAGAATCTTATAACATGCAAACAATCCTACACTTAAAACAAGACCGGGAGAGCGAAAATTTGTAATATCACAATCAATAATAGATTAACCATCCGAAGTTTAACGTAGCATACTTATCATTCTGCAGAAACGACGTCGAATATCTGGATCTAACTAGACCTGCAGTTCAGTGGAATACCTATACAGATCCAGGCAGACAGTTCAAAACACATGCTTCAACCATTTTATCATATATTTCTCATACATCATCTATGCAACGAAAACTACAAACTTCTTCCAGAGTGTACGCACGCCATATGAACTCATTGACGAGAAGGGGTCGCGTTTTTCTTGAAGATGGCGCAGGCGTCGCTGTATATAGCCACCAAATTTGCAAATACAGCTAGACCGACCATGAAGCCAGCCAAAATCTTGTTCTTCCTAGAACTCATGCCATGACCGTCCCTGAAGCAACCAGAGCACAGATTCGGGTTATATGTATATTTGTATACCAAGGGTGAAAGAGTCATTTCACAGAGATTCTACAACAAACCAATGAAGGGGTCTTGAGTTGTTTACCTTAAAGAAATGGCAGCAGGGAAGATGAATCCAATGCAAACAGCTGAAGTAGCACCGGTGAACTGGAAGGCATCCCAAATGCTGGGAATGAAATTTGCGCCCAAGAACAGGACAGAGATGAGTCCAGCCGTGAGAAATCCGAACCGTACGTTGTTGTCTGCCAAAGGAACCGAACATGGGAAAAGCAGGCCGTCCAAATTCAGGCGAAGCGGGTAGAATACGACCGGGAAAACAAGCATGAGATGAAGCACGTAGCTGATGCGAACAGCGTCATTTAGCTGGGAACTAAACGGGATGCCGAGATCCGTGTCGAAGTTGGATAGGACATCATCAAGAGTTGAGTCGCCAAATAATAGAATACCAAAGAAGCTCGTCATTACATAAATGGTGGAGCATAGTGCTAACGATGTCCGGATGACTGATTTTATGCTGGATGGATCTTTGAGCTCGTTTTCGATGCTGTGTACTGCAGAGAAGGTTCAACAGAGAATCTTAAAACAGGGCTAAAGCCTAAACATATCAAAACAAACATTGTTTAGCTTCTTCAGAACATGCAAAATGGTTTTTCGAAGAAATTTATTACCATTGAAATGGCAGACATAAGCTGTGACAAGAACAGGGACAACGGTGAAGAGGGACCAGACTGAATTGATATCAGAGATATCTGGAAGCAATCTTGGCATTTGAGTGGTTCCTTGCAGCCATTTAACCACAGCAATGGTTGCAGTGATTACAAGAAAAACAAATGCCAGAAAAACCGCCAGGGCCGAGGTGTGCCGTAAAGAATCTGCAGCAAAAAATGAAATCGACGAATATTCAGAAGTCAAAGTTCTAAACCCTGGAAAATTACACTAACCTCCCCTGAAACTATGTTTAGTAACACAAACTTCACCTCTTAGTATTAACACTAGAGTAAATTACGACAAACCCGCCAACGTTTGACCTCGATTACACTTTACCCCCCAACCTTTGCGTTTGAGCAGAACCACCTCCCAACCTTTATAAGTTGTGCTCTGATACCCCCTAAACACGATTCCAGTGGAATCTACGCGAATATTCTGTTCACCTTGTTGCACGTGCCCCCCAACGTTTGACCTCGATTGCACTTCAACCCCCAACCTTTGAGTTTGAGTGTAACCACCTCCCAACCTTTATAAGTTGTATGCCGATACTCCCTAAACATAATTCCTGTGGAATCTACACAAATATTCAGTCCACCTTATTGCACGTGCCATCCATGTGACTTCTTTAAGGGCATTAATGATATTCTCTTTTAATAAACAATATTCTTGCTTCAAGAAAAATAAATCAGATTAAAAGAAGGTAGGGCATTTCATAGCAGTTTACCACACCCCCCCCCCCAACAAAACTTTCTCTCCGCTATAGAATCATCGAGCTTGGCAAAATGTCGTGGAAAAATTGAGAAAGAAAGATGATGAAATCCCTCGAGGAAAAAATATGCCAAATTATGGTGAGTTTGTATGTGTTATTTCTCGAAATATGTAAATTTGTGGTGTATTCTACCGAGTTTTGTGTGAGTAGATTTGTTTTATTGTTTTGTTATTACATGTGATTGTTGTAAGATGACTAGATATATATCATTCATTCATGGGAGGATCAATTCAAGTGAAGAAATTGCAATCTCCAATAGCCTAAGAAATCCAAAAATGGCAAATTTGGATTTGTAAATGAAGAACAAAGAGGCAAATATAGTTGGTTTTTAGTGTGGCTGAAGAGTAATTGTTCATTCTACACTCAACTAATAAAAAGAATATCGATAATGTCTTTAAAAAAGTCACGCGGGTAGCACGTGCAACAAGGTGGACAAAATATTCGCATAGATTCCATTGGAATCGTGTTTAGGGGGTATCAGTAAACATATTATAAAGGTTGAGAGGTGATTCCGCTCAAACACAAAGGTTGGGGGGGGGGGGCGTGAAGTGCAATCGAGGTCAAACGTTTGGGGGCATGTACAACAAGGTGGATAAAATATTCATGTAGATTCTACCGGAATCATGTTTAGGGGGTATCAGCGCATAATTTATAAAGGTTGGCAAGTAGTTCTGCTCAAACGCAATGGCGGGGTGTGAAGTATAATCGAGGTCAAACGTTGGGGGGTTTGCCATAATTTACCCTTAAAACTACAAACACCTCCTTCCAATCACCAAAATTAAGTCAAAATTGAATAACATCATCGGTATATGTGCTAACATTTTGAAAGGTTTATCAAGATTTGAATTATAACATCCTGCAAAGATCAACAGAAGGTGCAAGTGTAGGATGAATATAAGCCACAAGAAACACACGTGCAATTTTCAAACAAAGAGAAGATATTTGTGAACAAAAACAAGGTTGATATATTGATATCTAAAGTTTGGATCAAAACTCGAACAAATTACAGCTAATTGAGTTCACGTGTTCAAGTGTTAACAATTTCAGATGACTTAATGGAAATTCAAAGATCAAGATATCATTTTTTGTCCACAACTTTTGGTTTGATAAGATCAGTTTAAAATTTACGCACCAATTCGCTTGAAACACGCCAATGGAGTAAAAACACCAAGCGTTGTCACAACAAGAACAAAGAAGCGCCCATTCCACCACTTTACTCCAAACCAGCCCTCCAAAACACCAGCATGATGAACCCCAGTTGAAGATGATCCAGATAGCACATCACCTTCACAAATCCCACAAAAATTTCAGAGAGGGAGGGGGAGAGAGAGGAGAGAGACAGTAAGTCAAGACAAACATTTTAAAGAATCATTACCAATAATGATCATGTAGACAATCAACACCCCAATATTATTGATCACCACACAAACTTGCAAGACTTTCTTGCCCACATCCCCAAACGCCGCCCCCATAACGCCGCCGTAAGAGACCGCCCCGCCGGCTTTGCTAAAGCGGAGCAACATGCTGATAGAAAGCTCTGTGAGGACAGCAACAAACACAATGGCAGCAATACCAAGTCCAAGGCCGAGCAATTTCATGGTGGCCGGCAGTGCCATTATACCAGCACCGATTATGGTGGTCGATAAGTTAAAAACCGCCCCAGTAAACGAAGCCCCATTGAAATCTTGGTGGCTAAAGCTGCTGCTGCTGCCGCTGCTTTCCTTCTTCTTGGCTGCCAAAAGCGGGGTTTTTTCATCGTTGATTCTCACAGAAACCGCGTCTTTCTTGGACTTTCTTGGTGAATTCTTGGATTTCTTTTGGGCTTTGATTGTCATGGTTTCAAAATCTGTGTGTTACAAGCAAGAATCTTGAAATCTTGGAGGAAAAAAACGGAAACTTTATTACACAAAAGCAGCTGAGAGAGTACTCTGGCAACTAGCAAAGTAACTCAATCGCTGCTTTAATGGGGGATATAATAATGTTGGAATTGTATGCCAGATGGACAAACGGAACACGTCTTTGGCAGTCAGCGTTCTTATCAACGTTCGAAGTTGATTTTTTAAAATACATTTCATTAAATTATATTAATAATTTATATATTACAAATTTCAACATATCAAATTATTATCACCGTGAAATAATTTTAATATAATCAAATTACTATTAAAATAAAAATAATGCTCGTATATTTTGATTAAAAAAAAATCAAAATCAAGATCTCGTAATTTTAAAATGCATCAACTATTGATGTTGATTGAAATCAATAAAACCAGCTTTTGGTGTACTCAATGGACGGCTTACATGCTTTGTCATTTTATTGATTTTTTCAACTTTTGCTCGATAAAATATCATTGTATGCTGGCTTTTTGCGGCGAATTGTGCACGTTTTCTTGCTCTAATTACGGTCGGCACTTTTAGGAGCAGCCAAGAAAAGGACTGGTTAGAGACGGGCTATCAGCCTATCACCACTGCGTTTCTGGATAAGCCCCAAACTACTTTGCATTGCCTTGGTTTGACAAAAGGGTATACTAGTCATTTTGTTTTTGTTTTTGTTTTTTTTTGTTTTTTTGCAATTTCATTTTGTATTTCATTCAATAGATGTAGGCAAAATATAAATGATATACATCCAAGCATATTACAATGTATATGTGAAATAAAAGAGAAAATTTTAACTCGAGAAAAATGCAATCTTCGTCGTATGACTTCACCCCTTCGGGGTTTTGATTTTTCCGTTGATCTAGTTTGGATTTTCATCTTACGATTTACAAAAATTTACAATTTTAGTTTTAGTTTTCACCCGAGTTTGGGTGATGATTTGGCATTGTTTAGAACATAAAGGGAAAATAAAAAAGGATACTGACAACTAGATATTTTACTAAACTTTAAAATAATACGAGAAGTTTAATTCTTAATGTACGTCTCTTTAGTTATATATACTAATAATACGAGTAATAGCGGCACACTTGATGCGTATACAAAATAAAAAAATGATATAATTTAAAGATATTTTAAATTTTTGATAATATCTATACTATAAAAATGTTTTTAACCACTTTTAATAAATTTATAAAATTAGTGATAACTAAAAATAAAATAATTTAAAATCAAAAACAATTAAGAAAACAATTACAAAGAAAGTTAAAAAAATAATATTAAAGAGCATTAAGAAATGAAAGATGATTGATCGAAAAGGGGGAGAAAGAATGAGAGAAATAAAAAAGAATGTGAAAGAAGAGAAATGAGGGAAAAATAAAAGGAAAAAGAAAAAGAAATTGACAAATAGAATTTGTCAGACCAAAAACAATTACTAGAGGGGCTCTTTCTTATTATAATAATATAGATAGTATAGATATGCTGTGCTGAATTTAAGATAAAATTTGTTTATCTTGGATTTTATAATGTATACAATATTGTAAAAGAAAATGTACGACACTTATTTATTAATATAAATACATATTTTATTATCTATCTATTTATCTATCTATACTATTACTATTACTATAATTATAAAAGGATGAATAATATGATTGTTTTAAATTTCTTTCATTTTTTGTACAGACCAACATATCTTCTCTTGATTAGATTCTAAATGTGAATAGTGGGATTAAATAGTAAAATTACAACCTTATTAGCCAGGGTGAAGTACACTTTGATCCCTTGAACTATACCATTTGTATTATTTATCTCCTAAACTATAAAATGTAATACTTACCCCTTTAATAAAATATTTGGACAAAATTGCCCTTATACCATGCCCCTTTATATTATAGGAAATTGTTATTGGCATTTCCTCTCACTTTATAATTTTTATCAATTGGTCAATATACTCTTTTAAGTTTTAAATATTAATTTAATTTTATTTATTGGACAAAAAGCCCTAATAGTCTATTATTCACTTTCATGTATTCAAGAATACTATTCTTCGCCATCTTCTTTTTGGCTTTGGTGATGATAACTTCAGAATTGCTATTCAACTTCTTATTTTAATGGTGACATGACAAAAAAACTATTCTAATCTTGTTGTCTTTTGTACAATATTTTGCCAATATTTTACATTATATTTTTCTATTTTTTTGCCATATTAATTTTAGTCACTTAAAAATGGACGCAACTGATATTTTAGAAGATTTAACAGTGATATTTGAGTTGGAGGAGAAAATAAACTTTGTGAATACCAAGAATATCAAGCAAATTTAAGATATCTACCATTCTTACAATCCATTTAATTGCAACAAATGTATTTATTTCTTTTTCATACTTTTTATATTTTTCATTAAGTTTTTGGCTCACGCTTGAAATTCAGCATGCATACATTTAGGAAATATATATATAGCAAATAAGTTGGTGCAAACTTCGAATGAGATATCATGCCTCAAAGATTATAGTTGTGAAACTCATCTTTTTTTCTTTTTCCTTTTCTCTTTATTTATTTATTATTATTTTGCAAGACTTTTTTTTATTAAAAGATACTAATTTTTTTTAGTACTTGAGAGTAAATAAATTAATTTTATTTTCAAATAATAATTTTTATTGTATACCATAAATTTATTCTTTTGTTTTAATATTCAAATGACAATTATTCAATTGCTTTTTATATTATAATTAATCTAAAAAATATTTTTTGATAAATAATAATTTAAAATTGAATCCAATGTATTTGTTACTCTACATATTTTTATAACTTTTATGGTTTAGTACGCTTTACATAATATTAAAGTAAGATGATATTGGCACTCCAAATTCTTATATTATCACACTTCAATTTTTTAGCTTTAACATTTGACCGAAATACACCTAATTTGGTTTGGGGGACAAAATTACTCTAGTTCATCACCAATTCCTTCTTTTCAGTTTGGCAGGACAACAGTCACAACCTATAGCAGAAAATCAAATTCTCTTGTCGGCACCCATTAACAAGAGTAGAAAAAAAAAATCCAAAATCTAGAAAAAAAAAACTTAATGTAGTTTGTTTCTTTATATAAAGATTGGTTGTTGTTGTTATTATTGCAGAATTAGTCGCATGACCAAATAGCTTGGTTCAAACTCTATTAAAAGACATAAATATTTAAGAAGTACTTAAGTTCAACTTTTGTCTATCTAATAAAAATATATTACTTTTTGGACTATATTATATTTTGCTTTTATACTCAACGATTTGTGGATTTAATTTATTGAGTTTTATTTTTAAGATTTTTTGTTTTGTTAGAATTTTTCATATATTTCATCATAAATAAATGAATAAAAAAATGAAAAAAAAAGATGCATATTAATAAAAAAAAATACTATAAATAATATTTTATAAATTAATGGGTATTTTAATCAATTTCTTAATAAAAAATAAGAATGGAGCTCCAATATTAAATTTAGATTGCCAATATCATGTCCCAATACTAAATAGTATAATAATGATATATAAATTCGCATGACATGAGGGTATTTTTGTCCAAATATTTCATTAAGGGGGTAGCAGAGAGGAAAACTTAAATATCATAAATGTATTTGGAATAGTAAGCAAACTTAAAAATTCTTCACATGTGGATAGAATATAGTAGAAATTTTGGATAGAATATAGTAGAAATTTTTGGAAAATTATTTTTTAGAAAACTCCATATATCTTTATGATATTCTAAATATTTTTAGACAAATTTAGAAGAAAAAAAAATTAACCATTGAACTTTTTGAATCTTCACCAACGATTTGAGGGGATGAAATGCATAAATATGTGAAAGTCATTTGTAATCAATTGAAAAAAAAGGTGAACTTTTCACTTTAGATTTATGTTTAAACATGATAAGAACATGTACTTTTATCTTGAATTTTAACTCTAAAGAGTTGACTAGAGTTAAGGATACAAATCTGAAACTTCTTTGTACATTTTTAATGTTGACCAGTATATAGTTATTTAATAGTTTTTCTTGTGATTTTGTATTTATTATTTTATAGTTTCTTTAATTAACGTTTTTCCAATTTCTCTTTAGTGCGTCAAATATGACAGAAGTCAATTCAAATATGGGGTTGAGTGACTCAAAGATTTAGTGGATAAGGCTGGAAAACAAGACACACGAGTTATAATAAAAATAAATTTTATTAGGTTTTAGCAGGAATTTTTCTCTAAACTTGGTGTTTTAAACTACTTTGTACTATCCAAATAGCAAGTGACTTGAGCTAAAAGTTGTTTCCCATGAAATAAAATATTATGTAACATGTAGAGATATTTAAAATTTACAAAAATAAATATTTTGTTGTATAAATAATTTTTTAAATATATTTAAAAAATTACACTTACACCCCCTATTTGTACTTAAATGGAGGGGTATTTGCGGGAGTTTGTAGTTGAAAATCAAGGGTGTTAGCTGAAAATACTAATGGTCAGTCAGGAAAGGGGGTATTTGTTAACGGAGCATAAGTTAATGAAGTGTCAACATAATTAGTCAAATATAAGGGAATCTATCGGTAATTATACCTGAACTTGGGGGTTATAAATGTAATTATCCCCTTAGGTTTTTTGTTCCTAAACTGGAAACAACCAAACATCCAATGCACCGACAAAATGAGGAAAAAACATAAAAAAATAGAGATAGAAGGAATTGCCAGATTAAATTATTTCACTAAAATTTAAAGTAAAAATAGCTAATGAACCTTGCTTTAACGGTAAAGTGAAACCAATAACCTTGATGTAGTGGATTTGAGTTTTTGTGAATACAAGCATTATTCTAGTATAATACTATTTTCTTGGCCTAATTTGTTCTCAACTGGAACATTAATATAATGGATAGATTGGATTTAGAGTATTGATGTAGTTGATTGTAATAAACCATCCTATACCAAAAAAAATAAGAACAAAAATAAAAAATGCCAAAATTTCAAATTTTGATGTATTTATATTTAATATTATATATATGTATATATATATGCGTGTGTGTTATTTTATCTTTTCACTATATATGTACATATATATCTATATATATGCAGTATTGTAGAAAAGTTGGAAAAATATTTTAATTTATTAATATGTATTTTATTACTTGTGTATATATAAATGTACGATCGAAAAGCTACTTGAATTTTTTACACTTTCTAAGATAAAAATTCCACCTCATTTGCCAACTCAACAATTTTTGTAAAAAATTTGAAAAAACCCCCAAAATATTTGTCAATTCAGCAGTTTTTGGCAAAATAAATTTCTCTTGCCAAAAAGGACTAAAATTACCAATTTATTTAATTACAGAACTAAAACCGAACCCAAAATAAATATTATATATCAAGAAACACAAATACCACTTGATCTTTTGTTCCTCAGCAAGTGAACGCAAATTTTGTAAAGCTAATCACATCACAATAGAACCATACATCTCCAATTCCTTGGGCATGGCATATGGTATGGCATTGTATATTTGCAACTGCAGAGAAGTCATGGGCCACTACTCCGTCTCCACCCTCAAACTTGCATACCAAACAGGGATAAGGTCTGGTATAAGGAGTATGTGTATTTTCAATCTTTGTCAAGGCCATAACAAAAAGAATATACATTAATTTGCTCTGTTATGCCCATACTATGGATCTTTCAGAGGAGTACAGTTAAGAAAACTTATAGTTCGGCTTTCACGTCAGTCGCTTGGTGGTAAAGAAACTGCAAAGAGCAACAAAGAAAGCTACATTCAGCATAGGATATTTGGCCAGCAAATGAACTTTGATGAGAAACTATTTGATAATACATACCACTTAAATATTGACTGCTAAGAGGAGCACTCGAGTTGAGCCCGTTATGAACAACGTTGCAAAGTTCGTCTGCCCATACATTGGGTGCCTGCATGTGCTGATAATCGGTTATGTAAGGTGAAATCACTTTAAAGGGATTGTTCTCAACAGCTTCTGAGAATCGCCTTTCGGCTTTCCCATCCACAAAACCAGTTTTTTTTAAGTATTTTCTTTATAAACTTCGGATTTTAGTTTTGTTTGTATAACTGTGTTTTAAGCAGCAGATAGCGCCGAAGCTAGGAGCAGCTCAACATATATTTCTGGATTCAGCATATTTTTATTTTATTTTATATATTTATTCATTTTTCACTTTTGCTTTTCCAGAAGCTGTTGCAAAAACCCTCTAAATGTCTTGAAGGAAGCTCATTTCCAACAAGGAAAAAAAAAAAATACTAGCCTATTGTCTTACTTGAGAGGTGGGTTCTTTGAGAGTTGATTGGAGATTTATCGGCCTCTGAAGTGTTTCTGTAGAGTTCCCTATGCTGGAAAGACCGGCATGGACAATCCCGTGTTGCGGCACGTGCATTGAAGGGAAAGGCAAAGTCATATCAGGCGAAAATGCGAGCGAAGATGATAGACCAGGTGTAGGTTGTAGGATCTGCAATCAATTAATATGAATTTTAACTACATAATTATGAAATTTTAAAGTCAATCCAATCACGAATGGTTGGGACGTGTGAGGCATATACGTACATCTTTAGCTAGTAATGCTTCCATATTGAAGTCCAACCTTGGATTCACTGTTGCAAGCTTCATTGACAAGAACTGAATGGAATGGAAATGGACTTTACGTGAGTGACTTTGTAACTTAAATGAAAGTGCAAAAGTTCAAAATTGAAAACAAGCGAACACTCTAAAAGTTTGCTATATTTTCGCATCAAAAAATCCAAGAAAACGAGAAGAGGACAAGTTGAGAGTAATTATCAAATACCTCAACCTGCCTTTGTAGTGATTGCACATAATTGATGATTTCATCCAGCATAACAGCTTTTCCGGTGACCTGCAAAAAAAATAAAAAATAAAAACAAAGCATTAGTAATTGACTAGTTTTAACGATAACACTAATTAATTAATTCACATAATTTACCTTGCTGCAACCTGGTACAAGATCCTGAAGGAACTTCATCCTTTCACTAATCTTCTCCCTTCTTAACTGATCATAAATCAATAATAAAAAATTTATGACCAAAAATAAATAAATAAGCAAATAAACATATTCTTACCCTTTCAGCAAGACTGTGGCTGTTTGTAGCCTGGCCTCTTCGTGCTCTGATGTGTACGTATTCGCCCTTAGGTGGGTCGGACCCTGGCGATCCGTTCTTGCCGCCCGGATTACCAGTTGAAGACGGATTCGGATCACCCTTTTGTCTCTCGGATGTTTCAACATATGCTTGTGGGACTTCATCATTTTCATTATGTTCACTTTTCTGAAAAAAAAAAGCCACGGCAATTAAAAATCAATAAGAATGACTGACGATATCATAATTAACAACCACGAAAAATATAAAACAATGATTATAAACCTGTCCTCTTTCTGTTCTCTTCCGCTTGTTCAAGCCATCAATCCCTTTACCAGAAACCTCCTCTTGACCACCACGCCCGCTAAACTCGGCTTCACCGGACCGATCACCTGATACATCAACTCCATTTTTTGCTTCATCGCCTACGAAAACCTCGTTTTGATGCTGCATTGGACCTAATCCATGAGAACTAAGATTCATCTGATCAGAAATGCTAAAGGGTTCACCAAAATTCCCTCCATTAAAGCACGAAAACCTTGCTGCCCGTTCGATGAAAGCCGAATCAGCTGGAAAGTGAGGCAAGCCGTGACTTAGCATCATCCTAGGAACACTCGGTGGAAACTCACCATCTCTTAGTATCTCATTTTGGACATTCATGTTACAATAACCGTTGATGGACTGGTCCCAAATTGGATTGCTCATCGTGATCATCCCTAGTGACGTGCTTGTGATATTATTTACATTTACATGCCAATTTGAAGACATATCAGGTGCGTGACAGTTTACAGTGTCTTCACTCCTCTTCGGCTGATCAAGATTCGTATCGTTCCCAGCCATATCCATGTTTGCCAAAAAAACTTAAGCAGAGTACTAATTATGTTCTTCTGAAATCCAAGAATCACCCTGACAACAAGCAAAATTAGCACATGTTTCAACTGACCCTCAACATAAATCAACAATTCCAAAGTTTGGCAAAAATTCAGAGCAATGTTTAAAGCATAAAATGAGAAAACCAAGTGAGAAAGAAATAAGCTTTATCTAGAATTTTATCACATATGTCCAGAAATTTGATCCAGCAGTCAAAATACCCTCGAGAAAGTGTGTGTGTGTGTGTGTATTGACTTTGTCCCATTTTGTAAGTTAAGAATGGAAAATTCTTGCCCAGACCCGGCTTGGCCGCACCCAACCAATCATATAGCAAGTGTTAATACACTTGTCATGTGATTGGTCACTCTCCCTAAACTGTACACCAATCACATGGCAAGTGTAAAACACTCACCACCTCATTAATTATGGTGTGGCCGAACCCGATGCGGGTAAGAATTACCCGTTAAGAATTGAAGAGAAACAGGACAAGCCGAAAACATGTACCAAGATGCCACCAAGAACACAACTGCCACAACAATTTCCACAACTATTCCCTGAAATTAAAGCTGCCCACCAAAAATTAAAGCACAAAAGGCCATTAATGCCCAGAAAGAACACGGCCCAGTTCAATAAAGAGATCAATAAAGCGAAGTCAAATTGAAGCATAAAGACATTGATTTCAGCATCATAAATATCCCCAACACATTAATTCAGTCATTCATTCATTCAAAAACCCTCTGGTCAGAGGAAAGCAAAACCACCCAAGAAACCAAGTACTCTGAATAAACAGAACTAAAAGTGGGCAAGAAAAATAAAATAAAATAAAGATACCATTTTCAGATTGTGTGCTGCAGCCTTTAAGACCTTCTGTAGACCACTGTCAACAACCCTTCAGAAAAGAAAGTACTTTTTTTTTTCTCGAAATTTTGAATTTTTTGAGGGTTGTTATTATTCAAAGTTGAGGCAGCTGCTTAATGCGCAGTGGCACTGAGCGGTCAAGAAAACAATAAAGATGAGAGTGAGTGAGAGAGAGAGAGAGAGAGAGAGAGGGAAGACAAGATCACGAAGCAGGAGAGTTAAATTGACCTGTTGGGGGGGGGGGGGGGTGAGGAGAGAGAGAAAGAGGAACGGTGGGTGATTTGAAGGAAGTGAAAAGGAAAGCTTAATAGAAAATTGGGTGCATATATACCCACGCCTCGCATCAAAAACAGAGCTCTTGATGATTAAAACCAGTAACCGCCGCCGCTCCGACTTGTAAGTGATGATACAAACAGTCAAACAGAGTAATTATTGTTATTTTTTATTATACTAATAATTATTATTATGGTTTAAATTGGTCATTCTCAGGGAAAAAAAACGTTAAAGAAGGGACAAATACTAATTTGGGGTGTAAATTTTGTTATCTTGATATTAGTTTTACATATGTGAATTTAACTACGTTATGGTTTTCAAATATTTTGAGTTATTATTTAATGATGAATGTATATCAAATTAATTCATAATTTGAAATTCTTATTTAGTGATACTATTATTGCCTCTGAAAAAGGAAAAAAAAAAAGCGCTCTTTGCAATTTTGCATGGACATAAAGTTAAAAAAAAAGGGGTTTTAAATAATTTTTTATTTCAAAAGTAGTAAATCACAATAATTATTGATGAACATACATATAAAGATTGACAAAATATATTCATTTGTATAATACTGGGGATAAAGTGATTCATCTTTTTCGATTTTTTTCTAAAATATTTTAGTATTTGCATCACAATTTCAGTTTTATGAAATATTATAGTATATATTTGATGTAGGGTCTTTTTGATCGATCATATGGCGGAATTTTGTACGCTCCAATTGATATGTTGGCGGTCCACCTGTCAAAAAGGGAGAAACGTACGTGAGACTAATTAATTTTGCCCTAACGTAGGATCCTCGATACTCAAGTTAGTTAAAGAGTAATTTTTTTGGAGAAGAAAGTAAATAGTAGCAATGACAATATTCTTTTGTGTTTTTCTTTTGCATAAAAATATAAGATACCTTGTATGGGAGAGCCGTTGGACTATTTATATGAGAAAGGATCCTTGAATTAACGTGATTGATGGGGGTTGGTCAATGGATTTGACCCAGTACAAGTGGACATATTTTTTGACACTTATTGAACTCCAAAATGACGGTTGACCTTACTCTCATTAATAGCGCCTTAACTTTGCATTTAATGTATATTTTGAGCATTTAAAGCCAATGATTGTATTTATGAATGAATATTAAATATTCTTGGGATTGATGAGATGGTGCCATGTACAGCAGGTGCGGGTTTGGTGGTGGTAGGTATATGGCCTGTCAGCATTGCTAGCTAAGATTTTCCCATTAGCAGCGGTCGAGGGCATCTTCGTGCGTTAAAGTCGCTTGTTCTCCCCACTTCATTTGCCTTGCGTAAAAGATTTCGAGGGCCCAAGTGGGCCCCTCGTGGCTCTTCAAGCCATGGACTTATTCGAGAGAAAACCTCAGGATATTTCTCCTCTCGTGACTTGTATTTTGAGGCTTTCCCTTTTTGCAAGTGGACATACTCTCGAGGACAATAAGTCTTTTCAAAGACATCGAGTCTCACACTTGTGAATTTTATTAGCAAATGTTGATGTATCTGAATGAGAAGATGTGTGCCGCATTGATATTGTACCAAGTTTTTTTGCTCTTATTTTTTATGACGCAGTCTATTACATTCCAAACCACTATTCATACTGGTGGAACTTATAGAATTTAAATTCTTGATCTTTCGGCGACTCATTACAAGAAAACATTTATTTCACTAATAAAATTTTTTTAAATTGAGATATTTTTTCTAAAAATTTAAGATATTTGTAGTTAATTAATAACAAGATTCAATATAAATAGAATTAAAAAAAAATTATGACAAAATATTTATTAATGAATTTATTATGAATAAAATTCATTACAAAAATTAAATTCATAATGTTTTATTTTGGTATTAAAAAACAGAATACATTCTTATGGTAAAATATAATGCCTCTTTAAAAGTGAACAAAGTCCTATGGAGTAATAATTTTCAGTCCTATCATCATTATCATCATCACCACATACACACACACACACACACACACACACACACACATATATATACATATATATATATATCTGTTTACTTTAATATTGTTTGAAGATTCTTTTACCTATATAATAAATCTTAATCCAAACTTTTACCCGCATGATTCATGATATGTACCTTAATAAGCCACGTACAATGTATTTACAGCTTTATGTATTAACGTTGCTTTAGTCTCTCTCTCTTTTTTTTTTTTTTTTTTTTTTTGAACTTTGTGTGTGTTTTAGTGATAAAGATATTACTGACATGAGCTAGCAAACCGACAATGCCAACTTACATGCATTAGATTTTACTATGTTTATTTATTTTTATATATGCTTAGGCATTGTCCTTCGTAGCTACTACCTAGGAAACAGAGCTAATAATCTTTTTTAGGGTTTTTTACTCCGTTTAATTAAACATGAGCCCTAGCTTATATAGCTTGTTAATTCTCACACATTTCGTGCCCGCTTAGGTTGTTTCTGGAGCGGGTTTTATTGGTCTAGGTTATCTA
Source organism: Petrea volubilis (assembly GCA_026212405.1). NCBI lineage: Eukaryota > Viridiplantae > Streptophyta > Magnoliopsida > Lamiales > Verbenaceae > Petrea > Petrea volubilis. The sequence goes on along the minus strand of CM047873.1, from coordinate 3,236,580 downwards.
ATTTTTGATAATTTGAACAGCTTATAGGAGTATATTCCATGCACACGTGGCCAGATACCCAGAAAGAAATAAATAAGGTATTTCAAAAAAAAAAATGGTACTTGAATTGATACACAGAAGTTATATTATTGAATATTTAATAAAAGGAATGGTAAATATAATAAAGTAAAATATTAATACATAGCTTATAATTAACTCAACATGTGCTATGCATAAAATTATTTTTTGTGTTATCTATTTGACCTAAAATCTTTGCATTAGACATATATTCATACACTAGAATAAAAACTAAAATAGGATTTAAAATAGAGAATCTCATAAAATGGTGAAACAAACCAAATTCTAAATAATTGATAAACGGCATAAGTTGGTCAAAACAAAAAAAAAAATTACTTTTCAATAGAGACGAAGTTAGAGAGGACTGGTGAGTGCGATCATCCCTAAATCTTGATTAAGCTTAATTTTATATGTATTTTTTTTAAAAAAATCTAAACTTTATTCTATAGAAAATAGAAATTTTTGAAATTTGATATTGTCTTTCCAAATAAAAGATTATGATTCTACCTTAACATTATATTTATATAGATTAAATATAAGAGAAACCACCAATACCAAAAAACCATAAGTATATTGTTCAAGGAAGAAGACGAATAACTTATCACAAAGCAAAATAAAAAATTAAAAAAAAAATGGGGGAAGAAGACGAATAAATATAAAACAATCAACCATCGCTTTATAAAGAAAAGTTGAGTTAGATTCCTTAGGCTTAGGGCCCTTCAAATATACCTCCAATTATAATAATAATTTGTTGGATATAATTAAAGAAGCCAAGAACGTCACGAATCGGGTGTTACCATGTGGAATTTTAATTAATGCCCTTTAATTTTTATAGGAGGCCCTATTGATTAGTATCGTACATATATATAATTTATGAACGATAAAGATTGAGCTCCAGATCTCTTAACAAGAGCTTTGCTATTCTTCTAACGTAAAATCAAAGCTATTGTTTCTTTTTATCATCTCTCTCTCTCTCTATCTATATATATATATATATATATAGGAACGAAGTCAGAATATTTTATATAAAATATAATAGGTATATCTATTATATTTGGAGAGAATGGGGCAAATTTTAATTTTTTTTAAAAAAATAGTATAAAATTTAGTTCGACATGAAATTTAAGGGGATTGCACCTGTACCCTGTCTGTATATTTGTGTATGTGTTATAGGTATATGTTTATAATGTGTGCATGTATTTATGTGTATATATGTATATGTCTGCACTGCTGTGCGAATTCGAATAAAGTGAAGTTGGGCTTGAGCCTTAATCAATTAGGGGAGGCACGTTAGAAGTTTGAATCATTGAAAAAAAAAAAACACATAATTTTACACTATACAAAGGTTTGCTACGTACGTACGTAGATACCTGATTAGTGTAATAGTATAATACTACTTTGTTTGGTTGTGCACAGATATTGGTCAAAACCGACGAATGAAGCAGCTTAAGATTCATGAAATCTAATTTATTATGCGTCCACATTGTCGTAATGTTTCTTCATCTGTACTCTAATTTGAATGATGTACGTACTCCAATTTAAAAATGCATGTAATTTCTCGAGGTGCAATCTGTTATGGTACTAGGCTTAGTTTGAGTTTTATTACATGACTTTTGCTAAAACATATACATTAGACTTTTTGTAATGGTCATTTTGTATGCGAGTGTCGTATCTGTCGTTTAGTCGGAATATATATAAAATAAAATTTTATCTTTATTATTTGAAGACGTAACCAGATTGATTAGGCGAGCCATGTAATTGTATTCCACTATAAAAACCGTATAAATTTTGACGGACTTTTCAGGCGGAATCCACCAAAATCACAAAAATTGGTGGAATTTCGGCAGAAAAAATAATTTTTTTTTAATTTTTGGGTAGAATTTTGTCGAAAAATCAACTTTTTATTCTTTTTTAATTTTTGTAAAATTTTGCCAAAATTTCACCGATTTTCCACCGGACTATTCTGCCGAAAAACAACATTTTTTTTTTGTAGTGTTCGACTTTGCTCCTATTTTTTTTACAATGCTATTGATTTGATGCCATAATTTACAAAAATGCTAATATGTGCAATATTACACGTGAGGGTAAATCGCATTCAGAATCGTTGTGAAACTTTCAATTACCACTGTAAATTCTGTCACTATTAGAAAAACATTTTTGTGATTGGAATTTGCGATCGAAAACTTTCAGTCACCAAATGTTACAAATTGTGACCAATTTTATGATTTGGTTACGAGTAGAATGAAAATAGTTATGTGGTATTTTAATTTTTTATTAGTGTAAAAAGTCCTATATTTGTGTAAAGTGAGCAGTGGATACCTCTACAACTATCCAGCCAATGTTACCCTTGTGGCGCTAATAATTACACTCGCGTAGGCAGATAACTTTTTCACCTTTTGACTATCAGTAAGTAATTAAGTTTATTTTACCTTGTGAAAAAAAAAAGTGAAATTGGTTCTTATAATCATATGAAAAGAGGAATTGACACTAGAATTAATCCTAAAAATTATATATGCCTTAGATGTTTTGTAGAAAAGTAAAATAATCGATTTTTATTCTATTGCAGCTTCACCTTAAGGGGTGAGGTAATGAATAAAAATATGAGGGTTGTAGCCGTAATTAAAATAACAAATGTTTTTTGGTGTCAATTAGAGACAAACACAAATAAGTATATAGAGTGCAATTAACTCATACATAGGTGCCGCTACAATTCTTCACGGTAATTATTACAAACATGTATACTCTAAATCTTGTCATTTTGTTAATCTTAATCGAATAATATATTTCTATGCCATTAAACTCTACCTATAATTATTAAGATGAAGCGAATATAATATGTGTGTGTGTGTGGTAAGGTGAAAGGGGAATCTCATCAAAGGACATGGCAGAATGCAATTGTTTTTGTCAATTGATGCAAATCACGATAACTCAACATGTTGAATATATATATATATATATATATATTTGTGTGTGTGTGTTTCCCCAAAGTCTTTGAGCATCTTTCGGCTCATTCTTGGGCCACATCTAAAGTCATGAAGCCTCATTTCAATGAAAAGATCATAGCTTCTTGAAAATGCATGTACGAGGGAACTTTATTAATGAATTGGGACCAATTTCAAAGGTTGATTGTGTTAGGTGGTGCCTAACATTTGTAAAATCTGTCCCCTCAGTCCCCTCATCCAGTTAATATGACTTTTTTTATAAAGTTCAATTCGAATATTTTGTAATATTTTTGTTTAATATAATTTGTTGTGTTTACTATGCACGTCACGTATACTAATTAACAATTAAAGTTAAAAAAAAAAGAATATGATAACCCAAAAAAAATTGTAGATTTTTTCTTCCAATTTCAATCGTTCATCATAACATGTGGCGTGTATTAACTAGTGGAACAAAATATTACACAAAATAAAGATTTAGACTGTTTAAAGTCGGCATATATCTTTCTTTCTTTCCTTCTTTTTTTAGAGAAGTCGGAAGAGCTCTTTCAAAAATCTACATTTATTAACAAATATATGTGTCAACACACAAATATTTCAAATCATGACATTTGACAATACCGTGCTATGTACGGATTTGGAATACTCAAATTTATTACATGTCTTGGATTCATCGAAATGAATATAGTATGAAACAATGGTAACGTTTCAACGGCCATTTGAGACATGCTTTAACTTTGCAAATTGCAAGATTATAATAAGTTTCATTGAATGTGATCAAATATTCAAGAAGGTTGAATCAAGACATGAGAAAGACTTAAAAGAGTAGAGATGACTTTATACCCAAAAACTAAAAAATGAAAAATAAAAATAAAATGAGGAAAACAAAAGGAGAGAAACAAGAGAAAGAGTAGTACAATACCGAATGAAAGACTGATTAGATTTCTTAATATGTAATCGTGAAATATTTTTATTTTTATATGTATTACGTATATTGATGAATGATTAAAATAAACTTATTAATGAGCTTAGAATATTACATGAAAGATTTGCCCAAAAAAAAAAAAAAAAAAAAAATTTTACATGAAAGTTGGGCAAGTTATTGATTGAATTGCTAATTTAATGCAACTTGCCCGTTTGTGTATTTGCATGAAAAAAACTAGATGCGAAATTGTGTGTTAGGTCAATATGGATAGATCCTTAGTAACATCAAAGTGATAGGTACAGTCTTGTAGGTCTCAATGGGACAACTTACATTGTTTTTTGCTTTGTCAGTGATGTCATTATCAATTGGCTAATACGAGCCATTTTACTCGATGGTGACACACATACGTTTCGAAATAAACGAATTATCAACTTTAGCATGATTAAAGTAATGAACTTCACACTTATCACAAAAAAAAAAAAAAAGTACTGTACTTTAAATTTGACCTAATTTATGAAACCTCAAAAGAAATATATGCCTAAGTATCCCGAATTGGGTGTACTAGATAAATCACGATTTAGTTTGATGCATCGATGTTTTGAAATAAGGTCACTACTAAATAGATAATATAATTTGACATATATAATGTGATATTTTTAAAAAGTATTTTAATTATGTATTTATTGTAGTATTTTATATAAATATTTAAATAAATTATATTTAATTTGAATTAAGACTGTATATTTTATGACACTATAAAATATCAAAATGAACTGTTGCGACACTCAAATACATGACACTTTAGCTAGTGTCACCAAATCAAATTTGTTTTTAATGACACTAGTTAAAAATGTTATGTATTTGAGTCTAGCATTAGTCTATTTTTACACTTTATATAGTCTCCCGATAGGTATATCATAGTTGTAGTTTAAGATAACTTATCGAGTCACTTTTTATAAATGTCACAATAGATATACAAATATGACACTATTATATTCTATATATCAAACTATGATATATTTTTAGCGGTGGGTATATATCTACTTTGGAATGATAAAAGTCCTTTATCATTATATATATATATATATATATATGTGTGTGTATGTAATTTGATTAGAATTAGATAAAAAGAAAAAAAAATCACGCAAATTATATCCTGAGATGCTTAAGTTATTCACTGCGGGGAAAAAAAACCATAGATGTGACAAAATATTAAGTGTTAATATAATTTCACTAATAATTTGTATTAAATGACAATAATATTTATATTATCACTGACAATATTTATTATGCAGCAATAATTTTTATCTTTCGTAATACGATATAATGGCGACGAAAAAAGAAATTATTTTTTACATTGTTGCTCTTTACAATTTGTGCCATCGCTATAGTGACAACTTAGAGTAAAAAAAAATAAAAAGAAATGGAAATTTACTATGATTTATAACAAGATTTTGCTTATCACTAAATTGTAGTTACAGTAGCATTACTAGATAATGGTAACAATCTAAACACAATTATTTGATTATTTACTTAGTCAAAAACTGAAGATTATATTTATGACAAAAATACATTTTTTGGTGGGTAACTTATTTTTTTCTTATATTGACTATCTTAAAAATAAGAGGAATTGCATGCTTTATTCGGCCTCGTCCACTTGCGGGCTATGATTTGGTTGGCCTGGCCCATCTTGCATGGCCCAATCTTGTTCAGGCCTGTTAAGTGTTAAATATCCCAGTCCATGTATGATGGCCCAATCAGGTTCATACTTTCATAAAAACTTGCCCATTGTCAACCGCGACTCTATCGCGCAGAAAAAAGCGTTATGCTGCGTCTACATGATCCGACGTCGTATAGGAGCAATTATCTCAACCATCCAATAATAGAACAAAGCCCTTAATTTCGTCTCTATAAAAGGGCAAACCAGCTCCCATACCAAAACCCTAGCCGTAAAATCTCATTTTCGTCCCTGTTTTCACTTTTTTTTTTTTCTCTTTAAGAATCGTCATTTTATATTTTTGTTGTTCGAAAAATCATATGCACCAATGGCCCTTCGCAGCTGCAAGCAACAAAGCTATGAAGAAAAATATCGAGATTAGGTACATCTCGGTGCTAAAAAGATCGTTATTTGGTACAACGTTTCGTTGGAATTATTATTTTTCTGTAATTTCCAATTCGTTTTTGCCAAAAACAGAGTTTTTTTTTCATTTTTTTTTTGGGGGGAAAAGTTGAGAAATTATTTATCTGAATGCAGAGCAAAATGATGAGATTTTGATAATCCGAATTCCAAAATGTGGAATTTTTTTTTTATCAAATTATGGTCTTCAAAGTTCTCTGATTGCTTTGCCTGCTTTGAATATATATATATATATATATATATATATATATTCTTTTTGATCCGAATCCGGGGTGTTAATTTCTTGATTTTTCTGGTTTTATATTTATGGTGGTTGAAAAATCTGCAATTTATTCCTTTTTTTTAATTCCTTAATTTTAAATTTTAACAAAAGAACATATGTATATATTGGCTAAAAAGTAGCTTAATTTTTTTATTTTTTTTAACATTTGCACCAAAATACGTAGTTTGGCATAAATTTTATATCCAGACTACACGAGCATGGTGCCAAATTAATTATTTCTTGAGCTATGGTCATTTGGTGTATTTTCCCCGATTGGCTGGGTTATTTAAACTGCCAAGAATGATATTTTTACATTTTGACATTGTAATATACCCATAACTTGATATCCATGGTATAAAATGAATAACTATTGGTATTAAGAATATTTCATATGTTACTTTTAATCAAACTTAAAAGATTCTAATTTTTAGTAATTAAATTTGGTAAGTTTTGCAAAGTATAAAAGGTAAGGGATTTGGCGTAAGATTTATTAAATAAGGTACATGATTCGAATTCTAAAATTGTGAATAGAGTAATAGAATTGAAATAATTCTTCTATATTAGGTTTTTGCAATATACGAGTTCGGAATCATCACTCAGTGAGTTAGAAACTTTGGTTGTTAAGGTCAAATAAAATAAAATTGAATCATATAGTTATGAATAGAATAATTAAGTTGAAACAATTCTTTAATAATAGGTATTTGTAGTATTCGAGTTCAAAATAATCAGTCAGTAGTTTGAAATTTTTTGTTGTTAAGATCAAATAAAATAAAATAAAAAGTAAATGTTACAAAGATAAATATATATTTATGTTGTCTTAACGAGGGATCATGGTACTCGTACTCGTACTTGATAGGGTAAAATGCAATGAACTCGCCGATTGTTTATGTTAAAAACTTTTTTTAATGTTTTTTATATATTAATTGTATTGTTTTTTATTAATATTTATAACATCTTATCTATATGACTATATATGTAATGTTAAATATATTTTATAATTGATTATGACCTCACACCAGTCGAATCGAAAATTGAATCGATCGAACCAATTAACCAGTAATTAGTAAGGTGGTCGATTCTATGTTCAATCCAATTTTCAGAATATTAATGTTGTTCTACTTGCAGTCTTACATATAAAGAGAGAAAATAATCATATTTTGAGTTTTAAAATTTTAGCCCGATCATACATATCCAAATGACTAAATAACTGATAAATTAAATAGTAAAAAGTCAAGTAAAGATAAGTATGGCTAATTAATTTACAACTGCTTCACATAATAATTAAATTATCATTTCTATAAAACAAATGGCAAAAATCAGGCAAAAATTTATGAATTGCAACTTATTAGACATGAAATTTGTTTTTTGATTCTTTCTTATTAAAAAAATAAATATATAAATAATAACTATTATTACTATTTTAACAATATCACCCACAACACCAACAATAACAACAACAATAATAATAAACCCTAATATTTTGTTTGTTATCATTGACGTCACAATCAAAAATCAACGACAAAATATTGAACTATTTATATTTTTGTCTTTACATAATGTTATTAAAAAAAAATTGAACCCTCATTTTTTTTATAATTAAATCATAATTCATTATAATTAATACATTATATCAAACTTTCCAAATATAATTTATCCAATCAATGTTATCAAGTAATAGTAATTATCTATATGGTTTTATTCTTGTCCTAATTATATATTAATTTATATTCCTTTTAGAGTGTCTTTACTTTTTTTTTTTTCGAAATCTGTCTATTACAATTAATCAATTACATTAGTGATTTATTATAATCATGACATTAATATTTTAAATGAAAAGCAAACTATTACAATCAAATATCATAAATAACAATGAAATACAAACTACTATATGATAGGAATAAATTAGTATCAAATTAGAATAAAACCTATATTCACGGGAAATCGAACCAATAACGTTACGGTTATGAGGTCTCTATCTTACCATTGAGGTAAGACATCATCAATCGGATGTCTTCCGTTAATATTTGCTTTCTAATATTTTGTTCTAACATAGTTTTTTGTTAATTTTTTTCACTAATACTTTTTTGGATAATCAATAATTAGTTTGAGTAATAGAGAAACTTTAATAACATTTTTTCAATAAAATTTCAAATTATTATAGGAAATATATTATCTAATTTATTTCTTCTATTCCAGTATGTAAGTTCTTTATGATGAGTAATTTTAATTGATGAGTAATTTAAATATTTATTTAAATTTCAAATTCAAATATATTTTATAATTTTGAAATATAAAGATTCATAAGATTCAAATATCTCATTTAATTTATAGCAAGTAATTTAAAATAGTTATATAATATAGGTAATGGGCTTGTGACTTAACCTTAAATGGTTAAATAATACACTCTTTCCATAATTCAAAACTATACTAAATAACTAATTAATTAATAATAACGAGTATGTCTAATTAATTGACATATAGGAAAAATGAACATGTTACTGACACTTATCGTGAAATTATGTCAACACTTGTTATAAATTTAGACTGACTATTCCATTGTACATAATAGACATAGAAGACACACACACACACACACACACACACACACACTTATCAGTTATCTCTCTTTTTATCCTTTTATTTTAACTTTTTATTTTTATTTATTTATTTATTAACCTTATAATTTATTTTTATTTTAAACTATTTTTCTATAATAAATTTAATAAAATATGTACATTACAAATAATTTAAAAAATATTGCAATGGAGTTTTACATTTAACTTTTAAGGTATGTATTCCATAAATAAGAAAGTTGATGTCATCTTTTAAATTTTTGTAACGAAATTGTTATTGGCACTCCAAAATTATTATTGACACTCCACTCTTATTTTTATATTTAAAGATTGAACAAAATGCATCATTTTAAATACTATTAAGTATATTTTACCCCTTAATTATATACTATTATCATTTACCTCTAAAGTCTAAACACTAATAAATTCACACCCCCCCCACCCTCCAAACAATTATATATTTCAATAAAAGTACCCTTAAATCTATACAAATGTGTGTGTATATGTGTATGTATGTATGTATGTATGTATGTATCTTCACAAATTAAGTATTTATGCCAATTTTTATAATCTAAATTTAATTTCAAATATGTTTTAACTAGAAACCAAGACATTTACTCTTTAATCAATAGTAAATTGGCACAATTTACTAAGATTATGAACATATATTGATTTGGCAAAATGAGTGGCCACGTCTACTTAGGTCTTTAGGATGGCCGGAAAACACAATATTTCCAATTTAATTGTGTTATGTGCAAGTCATGTGCCTTGTTTAGATCAATTTCTTAATTATATATTTCGATAAAAGTACCCTTAAATTTATACAAATGTGTGTGTATATGTGTACGTGTGTATGTATGTATGTATGTATATATATCTTCACAAATTAAGTATTTTTGCCAATTTCTATAATCTAAATTTAATTTCAAATATGTTTTAACTAGAAACCAAGACATTTACTCTTTAATCAATAGTAAATTGACACAATTTACTAAGATTATGAACATATACTGGTTTGGCAAAATGAGTGGCCACGTCTACTTAGGTCTTTAGGATGGCCGGAAAACACAATATTTCCAATTTAATTGTGTTACGTGCAAGTCATGTGCCTTTTTTAGATTAATTTCTCAATTTCCGGTGAGATTTATCCTCAATTTGCCACAATTTTCAAATTAAAGTTTTAAATTGCCAAATCGAAATTAAGTTGTACCAAAATTACCAGATGACACAAGATAAGTGTACTAAAATTATCAAAGGGCACAATGTACAAGACTAATTTTACAATTAAATCAGTTAAATATATTAGTAACTATATCTTCTCATGTGTCACTAATTAGCACCTTAAAATTTTTTTAAGATATTATTTAAAGATTTTTTTTTTGTCCTTTTCAGATTTTTTTAACTAAATTCGTAGAATCAAATGAATGTCTGATTGACTTTGATAATTCAAGAAAGGGCTAGTAGCAATGAAGAAAGTTCAGTTCACTCGTTGCACGAATGAAATATTTTGTTAATTTCTAAAAAATTACACATGCCATAATTGCCACTCAAGTTTCTCTATAAAAAGTTAAAAACTCTCCTCTTCATTTCATTCCGCACAAACTTAAACCATTGAAAACATAAATTGCAAAGTTAAGGACTAATAGCAATGAAGAAAGTTCAGTTCTTGTTAGTTCTCTTGGCGTTTTTTCTGGCTACAACGTCTGGTAATATT